>JAHZTW010000103.1:20898-131711 GCA_020283515.1 Alliaria petiolata | reverse complement strand
TTTTGTTTTGAGAGTCATTTGAGTCAGTCAAAAACTTTGTTTTATTGAGTCAAAATCAGTTGAAATTTTCAACTTTTCTTGGAACTAACCGCAGAATGTTGACACTTGGAGGACCATTGCTTTAGTAATTGATTACAGGTCTTACTAAGTAGAAAGTTGCAAGTGGATCAATCTAACAGAGAGAGTTCAGGTCCCATTATGAGAACTAGGTACGCGCAGAACTTGATTCCTCTTTCAGTCTGAGCAAATAGAAAATTGCAGTCTCTCCTTGATCTTCCCTTGAGAAAAGAAAAAGAGTCTAAGTCTGGGAATAGTGCAAAGAACCTCATGAGCCTGTCTCCTCACAAGGAACAATATTAGTGAGTGTTCTTGAACCTGTCTCCTCACAAGGAACACAAGTAGAGAGTAGCACTACTTCCCGAGACTTCAAAAGAATAAGAAGGGTCAATGAAAAGATCTTAGAACACCCTGAAAATGGGTAGCAGTTGACTAAGGGAAGAGAAAATAGGAGAGATGTACAAAGAATGTCTTGTTCAAAGCATTAAGGAAGGGAAAGAATCTAGAAAAGTTCTGTGGCAATACCACTGTTAGAGTTCGAAATTTTACTAAGGAAAGGATCTGGATTCAAACTGGGAGATTGCTAAGCTTGTGGTAAGTACACTGAACATGACCTAAGGTTGGCTCTATAGCATGTGGATTCAAGAGTGTTAATGATTGTGGCGTTCTGAAGGATAGCTGGATGTTTCTGTTTTCAAACTTCGACTCTATATTTAGTTTCTGTTTTGCTTGAGGGCAAGCAAAACTTAAGTTTGGGGGAGTTGATATATCATGGTTTTTACCCATTTTTATACCATGATATAAGTGTTTTTATAGAGTCTTTTGGCTATTTTCGAGTCTATATAGCGTCTATGCAGGTTCAGGTACAATTGGAGCTAAATTGGAGATTTGGATACATTTTGGAGCTTAAAGGAATGAAGTCACGAAGTGATGAAGTCAGGAGCGGATTTACACGCAAGGTGTCGATCGACACCACCTAGTGTCGATCGACACCAGGTTTTCCAATTTCCAGAATCGAGAAGTTTCCATATTGTGAAGAAAAGAAAATCTCCAAGACTTTTCCTAATCTTCCAAGGAATTGAAGATGTGAACCTAAGCCTATAAATAGAGTTTTTCAGCTATTTTTTAGGCATATAACACACACATTATTTAGAGAGAGATTTTTAGAGAGATTTTGGAGAGAAACATTTGTCTCCTTCAGAGCAAATTTGGAACTCCTTTGATTCTATTGATTTCTTTTATGCTTTCTATTCAAATAATGATTTTTGTTTCATTGATCATGTCTGAGTAATTTTCTTGTTAGGTTTAGGATTTTTCAAAGATGATTAATGAATTGTTAGGTTGAATTTAATTGCTAGGATAAAATCATTAGAGTTCTTCATCTCGATTTGTGTTTAATGCTTATTCTACCTTCGCGACCTAGAATCTGATCTTAGGTTAATTAATAGATGTGAGAGTATTATTAATTGCCTGAACTAATGTTAGATGAGCAAAATACCTATTCGCAAAGAGATTTGGTTTAGGATTTTGTGAACAATTGAACCTGTTATTAATGCTTGTTTGAATTGATAGGATTTGCAAAGAGATTTGGAATTCTAGGGTTTAGGCATAGATAATCTTCGCAGCGAGAGTTGGTTGATTTTACATTAGTGTTTCGAGTTCAATAACAGTGTTTAATAATTCCGAACATTCTGTCTAGACCTGCAATTAGATCACCTGAGAATTTCCCTGAACCTAGCATTTCGTCTCCTGAACTTACATCGCTTTTAATTGCTTTCTGTTTTTAGTTTTAATTATTTCTTCTTAGCTTAATTCGAAATTAGAAGTTTGCTGTGTGACTATCCCTTCCCTGTGGATTTGATCCCTAAGTACTA
The DNA here is from genome assembly GCA_020283515.1 of Alliaria petiolata. Classification (NCBI taxonomy): domain Eukaryota; kingdom Viridiplantae; phylum Streptophyta; class Magnoliopsida; order Brassicales; family Brassicaceae; genus Alliaria; species Alliaria petiolata. The sequence goes on along the minus strand of JAHZTW010000103.1, from coordinate 129,780 downwards.
CAACTGATCTCTTAATTTGAGAGAGTAGCTCTAGGGTTAATTTGAGAGAATATCAAGTATCCCGAAGATCTAGAGTGGGTCAAACTACGATCTAGATGTCCCTGCAAATATCTTGTTTCCATGAATTCACGCGAGTTAGCCGTTTGTGATTTGAAGGTAAACTCTGGTCGCAATCTTATCTGGAAGTTGGGCTGAAATCTATGTTTTCCTGAAATTCTGAATTCTGTTTGTCATGTTCTGCCAGTTTAACAAAGGGGTTTTGCGAGGCCATTTCCCAGCGAGCTAGGAAGAGTTAGATTGAGATCAGGATACCTCTGGAAAGATCTTGCTGCGGGAAATATGTAGGAACTGATGTTGCTTTATTCAAAATTAAACTCCAATATATATTGCGCGTTTACTTTTGAACATAAATAATTATCTTCTGCCAGTTATAGAAAGACGGTTTTGACACAATAACTTTAGGAGTTGGAGGAAGGCTCGTGTGAGCTCCGATAATAATGAAATTTGGAGACGATGCTCATGGTGTTGCAAGCTTAGAAATCAACGGTGGGATCGAGTTTCCAACGGTTCATTTTTGAGTTATTGGTGTGTCTTAGAGGCGGCTCAGGAAGTGTTATTCTTCATCAAAGTGGCAAAGGTGAGGATGTGATATGTGGATTCATAGTATGCATTAGGTTCAAATGTGTGAGGTTATGCTAGCTCTAGATATAGTAGTGATGCATTATGATGAGTGTTTGATATATTGTGAACTATGAATGATATTTGATGGTGAATGCTGAGTATTATATGAAGTTTAGTGATGCATGTTGTATTTGAGAAGTTAGGATGATATTGTGTGGGCTGTATTTTGACTGACGCCGGTAGCTCAGCCCGGGTAGTCTTGTGCGGTGATGTTTGTCTGGATTGTGGCCGGTAGCTCAGCACGGACAGCCCAATAACCAGCCAACGGGCGAGTAATAAGCAGTTGTTGTTTGTGAGTTACAACTGGCTGGAGAGATGAAGTTTATGAAGCTAAATGAAGTTAAATGTTGTGACAGTTATCACGAGTGTTAAGTGATGAGTTGATGTTTGTTTAGTAAAGTATATTGAGATGTTAGACTATATATATGATTTAGTATACTCGTATACTTTTTTGTTTGGTGTTTATTGTGGATCATGTGGGCAGGTATGATCATTTTCACTGAGTAATTCATTACTCACCCCTCTTTTGCCTTTTCTAGTGTGTGCAGGTGTGTTTCTTGTTGTGCACGTTAGCGCGCGAAACCTAGGGCACAAAAGTGACAGGATTGGGCAGGCCATCAGAAGATCAAAATCAGACTAAACGCATACATAAAACAGACAATTAACAGACATCATTATCGATGAAAATTCAATGTTTTTGAAAATAGTTTCGGCATCATTCCCTCGTCCGTTCTGAACATACTCTCCTACTTTCGAAATTCTTTATGCAAACTAAGATAAATTTTCCGCAGACGAAATGCAGACGACATGCAGGCCATCAACAGAACAAATGCAGACATAAAGCGAACATCATAATCACTAAAAGTTCAATGCTTTTGAGGACAATTAATGCGCATGCAAAGCATAGTCTTTAATGATATCAGACTAAACATAACATACCAATTAGAGCGGAAAACATAACATAAGATACAACGAGGGCAAGTGCATTCGATAGTTAAGGTTCAAACATAACATAACTTATATAGTGGATAATACAAAAAAAAATAAACAGACTAAGCTGACTAAGCAATCCAATAACTCATATGATTGATGAAATCCTGAAGAAACCATGAGTGTTACAAGTGCATAAAGCAGCGATCACATAAGAGGGTGTCGCTTAGTACCACTCCTCACGATGAGGAACAAAATGCTTGGAGAAATAGATCATTACAGTAACAACCAGAGACTGTTGATGTTGGACCGAACTCAAGTCGTTTCTCGACGAAAGATTTTGGTAAACATTTCTCCCAAGCGACACGTGTTTCTTGCGAACAATGATACCTAACCTCTCGCGTGGCATCTCTCATCAGTCACGAAAGATAATTTTGTGCTTTTCTGCATCCCCTTGATTTTGCTGCAACATTGCATACACATAAACTGCTCGGTTATATCCATTGTCTGCTGTTGACTTAAAGAGATGTAGTCCCTCACTTATTTCGTTGTGTTGGAAGTAATTCTAGACTCACATATTGTAGATAGCCTCCAGATTCTTGTTGGATAAACACATCTTCATAAACCTTTCCTCTGCGCCATGATAGACATCCAATTGGCCTCTGAACTTGAATAGTTCAACTACCATGTAAACAAAAATGCTTTCTGAGTTCCTGAGAAAACGTTTACACGCCTTCTTCGTCTTGAAAAGGTTAGTGAACGAGCTAGCGCTTATGCGACTCATAATATCTTGGATTATTTCGTTCAGAAGAGAGTTGATCGCCATCAGTGTGTGTTTGGCTTTCTAAGTTGATCTCAGAATCTCGTGTATAAAGTTTAGGGATAATAAACATTGTCAATCACCCATATATATACGGGGTTGACGATGTTTGATCTTTCATATAATCAATAAACACCACATTTATTCAATATTGTTGGAGTCAATACTATAATACAATCCAAAATGGGAAATGTTTTAATATATTGGCATTCGCTAGATAATGTTTTGGTCAATAAATTTTTATTGGTTTCATGTTTAAAATTTCGTTAACAAATAATTTTCTTTAACATGCGTTGTTTTACGCCAAATATTTGTTCTCCAATAACCACCCCTATTTTTGTTTTGTTAAATCAGATTTATTTATCTTCACTGGCACTCTTAAAAGAACATATTTAACGAGAATACCATTTTTTTTTTGTCAACAGCCTAACGAGAATAACATATAAAGTGAGAAAAATAGATATAACAATGTTATATATCCTCGCTAAAACTCACTCTCTTAAATTGTTTTTTGGAAATTGTGTCTTATTAATTACAAAATTTTGTTAATTATACATCTTTTTAGATTTTGAAATGAATCCTTTTGTTTGTTATCTTTGAAAATATATTTTTCCACGTATCTATATGTTAAATATTTTTGTCACCAATCATATATTTCTAGTTTTTATGTTTATCAATTTTGTTTGATAACTGGAATTCGTTTTTATTTTTTTTTTACTTTTTTGAGTTATAAATTTATGTGTTAAATTTGTCAATGGACTAGAGCTTGTCTTCGATTTATTATCAAAAAAAATCTTATCTTTGAAGTTAGGATTTATGTTTTTTGATATAGTTAAAATAGATCTTAATAATTTTATATTTATGCTATATTTTGTATTTAAAAGGGATTATCATGATATATTATAATGATATGGTATAAAGTAATGTAGCACTATTTTTGTTGTTTTCATTTCATCATTTCGACTAATTAAATTATTGGTTTTAATATAACCACATCATAATGTTTCACTATTATAGACTTGAAAGTGATGACATCAATATCATCACACACTACAAGAAATAGAACGGTGTTAAAACTGACAGATATTCATGAGTATTTTTCCCAACTATAGAAACTACTTTTGACGTTTGACTTGTAGATAGAATTGTATGTTAATTCCTTAAATTTCTTCACTTCTCTTTTTTGTGTTTCTAATTTTCATATTATAGCTCATTTGTAAGATTAGATAATTGAAAAGATTTCATGTCTGATAGTATTTGGTGGTGTAAACTTAGTGTGTATATATGCAAACATGGAACATTCTATATAACGGCAACAAAGAGAGTGTAACATTGCATTTATTTATATACTCACACATGTGTTTATTTCTCGTATTATAGGCTATAATTTCAAAGGAGAATTGAAAATCGGAGTGGCTTGGTCAGACATATATGCTTGGATTGGTTTGAGAATGATGAGAGCCAACAAAGGAGTTATATGAATTATAGTTATGCCTCAGTGTTTGCTTAAATGTTCACTAACATGTTCACCAGTCTGACGCCAACTTAAGACTTGCATAAAAAGGTACGATATTCTGCACATATTTACATCTTTTTGCATTTACAATGTTGCTTTACAAGCAATTCCGAAAATGTTTAACCCTCAAAAATTAAAACATCATGCCAATAGAAGTTTTCTTTAATTATTTCAAAGTCATAGACCTGTGTCGAGCTTGTAACAAATGATTACAAAAAACCAATAATCTTCAGCTTAAATCTCTTACCAAAGTATTTGAAGCTTTCATATTTGATGTGTTTGTTTCTAGAATATTGATATATTTCTATATAAGGAGATATCTCGTAAGTTTAAGCTGCAATTTTTTTACAATATTGATATTCATGAAACAATCTCATTATGTGCAAGTTTGCAATTCACCTAATAAATTAAAAATATGTGTGTTATGAACTCTCCGCCATCTCAGGCTCGACGCTTAAGATAACGTTTAACGTCTTTCTGTCAATTTATCGTACTTTCATTCTTTGTGTCTTTCTTGTTTTTATCTCTGCTCTCCTCTCTTTTGATACCCCTCTTCTCATGTCGAAGGACGGTATTTATAGAAAGCTTACCTTACGGTTTGATTTACTCTATATTTTGATATTTTTAATATGATTTTTATAGCTTTAATAAACAAGTAATTTGTTTTTTTTTTTGTTTTTTTATCAGTATTTTTTGTACTCTTGAGTTTTAAAAGTTTTTACAAAAAATTTAGCCCTTTCAGACAAAAGTGAACTAAAAACTAGTATTTTGTAGAATGTATACCTTTCTAATGCCATTAGTTTTGCATTAGATGGAGGACTTGCAAGAAAATTTTCTCAAATATTAAGATTATTTAGGTCATTATTATAATTATCCTAGACTAGAAGAAAATATGTTTAGGCTGTAAAAAAAAGAATAAAATGGTAAGTTCCTACATTCGTTGACTGGCTACTCAATTTTAGAAATTCATATTTGTATATGTAATATAACCTAACATATTTGTATATGTAATATAAAAGAACATTCTAATATATTGCAAATACATTAAATGAATAATAGCAAATGATAGTTTATCGAAAATAAATTTTTTTATTTAAATTATGAAAAAGTGACTGAACTTTTACTCCCCATAATTACTATTGATTTAATTGCTATTAAGGAAATAAATAAAATTTTATAGAAATATTATATATTGTTTCCAACATGTGTTTCTTTATTTTCCTTTTTAACCTTTTTATTTCTTCTTAGCTATTTTTTGCTTTAATATAAAAACATTCATTGTATGAAATACTCATTTATATCAACTTTGACTTTGATAATTCATTTATAGATAAAATCTAACATAAACATACTAACTTTATATTAGCTTTGACTTAGAAATTGTTTTTGTACTAATTTATTTGTAAATAAATTCTAGTATTTATATCAAAAAGCACTCATATGATTCTGAAATCTAGTTTAAAAAAAACTCACAAAATATTACATAAAACATAGCTTATAATTTTTTTCTATCTAGTTCTACTGGAGTAGTTTCATCAGAATTACGAAGCCAAAAGATAACAAAATTGAATTGGTAGGATAAGCATCAGGTACTAGTTTTTTGGTTCTTTGAAAATATTTATTTGTTATCTCGGTAAATTATAAATTATTTTTTCTAGAGGTTATGGGTGATTCAATTTTTAGGTTGTATTAAATATTCTTGCATTTATCTAATGTGATACGAAATGTATTTTGAATAGGTGATTAGCATACACAAATAATATATATTTTACATATTTTTTCGTGGACAAGTAGAGTTGAATATTTTTAAAATTTATGAAAAAAATAGTTTAGACTTTTTAGGTTTACACGAACTAGATTATTAAAGTTTTGATTTCTTTTGTTTTCCTTAATAAATATTCTTAAAAATCAAAATCATATAATATTACATTAAAGAAATCATATAAGAAAAACATGTTTGTTTTTTTTTATAACCAATTAAAATACTAAGAATAAAAATGATAAGTTTTCAAATGTATAAAACCTAAAACTCAATTAATAGTAAAAGAAAATATAATATTCACAATTTTTAATATATTTTTTACTATACCCTAGGGATGTCTAAATGGATAAAAATACATGGGTCAACCCAACCCATTAACTATAATGTGTTGAATATTTTTATACTAATTGATTGAAATATCAAATGGTTTGGCGGATCAAATGAGTCTGGCTGAAATGGGTAAAATTAAAATGGATTGATGGTTGAAATGGGTAAAATTGAAATGGGTTGATAGTTGAAAGGGTTGACTCATCAACCCATCATCATAAAATCATAAACATTATTTTATTTTACAAATTACCCCCCCCCCCAAATATGATGGCACTATTTTCCCACCAAAAATACAATTGTTCTATTTCCATCTAAAACTACAATTTCACACAATTTTTCGCGCCAAAAAATACAATCAAAACTAGCTTTCCCACCAAAAAGGAAAATTGATAAACTTTTCTGCCAAAAATTGATATACCCTCTCCATGGGTCCAAATGGTAACATATAAATTTTGATGAATGTGGAATCTGACTGAATTTTTGTGTGCTTTTTGGCAAAATCTGGCTGAATAACTATGAATTCAAATGGTAACCGAGGAATCTAGCTGAATAACAGAAAATATTTATAAGCTAAATGGTCTAAATGGTTACGAAATAAATAAAAAATAGTGGCAAAAGTTTAAAATTTTCACTTCAATATTTACTTATCATGTTATCAATTTAAATTTAAAATTTATAAAGTTATAAGTACTCTATTTAATAAGGAATTTTGTATTTATTTAATATAAACAGTTATTTTCGAGTCCTTATTAATGTATTAAAGAACATAAAAATGCAAAAAACTAAAATCAAGAACTGAAATAACAAGAAGCGAACTGGAACCGAACCGAGAATCGAATAGATACCTAAAATATCTAAAATTAAATTATATAAATGGGATGGTATTTCTGATAATTTGAGGACTGTATTTTTGATAATTTGGTAAAGTATTATATAATCAGTAAATATTCAATTTATATATAAGCTATTACAAAAGTTCGGACAACTTTGGAACAGTATTTTTGATAATTTTGAGAAAGTTCGGGAAACTTTGAAGAAGTTCGAAAAAATTTGAGAAAATATAATTTTTTTATAACGAATAATTCAGAAATCCTATCTCATACATGCTTTTCATATTTTTATCTTTTCCGTATCCTTTTGAATAAAATAAAAAATTTAATATAATTAGAATATTCAATTTATATATAAGCTATTACAAAATAATGTTTAAACAAATATGTGAGTTTAATTAGGAGGACTTAAAAAAAAAAGATAATGATTTCCCCAAAGTTATATATAGAAGAAAACAAATTGATTATTCCAAAATAAAGGAATCAAAAAAAAATTAAAGAAAAAAAATACTTTTAACGATTAATAAAAATATAAAATAACATAAAAATAAAAAAAATAAAAAAATGCAACAAAAAGATAGTATAGGACGATGTAAAAAAAAGAGTATGGGACGTTCCTCAATTCAGCTAGATTCCACAAAATAAGAAATTGCAATAAAAATTATCAAATTTCTCAATTCAACACTTTTTTCTCAACTGGTGTCTACTCATTTTTTTCAGCCACAATTAAGCTAGATTCCACAAAACTGTTGTTACCATTTAGTGCCCATAATGGTCAAAACTAAATTACTGATACTATTTTATTTTTTGTGTAAAAGTGTTACATGCTAAATCAGCCAACTATCAAGTTATTTAGGAAACATTTAATATTTTTGACTTGATTGATTTTCTCTTTATTTGCTTGATGCCTAATTCGAATTGTAATCTTAGTATTTAAGTTATTTGTTTTGTTAAATTAATCAATATAAAATACTATGCGTATATCTAAATATTTATATTAGCAAAAGTAATTATACAAAATGATATCTCAAAAATTTAATCATAGAAATCCTTTGTCGATGCATTAGTACTTAGGATCTTTCAAGCTAATATAAAGTTAGTATGTTTATATTAGATTTTATCTATAAATGAATTATTAAAGTCAAAGTTGATATAAATGATTATTTCATAGAATGAATGTTTTTTTACATAAGTTTTGCATTTAAATAAATAGGTCAGAAGAAATAAAAATGGTTAAAAAGAAAAATAAAGAAACACCTGTTGGAAACAATATATAATATTTCTATAAAACTTTATGAATTTCTTTCATAGCAATTAAAACAAAAGTAATTATGGGAAGTAAAACTTCAATCACTTTTTCATTATTTAAATACAACAATTCATTTTCTATGGACTGTCAATTGCTATTATTCATTCAATGTATTTGTAATATACTAGATATATTTAGTTTATTCCTACCATTTTATTCTTTTTTCTTTTTACAGTCTAAACATATTCTTTTCTAGTTTATTATAATTATAATAATGACCTAAATAATATTAATATTTGGGAAAATAATATATGAAGTCCTCCATCCGATACAAAACTACGGGCGTCAGAAAGGTATACAATCTCCAAAATACTAGGTTTTAGCTCATTTTTCCAAAAGTCCAAAATTTTCTGAAAAACAACTTTTAAAACTCGAAGAGCGTCAAAAACACTAATAAAAATCCAAAACCAAATCATTTATTTATTAATAGCTTATAAAAATCATATTGAATATAGCAAAATATAGAGTATATTATACCTCAAGTTAAGCTTTCTATAAATACCTTCCCTCGATATGAAAAAAGAGATAAAACAAGAAAGATGGTAAGAATGAGGGAACGGTCAATCAAGAGAAAGTCGTCAAACGTTATCTTAGGCGTCGAGCCTAAGATAACAAAGAGTTCATAACACACATATTTTTCATTTAGCAAGTGAGGTGGGAAGTTGCACATAATGAGATTGTTTCATGAATATGAATATCTTTTAAACTTTCTTCAGCTTAAGCTTACGAAATATCTCCTTATGTCGAACAATATCAATGTTAGTGAACATCTAAGCAAACACTGAGGCATAACTATAATTCATATAACTTGTTTGTTGGCTCTCATCATTCTCAAACCAATCCAAGCATATTTGTCTCACCAAACCCCTCCGATTTTCAATTGTCTCCTTTGAAATCACAGCCTATAATACGAGCTATAAACCCATGTTTGCGTTATATATAATGTTCCATGTATGCATATACTCACTAAGTTTACACCACCAAACAAAATCATGCATGAAATCTTTTCAATTGTCTAATCGTATAAATCAGCTATTATATGAAAATCATAATCGCCAAAAATAGAGAAGTGAAGGAATATTGATGCCATCACTTTCAGAACTACTATAGTAAAACATTATGATGTGGTTATATAAGAATCTAGCACATAATCAGTCGAAACGATATCATGACAACAACAAAAATAGTGCTACATTACTTTGCACCATATCATTAACAAAAATAGTGTTAATCATTTTTATATACAAAATATAAGATAAACATAAAAGTATTCAGATATATTTTAACTGTAACTCCCCGACAGCCCCTACCAGTGGGCCCTCACTTCCTCTCTTCCCCCATGGGCCTCACCTTCGTTCGACGGTCACTGCGTTAACAGAGAGGCTCGAAAGTCATGATATACTGACCCTGCAATCACCACGTGGTTTTCCCCCGTGTTTTTTCCTCGCTCACACGGCATCAGAAATCACTTTCCGATATGTCAATCATCCTAGTACTACTCCAGCTCAAACATGCTTAACTTTGAAGTTCTCTCAGAACAAGTGACCGAAAGATAAGTGCACTTTGGTGACATAGGTAACCAAATAAATTTTTTTATGACTCTCCATATATACATCCATATTCCTCAATCGAGGTGTTACATTAACCAAATCGAAATACATAAATCATAATTTTAAAGATAAGAGTTCTTTGATAATAAATCAAATGCAAGCTCAATTCCATTAACAAATTTAACACATAAACTTATAATTTCAAAAAACAAACCAAAGCACGATTTTCAAATAAAATTAATAAACATAAAAACTAGAAAATATATGATTGGTGAAAGATTTTAACATAAAGAAATGATAAAAAAAAAAAAAATTCAATCATAACAAACGAAACGATTCATTTCAAAATGTTATATAAGATCTATAATTCAACAAATTTTTGTAATTCAATAGAAAAAAGAAGTTTATAACTCAAGTAGAAAAAAATAACTAAGACTCAATTTCCAAACAAACTTTAAGAGAGTGAGTTTTAATTTTTAAAACAAAAGACACGAACATAAACAATTTGATGCCGATAACAAATCAACAATAGTTTTTTAAACAAATATATAATTAAATCTCAAAATAATTCATAAACGTATCTAATAAATCTTATATATATGGTTGAAAATGAAGAGAATGACTTTAATAAATAATGGTAGAAATTATGATATATACCATTGTTTTATCTATTTTTCTCCCTTGATATATTTCTCGTTGTTGGGAAAAAAACTTTTGTCATATATATACCAATATATTAAATGCCAACAACACATGTTTAAAACAATTATTGGCTATCAAAATTTTAAACATGCGATCAATAAAAAATTATTGACCAAAACAAATCTCTACTGGATGCCAATATATTAAAATATCTCCTATTTTGGATTATTTTATGGTATTGACTCCAAAAATATTGACTGAATGTGGTATTTATTGATTATATGAAATATCAAACGTTGTCAACCCTTTATATATATGGGTGATTGACAACGTTTACTATTCCTAAACTATATATAATAGATTTTGAGATCGTCAAGGTAGAAAGCCTAACACACATTGATGGTGATCATCTCTCTTTCAGACCACATAATTCATGAAATTATTTGTCGCCTAAGCGCTAGCTCGTACAAATACCTTTTCAATGAGAAGAAGGCGTGTAAGCTTATTTTCTGGAACTCAAAAAGCATTTCTATTTACAGGGCAGTTGAACTATCCAAGTTCAGAGGCCGTTTGGATGCCTATCATGGCACAGAGGAATAGTTTCTGAAGATATGTTTATCCAACAAGAATCCGGAAGCGTTCTACAATATGTGGGTCTAGAGTTAGCTTCCAACACAACAAAACAAGTGAGGAAATAAATCTCCTTTAGTCAGCATCGGACGGTATGCAAAGTTGCATCAAACTCAAGGGGATGCAGAAAAGGCACCAAATTACCTTTCGCGACTAACTAGAGTTGCCACGCGAGAGGTTATGTATCATTGTTCGCAAGAATCAGGTGTCCCTTGAGAGCAATTTATACAACAAGTTTTCATCAAGAAATGACTTGAGTTCGATCCAACACAACTAGTTTCCGATTGCTACTGTAATGATCTATTTCTCCATGTATTCCATTTCACATCGCGAGAAGTGGTACTAACAGACAGCCTCTTGTGTAATGTTGCTTCGTGCACTTGGAACACTCACGGTTTCTTCAAGATTTCATCAATCATATGAGTTATTGGATTGTTTAGTTGGCTTTGTCTGTTTCAATTTTTTTGTTACTGTCCGCTCTATATGTTATGTTATGATTGAACCTCAACTATCGGATGCACTTGCATTCGTTTTATGTTATGTTTATTCTGCTCTAAATGGATGTTTAGTCTGATATCATTAATGTCTACTCTCTATCAGCGCTTTGACTATCCTCGAAAGAATTGAATTTTCAGTGATTGTGATTTCTCCTTTATGTCTGCAATTTTTCTAGAGATTGCTTGCATGTCGTTTGCATTTTGTCTAAACAAGCAAGCCATCAACAAACAAAACGCAAACATAAAGCAAACATCATAACCACTAAAAATTAAATGCTTTTGAGGACAGTCAGGCCGCCGACAAAGCGCAAACATTAATGATATCAGTCAAAACATAACATACCATTTAGAGCGCAATAAACATAGCATAACATTAAACGAGGGCAAGTGCATTTGATAGTTGAGTTTCAAACATAACATAACATATAAAGCGGATAATACAAAAAAAAAAACTTACTAAGCCCACTAAGCAATCCAATAACTCATATGATTGATAAAATTCTGAAGAAACCATGAGTGTTCCAAGCGCGCGAATGAGCGATCACACAAGAGGCGGTCGCTTAGTACCATCCCTCGCGATGTGAAACAGAACACTTGGATAAATAGATCATAATATCAGCAACTGGAAACTAGTGTTGTTGGTTTTAACTCAAGTCGTTTCTGGACAAAAGCTTGTGGTAAAAATTGCTCCTAAGCGACACATAGTTCTTGCAAATAATGATACATAACCTATCGTGCGGCAACTCTCGTAAAGGTAATTTTTTGCCTTTTTGCATCCCCTTGAGTTCGCTGCAACATTGAATACACGTAAACTAATTGGTCGTATCCACCATCCGCTGCTGACATAAGGAGATGTGGTCCCTCACTTGTTTCGTTGTGTTGGAAGTAACTCTGGACCCCCATATTGTAGAGCTCCTTCAGGTGCTTGGATAACACATCTTCATAAACCTTTCATGTGCACCATGATAGACATCCAAACCGCCTCTGAACTTGGATAGTTTAACTACCTTGTAAAAACAAATGTGTTATGAGTTCCTGAGGAAAAGCTTACCCGTCTTCTTCGCATTGAAATGTCACTGATCGAATTAGCGTTTACGCGATACAGAGTGTTCTGGATTATTTTATCCGGAAGAGAGTTGATCGCCATCGATGTTTGTTCGTATTTATATGCTGACAATCTCGGAATCTCTTGTATATGATTAAGGAATAGTAAATGTTGTCAATCACCCATATATATACGGGGTCGTAGACGTTTGGAATTTTAAATAATCAATAAATGATACATTTCGTCAATCTTTTTGGAGTTAATAATATAAAATAATAAAAATAGGAAATATTTTAATATATTGGCATAAGCTAGAGATTGTTTTGGTCAATAATTTTTTATTAAATTTTGGTAACAAATAATTTTTTTAACTTGCGTTGTTAGCATTTAATGAATAAATATATACCAAAAAAAACAATTTCCAACAACCACCTCTATTTTTGATTTTCTAAATCATATTTATTTACTTACACTGCCACTCTCAGAAAAATAAATCTAACAAGATGACCATATCAAGGGAGAAAAATAGATAAAATATTTTTATATATCCTCATTTTTACCATCCTCCTTCCTATTAATTGAGAATCCATTTTAATGAAATAAGCTTATTTGTCACTTCCAGAATCAAAGTTAGTGTATTTTTTTGATGACATGTAAATGTGACATGCCAAATTTCCTAAAATAAACGAAATGTTTTCATTGGTTCAGTTAATTTTTTAAATAAACTAAATGTTTTAATTGATTGAATTAAAATTAAATAAATTATGAAATGAAAACATGAATACACTAGATTATAACATTAAAATTAATAAATTTAAATTAACAGAAAATAATAATTACTATGATCAATTAGTTTTTACATATATTCATAATAAATTGCATGAAATATGATTATGAAAATTCTACAAACAATATATATTATATTTTTATATAAAAAATAATAATATATTATCCAATAGGATAGTAAATATGCTATATCATTTTTATCTATTATTATTTTTCAAATAAATAAAAATTTTATATCATACTCATATATAGTCTCATTGTAGATCGAGAATTTTAAAATCAGAAATAAAATGAAATGTAACTGAATGAAAAAATAAATTATAATAAGATAAAACAAGAATAAGAAGTAGAAATAAAAATAAAAATAAATCTCTACAGTTTTGTTTTTTCCGTAACATTCTCATGCTTTGATTTACGGAGTCATTTAAAAATCTTAAGAAGCAAATTTTATAATAAACACATGTGCAGCTCAAATTTTATAATGAACATATGTGTGCAGGCCAACCATAATAAGTTTATTTTCTTCATCAAACCAATTGCTCAATATTGTTCAAAGAAATGAACAGAGAGCTACAAGAGAATTTTAAAAAATATGATTTCACAAATTTTATAACAATATTTATTATACTTTTTATTGAAAAAGAAAATTACTTATAGATTACCCATATATACTATATTTATTTTCATGATAAAGTCAAATATTATATTTTAAATTTTTAAAAAACAATTTGTAATTTTTGTTAATATTTAATATAAATTTTAATTTGAAACCATATACCATAAAATGCTGAAAAATATAAAATTTTGATCAAATAAAAAATGATAGAAACAGTTTTCGTGATTGTTTTTAAATTGGAAAAACTGCATAGTGTAAAAACATAATATTTGCGAAAAATATCAAAAAACTAACCAACACCTAAATATTACAATTCACTTATTTTTAACTCATACTTACATGCAAAATATACGTATTTATTTATTTTTAAAATTCAACCATACATTATAAAAATATATGACAAAACATATACTTTGTTTTTTTTAACACATAAAAGGCATACTTCGATTTTTTACAAATATGCGTATAGATATAAATATTAATTATGCAAAAGTCAAAATCGCATATGAACTTGTCGTGCATGCATTTTATTAACCTCGATTAGAGTCCAATTTTAATTTTAGTTAATAAAGATTTTTTTTTCTTTTTTAAAATCTATATATGTCCTTAGAGCGTTGAGGTGGTTGGTACGTACAAATGTGTTGGCCAACCATCTACCCGCTCTTATGATAAGTAAAGATTATAAAATCTATTTTGGTTTAATTAGCAATAGGTCAAGGAAATATATATACTTAAAATATAGATATTGGTAAGATTATATTGTGTAAGGAGAAAAGAATTTAATTATTATTTAATATAACTTTTATATTTACAATTATAAGTTACTCTAAACGGTAGAAAAAACACAAAACGATATAAAACGTTTGTGTGATTGTTGTTAAACACTAAAACTGTATATGCATAAAAATATAACATTTACATAATATATAAGAAAATTAATCAATACTTAAATATTACAACTATTTATGTCAATAAAAAAATTAAACCATAAAAAACAAATAAATTATTATATATTTTAATATCTTTCAGTTTATTTATTTATCATATTTATATTTTTTATCTAAAGAAATATTTTAAAATCTTGGTTAATGGCTTTTTATCTTCAATTTCTATTGAAATCTATAACATTTTTCATTTGATTTATCGTTTTTTATATTAAATATTTATATAAAATTATTAATACATAAATAGTTATGAACAAATAAATCAACTTCAATATACAAAATAATATATATTGAACATATAAAATATTTTATTACTCGCACACGGTTCGGGCCGATCACCCAATCTTTTCATTAAGGACATTCTCATGGTTTTCAACCAATCTGTTATAGTATAAATATATAATTATAGATTTTTAATTATATTTTTTTTAAAGTATTGTTGGTTTGTTATTAACAAAAAAATTGTTTATCTTCGTGTCTCGTTGTTCAAACCATTAAAACTCACTCTCTAAAAGTTTTATAAAAAAATTCAGTATTAGTTGTTTTTTTAATTGTTAAATTATAAAGTTTTTTATTGAATTACAAAATTTTGATGAATTATATATCTTTTATTAGACTTTGAATGAATCTTTGAAACGAATCCTTTCGTTAGGTTGGATTGGGCTTGTTTAACAAATTAAAATATACAATAAGAAATTAAACAAATGAACCGGCCTAAATGTTAATTAAATCAAAGAACCAAACTAACCGATTCGATTTAACCAAATTTATCCGATTTTAACCAAATTTATCCGATTTTAACCAAATTTGAATTAAATTATAAAAAATTCGTTTATTTTCGATTTTAAAATTCAAAACCTTTAACTACCTGAGAACCAAATCGAACTGAATTTTTAAAACCCGTACAACCCTAAAAACCGACTAACCGAACCGAATCGGATACGAAGAACCGAAGTTGCATTCCTAGTAAAACGATAAAATATGGGTGTTATCAGGCTTTGTGAGCATTTTGGTAGAAAGAAGAGAGATTTGTTTACTACTATAGTAGACAGAAATCGACAAAAATCCATAAGTTGGTCCTCTAAGTTTCTGTCGACAATAGGAAAGATTACTATGCTAAAGAGTGTGCTCTGTTATATGCCCTCATACTCCAGGATAGGTAATCGACAATGGAGAATCAGTGAGTTTCTGGAATGATCCTTGCATATCCTTGACGCAGAAGTGAGCCCCCATGGGACCGCCAACCATGGAGGCTCAACATCTAACGATCTTTGACATGTTACTACCCGACACTACGGAATGGGACATAGCAAAAGTCTATGCAATCATCCCTCATTATGTTGATGTTGTAAGAGCCTAAAGAAAATGCAGATGATAAAGTGATTTGGGGTAAAGAAATACTATGCTGCAATGGAGGAAAATTCCTACTTGAAGCTACAATTCAAATGGTCTTCATTGGTTACCTGACATCTGGGCTCTGCCAACGGCCCAAAAAAATCCAACTATTCATCTATAAAGCAGTTAGAGGGATCTACCCGTAGGTGAAAGGCTTGCGTCTAGACAGATCTTTATGAATTCATCATGCGTTCGATGCGGTGAATCGGAAAAAATCCCTCATGTGATGTTCCACTGCTCTTTCGCTCAATGAGTATGGGAAGCAGCCATATTTCGAACCCCCTTGATCCCACCTCATGAGTGGGGCTTTGGCACATGGTGGCCACTCGCTAGCCGCCTCATTTGTCTCCCTCTAACAGACTTGTCATCTGCTTCCTTATTGCCTTAGATTCTCTGGAACTTGTGAACTGCTAGAAACAATAATATCTTCAATGATAGAGATTTCATAGTGGAGAAGACCTTGATCAAAGCCATCATAAATGCAAAAGAGTTTATCGAGGGTCAATCTACAAAAAAATAATTATTGAACCCTAGCTCGGATAATCAGAAAATAAGAGAAGGCGTCGTCTATACTTGCAGATCAGATGCAGGATGGAGAGGAAATTGCAAGGCTGTCGACTGAACTTGATTTTCTCCTGCAACGCCGATCAAGAGATTTCAAGTCGCTCCCAGATGGCTTCGTTTGTCCATTCGCTGATGATGGCAAAGTGTTTAGCAATTCGTTGAGTGGTTGAACCGCGGTGTAAGGAAGCGTCTTGTTGAATTGGATTCACACCAGGTGATCCATACTATGGCGCTTAAAGATTTTTTCTCTGAGCGTCATGTAGTCGATTTAGATATCTTCAAGTTTGCTGAACATTTTGAGTTTATCAGTTTTCATTTTATCCATCATAAAAAAAGCCATAGTATAGCTGATGGGCCGGCTAAACATGCCTTATGTTTGTACGAACCAAGTCTAATTGAAGTTTTAATGTATAAAATTTGGACCCAAGAAAACAAAAGTTAAAAATATTACATAAATATGTAGTTTCTTAATTTATGTCGCAACTATCCATCTTAAATTTAAAAGGTTTATTCTTTTGGCCAAAATTGAACAAATGAGAACGTAATAGAAAGACCCATGTCAAAATATTAAATATCCCACATCTAGACATGGGCATCGGGATTACATGGTCAGGTTCAGGTTGGATATTTCAGGTTTCATATATTTTGGTACTAGGAAATTTGGTACCGATCGGGTATTTGAAATTTTGGATCGGGTTCGGTTCAGTACTCTCCCGAACCGATTAAATCAAATTCCTTAAAGAAGTAACATTATCAATTAAGTATATAGAAAAATCTATCATTTTAATTAAAATTGGTTCATTATGTTTGTATAAAAATGTTACTATCTAACCTGAACAACAATTATTTTTTTTTTATAAATTTTCTTCTAAAGTTAAATCAAAACAAACAAACATAAAATTTGATCCCGAATGGAATATATTTTCTAAAACCCAAAAGCCCAAAATCCAAATCCGAATGTATGTAAAAAAATTATGTTAATAAAAACTAATCAATAAACTAATTATTAAATATAATAACTGATGGAAAAAAAACTAACAAAGTTTGTCCAAGAAAAAAAAGTGTTTTTCCTTATTCCTCCTAAACTACTCAACTCATATAAATAAATTGTTATCATTTACAACCAAATACATATTATCTCTTTCTCTTTAACGTGAGATCAATTAAGATTATATAGGAACTGTTATAAACTATATATAATATTATGTATACGAGGTGAGATATATATTATATATGTATACGTTTATAGCATATGTAAGATATAGCGATGGAGGTATGCAAGGAAGAGAGGTGAGTGAAAGAAGATGTGTCTTCTTATTACTTCTCTTTACTATAACAACATGCACGTATATATAGTGAAGAACATGCAAGATATTTGTGTTTGGTTGATTATTCTAAAATTGTCAAATGCCTTACATATAATGTGTACTAAACCGGATGAAATAAGATAAGCCGAAACAGAGAAAACCAAGACAACTTCGTGATTATCCTGTCACAATCTCTCGATGTCTCTCATTTCTCGTCACTTGCAATGTCTCTCTTTGTCTCTCTGAGACGTAGAACCCTAATCCTCCTTTCAATTTTGACTTGCGATTTTAGTCAATATCGGGTCGTGTTTTTTTTACCATTCAGATTGTTGGGCTCGGGTTAAGGATTATGGGCAATCACTATTCATTTAAACGCGAATTAGCTGGATTGATTTTGATTTTAGATTTTTAATTTAGATGTGGATTTGGAAAGCCGAAAAAAGTTTAAGGAATTTCTTCATCGAATGTCAAAGTTTGGGAGAATTTGTAAGGAGTTTTGGAGTTTGGCAAGATTTGTAAAGAGTTTTGAAGTTTAGAGAGAAAGATGCGGAACTTGGATTTTAGAGAGGGTTATAGGCAGTCAACTATTTTTTAATAAAAAGTTCCACAATTCATTATCTAATACTAGGAGAATATCTGTGCATACGCGCGGATTTTTTTTTCTGTATATTCTTTCAAAGATGTCTTATTTATATATCCTAAATATTCTATATTTACAACAATCAAAATTAATTATAATTTGATACATTCAACCATTACATAATATGCGCTGGTTTTTTTTCTATATATTCTTTCAAAGATGTCTTATTTATATATCTCAAACATTCTATGTTTACAACCATCAAAATTAATTATAATTTGATACATTCAACCATTATATAATTATATTAAAAGAGTATACAAAATTTGTTTGCAAAGGATTTTGTTGGGCTATGAAAAAGCAAAAATGGTGATGCATTAAGTGTGGTTTGATTCTATAAGGAAGTTTAGTCCAAATTTAACATGTATTAAAAGTCTAAATTAAATATAATTTGATACATTCAACCATTATATATTTATATTAAAAGAGTATACAATTTTTGTTTGCAGAGGATTTTGTTGGGCCATGGAAAAGCAAAAATGGTGATGCATTAAGTGTGGTTTGATTCTATAAGGAAGTTTAGTCTAAATTTAATGGATATTAAAAGCCTAAATTATTTTTAACATAAAATGAAACTCACATGGACGAAATGTAAAAAGAATGAAGACAGTAAGAGTTCTTCCGTCTTTCTCCACAACTTTTTCCATTCCCACAAACTTCATAAAGTTAAACAGTCGTTTTTATAGCTTATATTTCTTTTCTTTTTAATTTAGAATTTTTGAAGTTTAATAAATGACTTTTATCTCTATCCTTATATTAGTTTTGATTAATTTCAATTTATTGATTTTTTAGATCAATTTTCACATACGATTGCAATTCGAATTTGCTATGTAGAAGATTATAAACAAATATTAGACCATACACCTAAAGAAAAATTGACGGGGATCTGTACATTCTCTCTGAAGCGCATATTAAACGATATTCATCAAACTTATTAGAAGATGCAAAATTTTGATTTGACTCTTGAGTAAGATCACATTCTTGTGATTGGAAATCGAAAAATGAAAAATACTACCCCTTGTATCTATTTCATACATGCGGGGTTTTCACCTATCTAATTCACAAGCACGGACACGGCTGACTTTACGAGCACGATTTGATAAATTAAAGAGGTTGTTTTTTGAAGAAATTAAAGAAATTAATGTGTAAAATATTTTTGCAATATAATTAATTATGAACGGATCAAAACTAATATGAACATAATAAATAAAAATTTGTTATTTCACTAATCAGAAATCTAAAAGTTTGACTAAATTCAAAAATCCAAATTTACATATAAAACTATCAAATGTAAAGTCAAAATGTGAACATACAATGTATTTCCCATATAAGTGCTTTCAATTGTTAAAAAAAAAGCTTTGAATTTAATGTGTAGAACATAGAGACCATATAACAAACTTTTAGAAAGGATTGTCAAGTAGTACTCATAGCCTAATGGATAAAACAGTTGTCTATTGAGAGGATCGGGGTTTGAGTCTTTGTGGGTGCAAGTTTTATTCAAATAAAATGAATTTTTGAAAATTAAATAATGAATGTCACGTGGCACTCTCTCAAGCGCTGACGTGTCAAGCTGACGTGTCAAGCTGACGTGGCTATCTTTTATATAATAGATTACTGCAAATTTTGTAAAATAATAAAGATAGCTAACTAAAAAAGGTAATCTTTAACAAAAAAAAAAAAATTTAAAAGGTATTATCGTAAAAGGAAATGTGGCTGAGTAACAATATCAGATATGTAATTTAATTCTGTAACCATAATAATTTTGTGGCTATGATATTCTCTATATATTATGTATAATTCCAATTTTGTCCTTCTTTTATATTCTCAAATGGTAACAAGTTTATACTGTATTCCATGTTCGTATAGTATGGTTTAATATATTTTGTCAGCCTCGTTGACGACTGCCATATTCGCTCTGTCTGCGCCTGACTTAATCCTTCTTACAGTCCCAGACTTGACAGCAAATATATATATATGTTTTTTCCACATGTTATTCTATTATATTTAGACGGTATAGAACAGACAAACTGAATAAAAGAATGTAAAAAGTCTATATTGTTTTTTATGTTCATATAGTATAGTTTGGTCGATTTCAAACTTGGCTTCAAATATATAAATATTTTTTTTCACTTGTTATACTATTATATTTAGACGGTATAAAACAAACGAATGAAAAAATATATGAAATAAGGGCATTTTCGTCCAACGAAATAGTACTGTGTTTATCCATTTAATTATCCAAACCCTATAGCTATATTCTTAATATCTTTTTCCAATATTGTTATCCACCAAAAAGACCATATCGTAAAAGCATCTTTGTTTCATATAAATTTGAACATTTTTTTTGGTTGCCACCTCTGTTGCGTGCTCTGCGTATAAAATAAACAATGTCGTTTTGTCTTATGTTCGATTTTTACATAATTGATGTTTTTCATAAACCACTATGAATGTGTTATCCAGAGAATGCAAAGCTATATAATATTACTGGTTTGACTCACGCGAGGCCCAAAAAGATGCTGACACAAGACGCCGAGATTTCCATCCCAATACAAGCCCATTTTGGCCCAACTCTTCTACTATATACCCATCGTTAAACAAGCTTAAAAGAAGCTTTGCTTGACAACGGTTGGCGAAGCTCACGTCCACCGGTTTGAACCCATTTGCCTCTAACCATCGTGGCCAAGACACAAAACTCTCAACTTCAGCATCATCAGCAGTGATAGCAATACGCGTTAACCAACCCGAAACCCGCAGTAATAATGAATGCCACGTGGCACTCTCTCGAGCACTGACGTGTCAAGCTGAGGGAGAGAGTTGGCTATCTTTAATATAATAGATTACTGCAAATTTTGTAAAATAATAAAGATAGCTAACTAGAAAAGGTAATCTTTAACAAAAAAAAAAAAAATTTAAAAGGTATTATCGTAAAGAGAAATGTGGCTGAGTAACAATATCAGATATGTAATTTAATTCTGTAACCATAATAATTTTGTGGCTANCAAGGAGAAGCAAAACATACCTCTTGAATCCTTATTTGCTTTAGAATGATGCACCAAAATCCGGTAAGGCTCTTTGAAATTAAAATTTAAGGAGAACCATCGGTTCAATTGCAAGATGATAAACATATCTAAGTGAAATTTTATATGTTTTCTGCCAATTTACTTCTACGTTAAAGTTTTGATCTAATCTTACAATTTGGTATCAGAGCTTTTATATATAAAGATTTGATACCAAATGGTAGGTCTAGATCAAAGCTTCAAGGTACAAGTCAAATGGCAGAATGATTTACTGTTTTTGCTAATCAACAGTAACATTCTTATATATACAAACACAGTTGCAACTGTATCCACACAAAAATAAATCCTATAGAAAAGGGAATTTAAAAGGATTTTGAAAATCTAGTCCTCCTTGATAAGAACCGATTCTTACTCTTTGTTAAAACAGGAAAATAATAAAACTTGGATCGGTACCGAACTATTTATTTTATTCAAACAGGTACGGAAAAGATACGGAAATGAAATCGGTACCCGAATTTTTCGAAATATTCTGAATTTTTTGAATTTTCTCGAAATTTCCCGAGTTTTTTCGAAAATTTTCGAAATTTCCCGAATTTTCCCGAAATAATTACTCGTTTAGGAAGAAATTTTACGTAAGGAAATTTCCCGAACCCATCTCGTTCCTCGCTCGTTCTCGTCCTGTTCTTATCGGATTTTCTTTTGGTAGTTGTTTTTCAATTCTCAAATTCATGTTTCCGTTCCGTTCCCGTAAATTCCCGTCCCAAAACTCGAAATTTTCAGGGCTACATAAGACATTAGCTCAAATGGAGTCTTATAGCTCAAATCGACATTAAAATCAAATTTCTCATGTAAAACAGAATTATGTTGAAGCCGTTGTTCATGTACAGTATATATTAGCCAGAAAGTGACTTCTTGATAATGTTTAATTTTTGTGTTGTGAATTCACGTACCCAATTGGTTAACTCAGATTTTGAATTTAGACTTTATTGCCTCAAAAAACAAATCAGGTTTTCGTCGTTGAAAATTTATACCAAAACTTGAAAAATTAAACCGAACCAAATTCCAATTCTACTATATGAATTATGAAAGCAGAAGGAAACTCCCATGTTTCTGCCACGTCAGTATCTATAAAGGTGACACGTGACATTTTATTTAATTTTCAAAATTTTGTTTTATTTCTATTAAATCTGAATCAAAACAAATATTTTTACCTATTGTTTGTACTCATGAAGATTCAAACTCATAATCTTCTCAATAAATAAATAAACAGAATGTCATGAGTGCTCTTTGACAACCCTCTCTAAATTTTTTTGATATTGTCTCGATGTTTTACGTATTAAATTGAAAGCACTTTTGTTTTTATATGTATATCAATTACATACTTCGCAAGATGCGGCAAATGCATAAATAAAGAAATTTAAATTGATAAATTAAAAAAAATTGAGCGATTTAATCCATATTTTCAAATAAATTAGAATAATTAGATTTTGGTACAAGTGAAAAAATTATGATATTGAATAAATTAAGAATTTAACTCCTATCTTTAAAATCTTAAGACACGGCAAAATATTCAATTAAAAGTCAAGAAGGTAACAAATTATATAAACAAATACAGAGAAAAAGAAATAAATAAAGAAAAAGAAAAATGAATACAAAAATATACAAAAATTTTAAAATAGGCAAAAAGACATGGATTCAATGCAAGATATGTAAAAGAAATCCTCAAAATGATAAATTAAAAAATTAAAAATTGTCATAATATTAAGATTTAGGAAATGAAAAGATTATAAAAATTGAAGAATAAATAAAGATTCGTAAAATAATATATGAAAGAGATTGCAGAGATCATCAAGAAAAAAAAAGTTAAAAATTAAAATTATTAAAAAAACAAGATAAAATCAATAGTTAAAATATAAATCTAAAAATATATTATTTAAAACTTAAATTAAAATGAAATCCGCGCATCGTGCGGGTTCTCTCCTAGTAATATTAATTTTGTTAAAATGATCTCTCATTTTATTAGTATCTCATAAACCGATCGATTTTATGGATCTTTGGTTTGATTAAATTTGGGTTCGATTTAGGGAGAGAGAAAACGTATTGGGCTTTCTTTTCAAGAAAACTAGATAAAACTCAACTAACTGAATAACAAAAGACGGTGTGGAGAACGAACATGATATCCTTTCTTCTCTTTCTATCGACTAATAAACAAAACAAAAAACTCTTACAAAAACATGAGATTCTCTGACCAGATTAGACAGAGATTACACCACGACCCTGTGGGATTCCTTTTATTTGAACTATTCTCACTCTATTTTTCTTCAGATCACAAAAGTCAATACGAGCTGCTGAATCCCACCCAACATCACGACTAAAAATAATCTTCACATGTGTTAGTGTCAGTGGATTGAAACCGAGGATAACAGCTACTTAAGCTTAAGAGATTATGTACGTTCGATGTGCCCCGAAAAATCGGTGAGCAAAATCTTCAATATGTATTGTTGTTCCTTAATGGAAATTAACTCTGATTAAAAATCTAATTATAATTCTGTGAAATTGATCTTTTGTTTTTCTTTCTTATGGAAAGGTTGAGAAATGGGATGAACAGAGAAAGTCTGGGACATTGCCATCATCAGTTTGAAGATTAATTTAGTTTATCACATAAAGAGTCTCTGATATATATATACAACCAGAGATGTTTAGTTTGGTCATTGTGTGAAGTTTCGACATTACGAAAACCAAAATGATATAATAAATTATTTAAAACTAGCTAAAAGATTACGTAAAAGGATCCTTTACCACCAGAGATAGATCATAGATGCATTAGGCAAAGGAAAGATACCAAGGAGAAGCAAAACATACCTCTTGAATCCTTATTTGCTTTAGAATGATGCACCAAAATCCGGTAAGGCTCTTTGAAATTAAAATTTAAGGAGAACCATCGGTTCAATTGCAAGATGATAAACATATCTAAGTGAAATTTTATATGTTTTCTGCCAATTTACTTCTACGTTAAAGTTTTGATCTAATCTTACAATTTGGTATCAGAGCTTTTATATATAAAGATTTGATACCAAATGGTAGGTCTAGATCAAAGCTTCAAGGTACAAGTCAAATGGCAGAATGATTTACTGTTTTTGCTAATCAACAGTAACATTCTTATATATACAAACACAGTTGCAACTGTATCCACACAAAAATAAATCCTATAGAAAAGGGAATTTAAAAGGATTTTGAAAATCTAGTCCTCCTTGATAAGAACCGATTCTTACTCTTTGTTAAAACAGGAAAATAATAAAACTTGGATCGGTACCGAACTATTTATTTTATTCAAACAGGTACGGAAAAGGTACGGAAATGAAATCGGTACCCGAATTTTTCGAAATATTCTGAATTTTTTGAATTTTCTCGAAATTTCCCGAGTTTTTTCGAAAATTTTCGAAATTTCCCGAATTTTCCCGAAATAATTACTCGTTTAGGAAGAAATTTTACGTAAGGAAATTTCCCGAACCCATCTCGTTCCTCGCTCGTTCTCGTCCTGTTCTTATCGGATTCTCTTTTGGTAGTTGTTTTTCAATTCTCAAATTCATGTTTCCATCATCAGTTTGAAGATTAAAACCAAAATGATATATATAACCAGAGATGTTTAGTTTGGTCGTTGTGTGGACTGTCGATGTCACTAAAACCAAAATGATATAATAGATTATCAGAGAGTATATAGTTGATTTATATTACTGGTTATGTTGGTTTAGTACTTGGTTTACTTTGGTTTATGATCTCAGCTGTATTTTAAGCACACTCGTGTTCTACATGAAGGATTTTACATCGATTCTCTCTAGAATCTGAAATAAATTAAATAATTAGTTAATTAAACTAGATAAAAATTTCGTAAAAGTTCATCCTTTAACACCAGAGATATGCATTAGGCAAATGAAAGAAATACCAAGAAGAATCAAAACATACTTAAGATTTCACCAAAATCCGGTAAGGCTCTTTGAAAATAAAATTTAAAGAGAACCATGGGTTCAATTGCAAGATGTTCATATATCTAAGTGAAATTTTATATGTTTTCTGCCAATCTACATCTGCATTGAAGCTTTGATCTAATCCTAAAATAACATTTAAGGAGAACCATTGGTTCAATTGCAAGATGTTCATATCTAAGTGAATTTTTATATGTTTTCTGCCAATTTACCTCTACATTGAGACTTTGATCTAATTGTTGAATAATGAACAGTATAATCCGTGCCTCTCTCTGTATTCTATTGACACTATATATAAGAGCATTACAACGATATAATAATAATTACAAAATATACTACATTCCTATTGTATCATGTTTCCTTATCTATCACTCCCCCGCAGTCATAGCGAGAGGAGGACGAACGCTGAGACTGGAGCGAAAAGAACTAAACAGAGCCGTTGGGAGGCCTTTGGTAAAGATGTCTGCATATTGATGACTTGACGGAACATGTAGTACTCTGACTTGTCCTAGTGCAACCCGTTCATGGACGAAATGGATGTCAATTTCGACGTGTTTGGTTCGTTGATGTTGGACAGGATTTGTCGAGAGATAAACTGCACTTACATTGTCACAATAGACAATTGTAGCAGTGGTGATGGGACAGTGCAGTTCGAGGAGGAGATTTTGGAGCCAAGTAGCTTCTGCAACGGCGTTAGCAACTCCGCGATACTCTGCTTCGGCGCTGCTTCTAGATACTGTTGGCTGGCGTTTAGAAGACCATGATACTAAGTTGTCTCCGAGGAAGATGCAGTATCCTGATATGGATCGCCGAGTTGTGGAGCAACCAACCCAGTCCGCGTCGGTGTAGGCAGTGATTTTGGAGGTGTTTGTTGGTGTGATTTGAATTCCATGAGTAATCGTGCCTTTGATATAGCGTATTATCCGTTTGAGTGCATTGAAATGTGGCTCCCGAGGATCATGCATGTGAAGGCAGATTTGTTGTACAGCATATGCTATATCAGGGCGTGTAAACGTCAAGTATTGGAGGGCGCCGGCAAGACTGCGGGAAGACTGCGGTAGAAAGTAGGGTCAGCGACTGGTGGACCAGCATCCGCAGCAAGCTTAGAGGATGTATCTACTGGTGTTGAGCAGGGATTGCATCGTGACATTCCAGCTCGATAAATTATATCGGCGGCATAGTTATGTTGATTGAGAAACAACCCATCTTTGCTCCTGGTTATAGCAATACCAAGAAAATAGTGAAGATCACCTAAATCAGTCATTGAAAATTCAGAACTAAGAGATGTTATGATCGACCGTAATAAAGATGGTGTTGACGCAGTAAGACCGATGTCGTCGACGTAGAGGAGGAGATAGGCTAGGTCTTATCCACGGGAGTAAACGAATAGAGATGCATCTGATTTGCTTTGTTTGNAGCAACTTTGAAAGGCCGTTGGTGAAGTGAGCAGCTAATCTCTCCATATTGGTTCGGTCATTGGGAGAAACCAAGTCCTTTAGCCTTGCAAGTATAACCCGAGTTAGCTCCCGGGTTTTGTGGGCGCCGGTTGATGCCTCTGCAGCAGCCACCAGTAAATGAACCAACCTCAAGCCCTTTGATTCATCATGGTTAGGCTCCTCTACATCATCAACCCCATCAGCCACGGTTGACGTGGAGCTACAAATTCCCTCCTGGCCAAGGTGATAAGGCAGCATTGGAGAAGATTCGGTCGCGGCTCCTTCATCACTCATCATGGATTCAATGAGATCGCGGAAGTCACTGTCCCAATCCATATCAAGAGATCCATCATTATATTCCACACAGGACGAAGTGCTTGCGGCTGTGGCAGTGTTGCTAGAGAAGAAGAGATCGAGGAAGTCATCGTAGGGATAATTCATGGTGGGATGTAAAAAAGAAGAAATAGTCAATGTAGAGTTATATAGAGAGTGTAAGGCCAAGTAGTGGGAAACAAGACAATATGGGTTTTATATTTTGGAGGAAATCTTTGAAGTCAAATCTAATTACATGGTCCCCTTTCAGGAGAACGAACAACCTTGTGGTCCATGGAAGAAGTAGCAGGACCACTGTTATCAAGTTGGGCAAATAAAGAAATCAAGGGAGAAATTTGTTAGTCCAATAATACTAAAACATTTTTTTTTATCTCGCAAATTAGCACTTTGTATTTTGCGCACTGTACACTTTAAGTAATTAAGAAAGTATTTTTATCCTTATACATCTGTGAATGTGTATCAGTATACAAAATCCGATACATGTCCAATAATTCTAGGTAAATTGGTCATTTTCTCAGAGAAAAATGTTTATTTATGTTAGTTTACAAATGAAGTTTTTAAAAAGTGGTAGTTTGCCAAATAACTTTAATACTAATCAATGTTTATCTTATCAAACAAATCATGAACCTCCAATCAAACCTAATTATATGTTGACAGTATAAAATAAAAATAAAAATGCACGGACAATATTTATATTATGAAGCTGCATATCGTCACATTTGCTGAGCAAGAACCTTGTGAACCAAACAGAAAAATACAAGATATTGTTGAGATTTGGGTCAGGTTCTATAATTTAAAGCAACTAATCAAATCATTCAAGAAACATCAACATCAAATCTCCTATATATTAATTGGAATACATTTTTAAAGAGTACCATTATTTTTAAAAATATGTACAGTGGTATCATTTTGGTGAAGTGTCACCACTATATTCATTCTCACCAACCTTTTAAAAAAAACTTATTTTAATAGACTAATTCTATTATACTCCCTCCGTTTAAAAAAAATGCTACTTTGACACATTTCACACAAATTAAGAAAACTATTAAAATTCTGTTTTACCCTTTGTTCACACATTAAATAAAATCATCTCTATAATTACTAAAGTAAATTAGTAAGGTCAAACTGGATTTTTTTTTAAAATTTCTGCTTTGAAAATGTAAAACGACGCTCTTTGTGAAACAAAAATAAAATCCTAAAACTGAATGAGTATTATCTATTTTTTATGAAACTAAATGAGTATTATCTATTTTTTATTTATTTATAGCATAAATCAAAAGAAATAATATAAATCCAATATATTAAAAAACTATTTATGATATGCACGAATATATATTATGACACAATAATTTTTTTTTAAAATTACCAAAAGTATGTTTATAATCATTCTATAAATACATATAATTGCATGCACAAATTAAAAAAAATTAGTTCTGCTTTGCAGGATCGAACTTTAAGACATAGAAAGCAGTATAATCACACAAAACCACTTTCACAAAAATATTTCATATGTATGGCTATCAATTTCCTTTATATAAGTCATTCCAATATTTTAGTTTAATGTTTTTTAACAAAGAAGTTGAAGTAATAATATCACAATTAACTAATTAATATTTAATTATGATTTTTAATTAAGTAATAAAATAAAGAGTTAATTATGAATTTATTCTTATTTTAGGTAATAAAATTAGAACCTAACTATACAAATAATTAATTCTTATTCAAATTAATTTGACGTTAAATTTCGATGTAATTAATATTATAATTTAGTAATCAATTAATAGAAAATGTCAATGTTAAATCATCTCATATACCATGATCAAGGTCCAACTATTAATTGTATTGTATGATGTTTAATTTTTAAATTAATTTACTTAACAATCAAATTACACTATGTTTCATAAAATTTATATACTAATTTTTCAATGTTATAATATAATATTATATAAAATTCATATAAAATCAATTATATTATTTTCATGTAATTTTAAAATTATACTAAATTAAATAAATAATAAAAAAATTAATGCGCGGATTATTATCTAATAAAATAATTAATTAAAACTACGAATTGTCCTTCACAAGTTCCAGACCACTTTGATTTTAGTCTTCTTAACTGTAGACTACACAGACAGCAGAACTTATCTCCCTAACCTCTATGACAGGATTTTTGTTTTAAAACAAGTGACAGAAGCAGTGATGCAATTTAATTAGTTTAGAAGTTGTATTCCAGCTCAAATCAGGTGGTCACAACTTAACACTTCTCCCTCAATCAAATTTCACATAAAATAATAATCAGACATTATCGTATTGTAAGAACCAAATCCTACACTCTCCAATAAACCAATTGAATATGTGCTTGCTCTTCCATAGTTTTCCAGAAGATTATATATTTATATATCCTTAATCATTTAGGATTACAATAGACTGATTAAACAAAGTCATCGAGCCCTTTTGAAAAGACTTAATAAAACCCAATAGGTTGATTTGTACCTTGGTAAAGCATTAATTGTTATTGTTATAGGTTACTAGGTTTTCGTCCGCACTACGTGCGGGTTGAGTTTCAATTATTTTGTTCCTAATACTTTCATAGAAAAGATAAATTTTTTTTTAGCAAATGCAAAATGTTACACATTAAATTTTGAAGTGTAACATTTGGTTAACAATATTTATTTTTTAATTATTATTGTTTTTGTTCTTTGTAGAACAAAAAGGTCTTATCAATTAATGTGGAAGTTTTAATTATACCAAAAATTCATAGATTATTGTTTAAATGAAAAGTTTAACATCTATATGCAAATTCTGTTTCTGTTTTTGAAGAACAGATCGCATTCTTTGATTTTCTATTACCCATTTTGCACATAAGAATATCAAGAGTTGAGCTATATAGTTTATTTTTTTTTATTTAAAAACATACGATATATGTCGTTATATTTAGAAATCTTAGAACTGTTGTATTAAGACTTTTGAGTATCTTGCATTTGATGTGTTTAAGTATCTTGCAATTGTTTTGAGTTTTTCTTCTAATCACTCGGATTTTATGATTTCTTATTTTAAAACTTATGATATAAAAAACAGGTTAATATGAAAAGAGTGAACGTCTTTTTCGTGAGAAACAAATAAACCACCTTCACAATTTAACACTTTAGTTGGCGTTTTATAATTCTACACATGATTATCTTTTTTTGTGTTTTTGTAATGGAGTGCATCAATCCAAAGTGGATATGTTGATGATGTCTAAGTTTAACCTAAGAACATCCCTTGTTCACCTCCTGAAACCATAAAATGTAGTAACCTTGCTATTCTCCCGAATGATGTTCACTATAATTAGTATCTTCTTCTACTCATCCAATAAAGTTGTATGTTATATTTTCCATGTCCTTATCATTTTCATCATGTTTTTAGCTTCTAACTATGGTCGTTATAATGACCATAATTCACATGTTTCTGGGTGAGAATGTTGCCTAATCATCTGAGGCTTCTTTCATTAACATCATGTGCTGACTTTCTGATGTATCTTCTGCAACATTGTCCTCTTGTCCCGAGTGGTCAGAGAGATAGAGACGGGTGGTTTAGGTTAAATGTAGTTACAAAATCAAATAATTAAGCATTGTTTAGTAGCGCACTTTCTCCTCCAAATACATAGTTGAAATATATGTGTGCCAATCAAACAGCAAGTGTTAAATTGCACGAAATCAGAGAACCATATCATGTCACCTATATGGCGACCATATGATATTTTTTCAGGGTAGAAGCTTTGGTGATTAATGGTGAGAGATTTAGAACACATTTGCGTAAACTAAATACTCTATTACCTTTTACTCCCTTTTCGGTTCCTGATGCACTGGCACGAAATCCAGTAGAGACATATCTCTTGTGTTTTATCCCCAAGTAACAACAATCCCAATTGGGCTCTAGACATATTAGGTAAAAGTTATTTCTATGTGGAAACTAATACAATATTTTCCCCTTGGAAGGATGAGAGTTCAAAGCTTACACTACAAACAAATAATAATTGATTTTGATAGTTAAGAGTTAGAAGCTGAAAACGTACCCGGCAGGGTTGGAGAACAGTATATTAAGAATTAGAAACTCATACAAATATTTGTAGAGATAATGTAGTTGCATATTTGCATTGACTCACCAATATATCAATATTAAAATATGAGAGACACCTGCATTACATCTTTTTAAAAATTAGGAGACATGATATATATAAAACAGTGTTTACCTAATCTTATTTTCTGTGGGAGATCGATAAACCGAACTGACTCATCAGGCAACCTTGTAAAATTGAGAAGCAAAAATTACAAACTTAACTATAAAGCAGGTAAATATATCATCAGAAATTAAGGTGTCCTAAGAGAATAAACAATAGCGAAGGACATAGAGATCAGGACAATATGCTCAGGATCCAAACGAAGGTTAAAACAGACAACAACACAAATCTGTTGTGAGAATCATCAGCGGTAGAAAGTAGAAGGCATAAGTGCTTTTCTTAGCTTAGAAACTTACGTATAAGAATGAGTTGCATCTTAGTCACTCGCTTAACCAGACCACCTCCCTCCATCAATTAGAAGCCGTATCTTCTAAATCCAACATCCACAGGACCAAATCTTATCACGAAACCTGCAGGAACCCGAAAAACAATGAAATAAGAAACGCAAGCTTTTAAGGAACCAAACACGCATTCTATTTTCACTTCTTACTTTTTCTTCATCTCTGATCTCCTTAATCATCTTTGATCTTATAACATCACTACACTTCAATGTTTAAAATCTTCACTGTGAATTGAAACAATTAATTCACCAACCTGATCGATCAAATCAAATCGGATGTAAAAATAAAGAAGCTGAAGCAAATCCGCACTTGTAAAAATCTGAACGTAACAACACGAATAAGCCAAAAATTACGCCAGCAGATTGATGATGACGCATCACAGTCTTAATCAGATGGAAAATAATCAGCATAGCGGTTTTACAGAATTTATATTGCCCAAACATTCTTCAAAGGTAATTTTATTACCTTGGTTGCCGACGATAGACCTCATAGATGACAAAATAGATTAAGTGACGATGCTGTCCTTCCCTTTCTTTGGGTTTCCTTTGTTGTCCAACCTCATCTAAACATGTGCTAAATCTAAATCTGTAGTAAACCTCCTAACGAACATCTCGCTCGAAACCCTCGTGAAGATGAATCGTCGGCTCGTCTGCAATTCGTAAGAGTCATAAGACGGAGATATATGCGGATGTGGCTTCATTGTAGAGAGTTTTATTTTGGGTTTCCGTTGATTCTTAAACACCAGATGAATGCTCACCTTCTCTTCCGCCATCGTAGAAGAAATTCAGAGAAAAAAATGGATGATCGAGAAGTAGGAATGATAATTGATAGGCGACTTAGTGGGAATTAATTGGAAGCAATTGAAAGGAACTATAGAATGATTTAAGAGATGAAGTAGCATGAGGGATAGTAATCGTTTCGTGGAAAAGATATTTAGGTTAGGATGGGCTGTATGTTTTCTATTTTGTTTGGGCTTCTGTTTTAGTGTTGCATTAGATCAACAATAAGCCCAAAAGTTAGTTTGGTTGTTTTAGATCTAATAGAGAAGAGAAGAGTACTTATAATAGCGTGAAAGCTTTTTAAACGACTTAAGAAAGTGATGACGTGGCGGCTTGTGGAAAAATTCTAAATTTGCTGATGTGGACACCTCCTGGAGCCCCAAACTGTCCCTTTCATTTAATATAATAATAATATCCTTTCTGGTTAACCGTAGCATGAACTGTTCTTGCAGCTGCCACTGCAGAGTCTCCTCTCTTCACTATTTTCTCGAGTTCTTCCACCTTCTCTGACAACATTCTAGCATTTGTGGTCGTGGCATGGACCAACTTGTTTGCAGTTTCTAGGGAAGTGCAAAGCTGAAATTGAAGGGCAAGCAAGAGATTAATATATGTCTCTTGACAAAAACGGAAACATTTCATTTGCATTTGTCTCTTCTTAGAACAAACATATTCTAGAGAATCTCATAATATATATGCTTGAGATATTGGCATAACCGATCATTTACTCATTTAGTTAAAGGAGTGTGGAACCAATGTCAAAGACGAAATCCCCTAAAGACTTCCATTGAAAGGAACAGAGAACTATACAAAGAGATATTCTATACGTGCCCATCACATAAAACCTTTTCAAATACAAACCATAACAAGATAAACTTGTCAAATCGAGAAGATTTAAAGGGGAGATCTGACAAGGGTATTGCCCTGGAAAAAGAAATGATAATAAAAATGATCACAGAATTGAATTTGTTGATTGCAAGTACCAAAAACGAAGTTTTCAAATTACCTCCAATGTGAGAGAGGTCCATGAGTGATCAGAACCAGCAAACGCAGTGTTTAATTTATCATAATTGTCCTGAAACGCAAAACAACTGTTTTTATAAAAATTATTGAGGTGTAAAAGAGGCTTACAAGCGCTAGTACATCCAAATACTATATTAATCATAAAAACAATATTGATAAGAACAACAAATCAAGTCGGTAAAATTTCAATCTCAAGAATGAATTACTTATACGGATTAAGGAATATATACAGTACAACTCTTCCACAAGATTCTATCTGATACGCACAGTTTTCAAATCCACCCTGATTCGGACTCACAGCGTTCCAAATAACTGTTTCAAATAACCTCTTACTACGATTGGATTGTCCAAGTCAAACCGAACTAAGTATAGGAAAACTCCAAATTAAGCAGAAATGATGCACAAAATTCGAACTAACAAGGAAACAATATACTGATATAAATCGCATAACTCAATTCATATATGATGAATGAACAATGATAGATATTTTCTGGTTCAGAACCAAACGAAGTCCATTGAATCCAAAATAGGCTTAATCTTGACAAAGAACTAGGCGAGAAATTACATCCAAATAATTATACTAAATTAGTAATCATAGAAACAACGTTGATAAGAAGAACAAACAAGTCGGCAAAATTTCAAGAATGCTTCATTCAATTATATGGATTAAGAAAATATTTACAGTACAGCTCTTCCACAAGAACATTTCCACATTTCTCTCATGAGATCCGGGACACACAATTTTCAAATAACCTCTTACTACGATTGAATTGTCCAAGTCAAACCGAAAAAAGTATAGGAAAACTCCAATTTAAGCAGAAATGATGCATACAATTCGAACTAACAATTCAACAATACGTAGATATAAATTGCATAACTCAATTCATTATGATGAATGAACCGTGATAGAGATTTTCTGGTTCAGAATCGAACAAAGTCCATTGAATCCAAAATAGGCTTAATCTTAATAAGAACGAAGTAAAGAATTACATCCAAATAACTATACTAAATTACTAATAACATAGTAACAACGTTGATAAGAAGAACAAAACAAGTCGGCATAATTTCAAGAATGCATCAATTATATGGATTAATAAAATTTGTACAGTACAGCTCTTCCACAATAACATTTCCACATTTCTCTTACTACGATACATTGTCCAAGTAAAATCCAAAATTAAAACAGAATGATGCATTAAATTCGAACTAACAATGGAACAATATGTTGATATGAGTTACAGAACTCAATGAAGATGCAATTCATTATGATGAATGAACAATGATAGAGATTATTGGTACAGAACAGAACAAAATCCATTGAATCCAAATGATTTTCCTAAATCTGCCGGAGAAGAGAAAAAGAAAGAAGAAAAACACGATTAGAAGAGTGACCTGAAAGAGCCGGGTTAGATCCAACGGTCCAGAGATGGCATCAGGGTCTAATTTTGAAGAACTACCAGGATTTGGATCGTTTTCCGGTGATGAATCAACAGTTTCTTCAACGAGATCGGCGAGAAGATCTCCGATTGACAGCAACGGTCCTCCGACTCCTCTCATCCCTTCCTCTCTCTCTCTCTTCCGAGACTAAATTGCACTGATTCGAGCTGTTCGCAGAGTCTCTTAGTTTTCAATTTTGCAAAAAAAAAATGGTTCTCCTCTTCGACTACGAACACATCATCACCGTTGCTCTGAATTTTCTTTCGATTCCGAGCACCTTCTCATTGAGCTTTGTCGTGTTTCCGGGTTGTTTGGCAATTTTAGGGATTTTTTGGTTCAATATTAATTTGAGGCTTGATTGAACGGTTTACTTCCGAATCTGGGGTTTAAATTTTTTTTTGTTTTTTGTTTTTTTTCAGTCTAGTCTGTGATATTATGGCTGCAACTGGATCAATTTTGTGGAATAAAAATATGTGTAATGAGTCATTTTTTTAAATTTCTTAAAAATATTATTATTTATTTGGAATAAAAAATAAATTTTTTTCTTTCAATTCCAAAAGGATAAATAAAAAAGAAATGGAATATGTTGTAAAACTATTCTCAATTTAAAACGTATAGAAATAGATAGGAATATATGAAATAGGGATACATTGAATACAAAAATTTAGTTGAAATTATATTTATTTTCATTTCATTATATTTCTTTAAATATTTACCATTTCAGTAATAAAAAAAATTATCTGCAATTATTCATTCTATTTTTTTATTCTATAACTTCATTTATTTCATTTGTATTCCATATTTTAATTCTCCTCATTCATAATATCCCTAAAATTGATTATCAGTTAAAACCTAAATGGGTCTTTTGCAAAGTTAACCATATTGAGTCCTTAATTAAAAAATATAATCATATTCAATTGGAATAAAACACATAATCATGACCATTTTTACATGGACGGTAGTTGCCCGTACATGAATCTATGGCCAAAGCAGATATGGGATCCACAAATTACAAATATTTTCCACGCTAGTTCTTTGGAAGCCAATCTATACCATTTTATTGACCACGGATATAGTCAGTGTCGTTGATAACATGCATATTTTACCCATTTTTGCTATCGTAAGTGAGTGTTTTAATAAGCACTAAGGTTTTAATGCATAAACACTAGATTTCGAGTATTTGATTGTTCAAAACTCTTTTCAGGTAAATTTAGCAAAAGACGCTTATTTTGGAACAAAATGGACAATTCTGAAAACAGTGCTCAAGGACAGAAGTTCAACATCAAACGGAAACCTTCCCACCACAAGATCAAGCTCATATTTGGAGACAAGAAAGCCTTATCAGCCATCTTTCACCTCGAAGTGGTTTGAGAGCAATCCTACGGTTGGATCTCAAGTTATGGAAGAAGCAAGAAGGTCTGTCAAGCACCAGGAAGACCAAGATGGCCGTGCCACGGCCGATCCAGACGACCAATGACCGCATCACGGCTAGTCGCTCTCGCGGCCAGGCCACTCGCAGTTCCCAAGCCCATTTGAAGCCCAACTCAAACCCGCAGCCATCTTAAGCAAGCTAAGACCTAATCCACGACCCAGAGGATTTGAAGACCTATATATACTCGTTGTTTAGGGTTTTTAAGAGAGAGCCACTTATCACGAAATACCCTAAGTTATAGAATTGTTTCGGTGGCCGCGAATCCCGTATTCGCGGTTTGCCTTTGTTCTTCGAGGGAGATTGATTTCATCTTAAACCCTTTTTTATTTCTTATCGATTTATACTAGTTATGCATTCATCAATCACGATTTTCACTTCATCTTTCATGTCTGAGTAGTTTACTTTCGTTGGGTATTCTTTAAGGGGATCTATGGGGATTTTCATTAACTGTTATTAGACCAATCGTTTAGGCCGTAGACTAGGGTTTTCTTTCTTACCACACTTGTTCTTATTGCATGAATATAGCGTCATGAACTAGAGTCTGATCGCAGGACCTCGAGAGCGGCCAACGCCCTGAACCCTTTTGCGTCTTTGCTTACCCTTTAGAGTCTGCAAAAACCGTGACACAATCCTACAACCCCAAATCCTTTTTCGTCTTTGCTTGCCCTGATTCTTCTGTTTTGCAGTTGACCTCTTCCCTGTGAATCGAAACACTAAGTACTACAACGCACGCTGTGCACTTGCAGCTTAGGGTCCTACAAATTCAAAGCTCGACGAGTCCCCAAAAAAATCCTCTAATCTCGGACGACTATTTAGACCTCATCAGTCGTGCCTAGGTTTATTGAAGATTAAGGCGAACATAAAAAATTAAACTTTTAATATATATAGTTCAAAAATAAAAAATAATTAAAACAACAATGTATGAGATGAGCACTATTATAAAGTGTAAGTTGTTAAATTAACAAAATTAACATCTAAATGCTACAGCAAACTTGTCATTTATTAGAAATAAAAAAATTGAAAGATACGAAAGCGGAAAACTGTGAGTACAAGTGGTCGAACTCAGGTTCACAAACTTAAATATCCTCCATATTGCCACTTTGATACACCATATATTTTTTGGTGGTCCTAAATTCTTTTATATGATTTGCTTACCTGAAGCTGAAAATATATTAAGCACGGCTCTGAGTATAGTGGCAGAACATGAAAATTGGAATAGCAATATACTATAAAGGATTCGAGCTCGAATAAGGAGTCATCTTTTTCGTAAAGCTCAACTTGGGATCTATGGAAGGTCCTACGGTGGATTCTAAGATTTTGATTTCACGGCAAGGTTTTTTACCGCTAGCGTTGGTTAGCCATAATTTCATAAAGCTAAACGTTTCTATTTATATATTCTCTCTGTCCTATTTTAATTGATGTTCTAGCTAAAATCACACATATTAAGAAAAGTAATTTAAATTTAAAAATATCATTTAAAAGTGGAAGACAAAGAGATAAAAGTATAAGTATTCTTGGGGAACTCAAATAGTAATATTTTTTTAATCAAAATTAGATTAAAATAAAATGAAAATTTGCATAGATATATGAGAAAATCAAATAAATTAAGACAAAATAAATCTCTAGAACATCAATTAAAATGGGATAGATGAAGTATAAAAAAATAGAGAGGTAAGATGGAGATGGAGTGGGAGAGTGAGAGTCCTATACTTAATGTAAAAAAATGTAAACTTAATTACCAATTGTGTGCATAGGGAGCGATCTTATCTATGTTATAAGGACAGACTTGTATACCTTCGACATAAGGGACTACAATGGTGATGGGTACATATACTATATTATTCATATCATGCCTTGTTCAAAAACTCGGCCGCCTAGCCAATTCGGCGGCCGAGAAAGCGGTGTGCGATGGGTCACAGTGGCGATTAGGGGTGATCAGAGCCATTATCCGGCAAACCGATTTCCGGCCGCCGAGTCCTTGGTTTTACAAAAATCGTCGGTTAATAAGAAAAACCGCCTTGTCCAAAAACTACTTTCTCTCGACTCAGTTTCCCAACAAAAAATTTGGAGATTTTTCTTCACACCAAATCCAGAGCAAATCGAGACCAATTCACAGTGAATCGAGTTCGTTGATCATTTTCATTCATGTATTGAAGCGAATTCGAGGTATTTATCTCTCCAATCGGTTATGAGTTTTGTTATTGAAGCTTCTTTTGCGATTTCTTAAAAAAATGGTGAAGATTTGTTCGATTAGGTATTGGTTTGATGGTTTTTGTGCTTTAGTTTCATGAAATTGCTTCTCAGCTTGAGTTGGAACCCACGTTTGATTTGTATGGAACCCAAATTATCCTCATTGCATCTCAGTTTAGATAATTGGAACTTCTGTCTATAATTGCTTGGGTAAGTAGAATAGATGATGTGTGTTTGTATTTTCTTCTCTCAAATGAAAAAAAAAATATTTTTACTTCTGAGATTCAGTTTTCTATATAGTTCTTCCAGATTGAACATTACAGCAGTCTTCGTAAGTTTATTGGTACTTTTTCCCTGTTTTTCTTCCCCATTTCCTTCTTTCCGACTTATAATTCCTCTAAATGTTACAGTACCATACACTTTATGTCTAACCATTTTAGACTATGTTTCGTGATGCAAATATTTTGTGAATCAGAGCCAGCCAAACATAAATCTCGCTTCCTCGAGTAGCAAGGGTGATACACTTGTAACACTTGGCTCTCCTTTTAGAATCCTTTCACGTGTACACTTTTCTAACAGGTGAATTACGGTAATTACATGTAGGCCGTGAGAGAAAATAAAACAAGAATATAGCAAGTAATGTTTTTCAAGATGATGAAGTACCTTGTTCCAGCATAATGTCGTGAACGCTGAGTAGTGACAGTCGATACAAAATTTTCACTAGATACATAACATTTAGTTTGGACAAAGCAAAGGAAAATAATTTTCTGGTGAGATCTTAAGATTAGCAAAATTTTGCATTTGATTGATACATGTTGAAAGAATTCGTATATCAATGCAACTGTCCATATTGTATTCTACAGCATCCTTCTGATCCCGCATGTTCAATGGGCGTTCCACACGAACATGGTGTTGTCGTGAGTGTTTCCTCTTTCAGTGTTGCATATGTTCTTCTGAAGGCAATACATGAAGTGATACGTGTATCTGAAGTAGAAGTTTTTGCTAAGACCCATCATGCTTAGGAGCTTCGTGTATCATGTTTCTTTCTGCATTTGTGCAGATGATTTTGTTTGATGGAAAAGGTCACTGACTAATTGCTAAATTTAGATAATCGCCCAATTAACGCCTAGCGCGTTTCCAAACAAGGATATCAGGTCATATAGTAGATATTTAATACAAGGACTAGTCGCAAATTTCCATGTTTAGAATAAAACAAAAATTGAATTGCATACTATATACAGAAAATAGTACATACTGCATATCTTAATGTGTTTGCTAACAAAACTCTTTCTTTCTTTTGGTAGGACGTTGTTCTATATGATTTGTATCCCTGACAGGTTGTTGGATCTAGATTACAGGGTGGTGTTAGTATTTGTTTCACTATGTCCCTTATGTATTTTACGTTTCTCTCGGAACTCAAAAGTATATTTTATGTTAGAAACAATGTTTTCACTCCCGGATCGGACCGGCCGTAACGGAACTCTTGGATGGATTATGCTCTTTGTTGGCGCGATGGATAGATCGGATAGGTTGGATAGATGGGGGATCGAATAAGACCGTCAAGAGATGCGGAAGTCTCTTGGTATTCTCCACTCCACGGAACCGAGGAAATAACCCTTAACCACGGATCTTAGGAGGTTTGCTGTGTTTGAAAGTAATCCTTGCAAACTCAACGAAATGTTCAAGATGAACAAAGAGATTTCTCTCAAAAAAAGAAGATAAAAAGTTCGATCTTTATTATAATGAATCTTACAAATACTTATAGAATTCTCAACACAGAAAAAGAACAGAGAAATTAAGTTTTGTGGATTTTCTAAGCATAAAAAATGAAAACAAAGACTAGAATTTATGTCTTGGTCAAAACCCTTGAATTCACGCCCAATGCTTAAGTTAACTCTTCAGCTGCTTTATGCTTCCCATCCAGAAGTCTGCTGCACGTTTCAGAAGTCTGCTGAACATTTTAGAAGTCTGCCGAACATTTCAGAAGTCTGCCTTGTACCGAATGGAACAAACATAAGCATTTTCGGCCATGTTGTAATCAGCTTGGTTAAACCGAGTTATCTCACGTTCAATCTCTTCCTTTAATCCTTTAGCTCGAGTAGAAAGCTTTTGACCGGAAGAAAAGTCGAATGGGTCGGACATGTACTTATCGTAGGAACTTGGCTCGATGATCGGATGCTTGACTTGGACAATCCGATTTCTAGAGTGGTCACGAGTTTGTCGAGTGACTCATTCTTCAGGACGGAGCTCCCTTCGGAGATTATTCCTGGACAATGTTAGATCAAAGCGGAACACGGCTGTGTCGGACTGAACACGTTCGCGACCAATGCTGGTTTCTCCTTGTTGAACTTCACTTGTACCGTCCATGAGCTGCTCCGGTACATGCTGCTCGTCATCCTCCGAACCGTCCGAAGATGTTTGGCTTGGTGCTCTGCCACGGAATCTATCAGGCCGGTTCGCCCAGTTTACCTGCGACGCGGTCACTATCCTTTTCCCATCAACTCATCCAATTGTCTTTGCAACTCCTTGGTTTCGACAAGATTGGTACGGTAAGCGGGACGGTTTGGAAGAGACTCTCCGGGTACTAGATCGATTTGGTGTTCTATCCCACGGATAGGTGGCAAACCACTCGGAGTTTCTTCCGGGAACACATCCTGAAATCTGCTCATCAATGGCTTAAGTTCACTCGGCAGCTCCGGTGTAGGGTTAGTGGCCATTAATGATTCTTTAAACACAAGTAAAATGAGAGAAAGTTTAGAAAACAAAGTTTTCTTTATCTGACTTGGTTTAATGTAGAAGTTGGACCTTTTGACCGGTGCCTTAGCTGCTTCTTGTTGTTTCTCAAGTTCACGGCTCTTTCTAAGTTGTAGCTGATCCTGGTGAACTTCGGATGGAGATAAAGGAATGAGAGTGATCTTCTTGCCTTGATGATCAAACATATGTCGATTGGTGTAGCCATCATGCACATCCTTTTTGTCGAACTGCCAAGGCCGTCCTAAGAGTATATGGCTGGCATCCATAGGCAAAACGTTGCATATGATTTCATCTTGGTATCGACCAATGGTGATTGTGACCGTGACTTGTTCCTTGACGTGCTGATCCCCGTCTTCATTCAGCCATTCGAGCTTGAATGGTCTCGGATGCGGTCTGGTTTCTAATCCGAGTTTCCTGACAAGCACATCACTAGCAACATTAGTGCAACTCCCACCATCAATGATCAAAGAACAAACTTTATCATTTATGAAATAACGAGAATGAAAGAGGTTCTCCCTTTGTTCGGTATCATTGGTTTTGGGTTGCACGCTTAGTGATCTCATGGTCACTAGAAGATTTCCTTGAGCCGGATAATCATAAGGCTCTACCTCATCATAGATGGGTCCAGTATCCTCCTCTTCATCGTTTTCAGCTTCGGATTCTATCTTTCCATTCTCAAGTAGAATCATCACCTTTTGGTTAGGGCATTTGTTTGCATAATGTCCTAAACCTTGACACTTGAAGCACCTGATATCTCTGGCTCTACTCGTGGATTCCACGGGTTTGCCTTTGTCAAAACAAGAAGGTTGGTTAGTCTTAAACTGAGAAGTAAAAGATTTACCTTTATCCTGAAGGTTGGTGCCTTGAGTCAAACGTCTCAGCCTTTGGTGAAGATCTCTGTTATAATGACTTGGAACAAAACGCTTTCTCATTAGTTCTGTTAGTTCTTGCCAAGTAGTTATTGGTCTTTCACCTTTTTTTCTCCTAAGAGAAACAACTTGATCATACCAACTAATGGCATAACCATTAAACTCTGAGGCAGCAAGTCTAACTTTCTTAAGTTCCGAGAAATTTTGACAATAAAAAACCAACTCGGTTTTTCTTTCCCATTCTAAATACGTATCAGGTTCATTCTTACCTGCAAAGGATGGGATTTTGAGTTTGAGACCACCAAGTCCATCATCTGACCTTCTAGAGAACATGTTCTCTTCATCTCGGTTTCTATGGCCTCTCCTTGCCCGGAAGGTAGAGCGGTTGTCATCGAATTCTTCTTCTTCATGACCGTCAAAGGAACGGCTATGTCTCCTTTCCCGGTTCCTTCTTTGGGCTGGTCGTGCTTGGCCTTGTTGATCCTCCTGGATTTTGTCAAGCCTAACATGGACCTCTTCAAGACCTGCGTTCATAGATCTCATCAAATGTTCGGTTAGTGCTTTCATTTGTAAACCAGACAATCCGGATCCAGGATTGTTATTTCCTTCTTCACTATGACTCATTGTTTTCCTGGAAATTACTTAACAAACAATTAGCAAAACTCTCTTTCTCTCAAGTGTTTATTGCCTCACCCACACACGTGTTTTGCTCATTGATTTTATGGTGATCACACTGAGTTAATTCTCGATGTTCTTATCAAACAATTCAAGGCAAATCCAGCAAATACTCCTACGCAACAAAGGAGAAAGAAAATACAGAAATTTTGAAGGGAAATCCGTTTAGCCACCTCTTGACTGGATTTCTCCTCAGCCAGCAGGATTTCTCTT
Organism: Alliaria petiolata; assembly: GCA_020283515.1. Taxonomy (NCBI): domain Eukaryota; kingdom Viridiplantae; phylum Streptophyta; class Magnoliopsida; order Brassicales; family Brassicaceae; genus Alliaria; species Alliaria petiolata. The sequence continues at coordinate 86,288 of JAHZTW010000103.1, read as the reverse complement.
CCACCACCCTCACAAACTGGATTTCTCCTCAGTTTGTCTTAAACCTTCTCGGGTTTTTTTTTTATTTTTTTTTTTTTTTTTTATTTTTTTATAAGAGAGTATGGCCCGAATTTACAACGGAAAGAGGGAGAAGATATCAGACTATATAGATTTTTTTTTTTGATTAAAAAGAAAAAAAGATGAACAACTTTACCAACAAAGAGTGGCTCTGATACCACGTAATGGAACCCTTGGATGGATTATGCTCTTTGTTGGCGCGATGGATAGATCGGATAGGTTGGATAGATGGGGGATCGAATGAGACCGTCAAGAGATGCGGAAGTCTCATGGTATTCTCCACTCCACGAAACCGAGGAAGTAACCCTTAACCACAGATCTTAGGAGGTTTGCTGCGTTTGGAAGTAACCCTTGCCAAACTCAACGAAATGTTCAAGATGAACAAAGAGATTTCTCTCAAAAGAAGAAGATAAAAAGTTCGATCTTTATTAGAATGAATCTTACAAATACTTATAGAATTCTTAACACAGAAAAAGAAAAGAGAAATTAAGTTTTGTGGATTTTCTAAGCATAGAAAATGAAAACAAAGACTAGAATTTATGTCTTGGTCAAAACCCTTGAATTCACGCCCAATGCTTAAGTTAACCCTTCAGCTGCTTTATGCTTCCCATCCAGAAGTCTGCTGCACGTTTCAGAAGTCTGCCGAACATTTTAGAAGTCTGCCGAACATTTCAGAAGTCTGCCTTGTACCGAATGGAACAAACATAAGCATTTTCGGCCATGTTGTAATCAGCTTGGTCAAACCGAGTTATCTCACGTTCAATCTCTTCCTTTAATCATTTAGCTCGAGTAGAAAGCTTTTGACCTGAAGAAAAGTCTAATGGGTCGGACATGTACTTATCGTAGGAACTTGGCTCGATGATCGGATGCTTGACTTGGACAATCCGATTTCTAGAGTGGTCACGAGTTGGTCGAGTGACTCGTTCTTCAGGACGGAGCTCCCTTCTGAGATTATTCCCTTACAATGTTAGATCAAAGCGGAACACGGCTGTGTCGGACTGAACACGTTCGTGGCCAATGCTGGTTTCTCCTTGTTGAACCTCACTTGTACCGTCTATGAGCTACTCCGGTACATGCTGCTCGTCATCCTCCGAACCGTCCGAAGATGTTTGGCTTGGTGCTCTGCCACAGAATCTATCAGGCCGGTTCGCCCAGTTTACCTGCGACGCGGTCACTATCCCGGTCCGGTTCTACTGTTAAAATCCGCTACTTCTAAAACCGCTAAAATCCAGAAAATCAGGGGTTAAACCGTGAACCGCAGACCGGTCGACCCAGGTGAACCGCCAATTTGACTTTTAAATCCTTTAATTAACGTAATTTTTCACTAAATTTAGGGTTTAATACATTGATTCTAACTTTTAAGAATATTTTTTCCTCTTAGCTGCTTGAGAAGAAGGTTTTCTGTTCCCAAGTCATCAAAGCAGTATGTCGTGTCTTCTCTAACCTCTATTTTCTTTGTTTAAGATTTTGTTTTTGTCTTGGGTGATCATAGATTTTGTTTCTAATTTGTAAGTGTTATTCCCTGCTCATGTTTGTGTGTCTCTTAAGAGTTAAGAATCAATTATGCCTTATTAAAATCTGTTTTTTGTGTGATTGTAGGTAATGGAAACAGAATCAAACGAAAACTATGAAGAGATAGCAGCTGCAAACCATTCAATCCGAGGAAAAAATGATGTTGCTTGGACATATATGATTCAATAAAAGGATTCAAGAGGGAAATCGGTTTAGAATGTGGGTTTTGTCACAAAAAAAATTAGGAGGTGGCATTAATCGGATGAAACACAATCTTGCCGGTGTAAAAGGAGATACATATGCATGTAGGAAGGTTCCGGCAGATGTGTGATTCAAGATAATGAGTGCAATGAAAGAACTTGAGGGCAAGAATAAGAAGAATATTCATTTTGATGATTCAGACTTAGATGGTCCTGAAATTCAAGATGTTGATGGGGATGATACTGAAGTTGATTTTCATCCAAGTCAAAAAAGGAAACAAGGTATTGATCTTCACGCATACTTTAAACGAGGTGTGCATGATCAGACCCAACCTACTATAAAGGCATGCATGCAAAGTAAAGAGAAAATACATGATGTGGACATGACTGTTGCGTTGTGGTTTTAGGACGCTTGCATTCCGATGAATGCTGTGAATTCTTGATTTTTCCAACCTATGATGAGTAAGGTAGCAAGCATGGGTCATGGATATGTGGGTACTTCATACCATGCTTTACGTGTTGGGTTGTTGCGTGATGCTAAAGTGCAAGTTTCTTTGATCATTGATAATTTTAGAAGTACTTGGGCTAATACCGGTTGTACTCTAATGGGAGATGGATGGAAGGACACAAGACAAAGATCACTGATTAATTTCTTAGTTTATTGTCCCAAAGGAATTACGTTTATAAAGTCAGTTGATGCTTTTGATATCTATGCAAGTGCTGAGAATTTATGCAATTTGTTTGCTGAGTTTGTGGGTATGATTGGTCCAGAGAATGTCGTTCATCTAGTGACTGATAATGCAGCCAATTATAAAGCTGCCGGAAAGCTTCTCGTTGAAAAGTTTCCCACGATAGCTTGGTCTCCATGTGCAGCTCATTGTATCAATATGATTTTGGAAGATGTATCAAAACTACCAATGGTTCACAATCTAGTGCTACGTATGTCTAAGGTAACCATTTTTGTATACAACCATAAGTCAACTTTAAATTGGGTGAGGAAAAGACCTGGCTGGAGAGAGATCATTCGTCCAGGAGAAACACGTTTTGCTACAACTTTTATTGCTTTACAAAGTCTTCATCAGCATAAAGACGATTTACAAGCTCTGGTTACAAGCAAAGATTTGGAGTTTAAGCAGCTTTTTAACACAGTAAAAGAAAAGGAAGTTAAATTGACTGTCTTGGATGAGCGTATGTGGAATGGCTGCTTGATAATTGTCAAGAGTATAACTCCTATCATCCGTCTGTTGCGTATTTGTGATGCTGATGAGAAGCCTTCTCTACCATATGTGTATGAAGGGATGTACCCAGCAAGATTAGGCATTAAAAAGATGTTCCAAAAAAGGATGTTCACTACAAGCCTTATACAAATATCATTGATCGACGATGGGATCGTATGTTACGCCACGATCTTCACGCTGCAACATACTATTTGAACCCGGCTTTCATGTATGAGCAAGATACGTTTTTTGAGAAGCCTGAGATTTTGAGAGGTTTGATGAACTTATTTGAAAAGCAAAAAGATAGTAGCAAAACAAAGCTCTTTCAAGAGCTTAAACTTTATCGAGAACGTGAGGGAAGCTTTTCTCGGGAAATGGCTCTACCATGCATAAAAACTTCTCAGCCAAGTAATTCATAATATAATCATGATTTTACTTTTATTGTTATATGTATATATAGAATTCTGATATAATTTTATTAATATTTGGATGAATGGTGGAGATATTTTGGTTGTGATGCTCCTACTTTGCAAAAGTTAGCAATACGAATTCTTAGTCAAACCGCTTCTTCATCTGGATGTGAACGTAATTGGTGTGTATTTGAGCGGATTCATACCAAAAAGAGGAATCGATTAGAGCATCAACGACTTTTTTTTTTTTTTTGCTAAAAAGCATCAACGACTTAACGATCTCATATTTGTTCACTACAACTTACGTATGAATCCGAAAGGTGTAGTGAACAAATATGAGATAGGTGAGTATAGCCGAAAGTTATGTGTCTTTATAAACCTTAAATTATAACAAATTGCTTACATGTTTTGTGATGTACAATATTAAAAAAAAAGATCGTATGATCCTGTTAATTATGAATCTATTGCTAAAACCGAGTTTTGGATCGTAGAAGAAGAAGAATCATGTGAACTTGATTATGATGAATTAGAGAAGGTTCTTGCTGAAGAATATCCCAAAGATAATGAAGAGATAAATCCGGAAAATTCTAATGGTAAAATTTATGATTTATCTTTTAGTTGTATACTTGTATGTAATATATTGACTAAATTATGTGATTTTTTTTCTTTAGATTTTGATGAGAACTTCACAATGCCACCAGAAGAACAAGAGAGAAATGATCATGAAGATAATCACGATTGGTTGCTGTGATTTTTTATTTATTTTTTATCTTTCACTATTTAGTTTGGTTAAATTTGAATTTAAAATATTTAATTATTTTAATATTTTATTATTGTTATTGAACATCTTTGTTTTGTTAAAATGATATGAATATTTTTTATATCTAATTTATTTTTATATTTTCAAAACTATATAACATATATATATATAACATAAAAATTTATAAATTAGTTGATCTATGGTCGAACCGCCTCGACCCAGATAAACCCGGAAACCCGATGACCCGATAGGTATTCCGGTTTGCTGTCCGGGTCGGGTTTCAAAACATTGGCCTTGATATGCTTTCCTCCACTAATAGTCGTAGATAGTTACACGACATGAGGCTGTTGTCCAACATACAACTGGTACACCTTCATCCTGACTTTTTGGTAGTCCTCTGTTAGTGCCAAAAATATTATCAGATGAATTATTCTATACCAGAATATATGTGAAGATAAAATAGAATAGAATATGATGAAATAGAATGGATTAAAATTGAAAACCTTAACAAGCAGCATTTGCTCACCACAAAAGGCCCTCCAATAGCATAGTCCCAACTGCTAGCGAATTAGTAGCCCATTATTTTGCAACATCTATAAAAGTTTGAATATGTACCAATTTTATAAACCCAAATGCATCTACTCTGGCTAAAAAATTAAAACATTTACACATGCCATACTACACATATCATAATAAAAAAACACTCATTTCGTAGCAATGGTATATCTACATATTCATCATCTATCACTACAAGAATTCATTGAATTAGCTACCGGTTATTCCGTAGCAATAAGAAATAATCCGTCGTAAAAACTACGAAGGCTACGGATGGCGACAGATGATTTTCGTTGCCTCAGCTCCGACGCTAATGTTGATCCAACGCTAATCTGTAGCCATTTTGCAACGGATTAGCCAGAGCAATAACCGTAGCCAATAGCAACAATATGGCTACGACTTCTTCTGTTGCCCGTTAACGACGGGTTAGCAAAGAATTATCCGTTGCTATATGTTTACAAAGTTTAACTACGGTTTTCCCCTAGCAAGTTTGTGGCAAACATAGCAACAGATTTGGTTACTGATTAAATGTAGCCAAATACACAGCTACATATTTAGCAACAGATTTCATTGTTGTTTTAACTAAAGAAGTTGCTACGTATTATTTGTAGCTAAGCTAATATAGTTTATTCATTTTCTCAATAATATTTGACTTTTATTAAATAAAACTAAATTATTTAAGTTTAAGACATTAAATATATAAAAAGAAGAAATCTTAAATTCCTAAAGATAATAGAAATGGTTAAGCATTCATTCATTATACATTTCGACATTCTAGTCAACAAACAAAAAAGGTTACACCGAAAAAGTGAAAACAAAAGACATAACAACAATTCAAGCTGAAAAACAAATACTTTGTTTGTTATGTATTTAGTTTTCACAAAAAAAAGTTCTAGGAAGATGAAGGAGTGGTCGAACCATTAGTAGATGCTGCTTCAGTTGGAGCTGTCTGGGTGTGTGGTGGCTGAGATGGATTAGGTAGCTGCTCAGCCCCAGGTGGCAATGTGACTCCCCTAGCTTCACACAAAGCACTAAGTTGTTGGCTCATAAGGTTGACAACTCCAGTCAAATTGATCAGATCCCGCTCATAACGAGCTTGACGAGGAAGAACAACGGCTGGTGGATCAATGGGATCATAATTCTCCATCTCTGCAGTTCTAAGTCCAAACAACCTCCCTTTGTATGGCTTGACTATCTACAATAAAATTTGTTCACCGAAAGTAAACATAATAGTGCTATTATGAAACAAAAATCTTAAGTAAAGAATCAAAAACCAAATCATCAACACTTACCGAATAAAAAGCCTCATCTCGCATAAGTGCTGTAATTGGTGTTTGTGAGGGTGGCCCTTGGCTGCCAACCTCATCATGATCAGTGTTGGGGAACTGCTGCGAAACAACAATGGACTCAACTTCTTCAACGATCTCCTTTGCATTGTCGACAAAAGTTCCATCAATCTTCATGTGAGTCTTCCGCACTAAATCTGTGATTGCTGGCTCCTCGCCCAACTCCATCATCTGTATACATTAGTTATACAACAAGGCAATAAGGCAAATGGAGAAAAAGACTTGATCATAAGACAATAAGGGACTAGATGAGTTGTACCATATCATATTTGACTTTGGCGTACGATTTTGAACCAGATATGTGTTGATGAATACCATTTTCACCATGCTCAGATTTCCGGTTCTGAGAGTTTGTAGTGCTAATATAAACCGCCTCCGGTGTTTTCCAGTGTCGCCACATCAAGTTCCAAATGATGTCAGAGACGAAGGTGGGCTTTTTTGCTATGTCTTTTCCCCTTGCCGATGCTGTTCGAGATCATCCTCCGGAGTTGTTTGGTCCAGAGAATCTTCGATCTGAATTTGCTGAAAAAGAGATTAAATCAATTGCATCAAATAACTGGTAATGCATAACATAAACGATTTCTAAAGATGTGTCATTCATATAAACCATTGGTTCTTACAATTTAAAACCCATATTTCAATGTCAATCACAAAATTACACACACGAAGACTCCATTATCAGAACCAACACTTGACAATTAAAATAGTTGTTCCAATTTAAAAAAAAAAAACCAGGCCACCATTTCTTTTGGTTCTGGTTAAAAAAAAACATAACCTATTTAAATCTTACCACAAAATCAGACCACCATTTGTCTTGCTGCTCTTGCGGAACCACACCAAGATTCCACCACGGGCCATCAAAGTCATTGGTAGCCCTTTTAATGTCATATTTGACATCATTGTCGATGGAGATCCTATTACAAGAAGGCATAATATTTAAGTGAATCAAGAAGAATAATAGTTGTTATATTATAGTTGAAATGTTATAAATTTTACATGATAATCTCTTACCAAAGTGCCCCATCTTTCTTCTGGGGATGAAGAGTTGGCTGGTCTCGTCGTGCAGGCGCCTGCAATAGCTCAGTGATGCTACGGACTGGAAATCCTTGTGGTGCACACGAATTACCAGCCCTTGAGTAACTAGGGACCCCTCGTTCAACATTACCTCTTGCGGTTAGTCCGCCTCGACGTGGTGGATGCATACTACAATTAAAAATTTGAAAGACATTAGGTACGAGCCATGGAGATAAACATCATTCAGAATATTTTCCAGTAAAAAACCACAAGAGTTTTTAAGTAGAATTGAACTACAGTGAAACACAAAACCTAAATCGATTTAAGTATATAACATCAATAACTCCAAACTGAAGAGCATAATTTTACCCCAAAAAAAGAAGTGATTGGAAGAAGAATTAAACCGTAAATCACTTTCAATATCTAAACATCAATTACCCAAAACTGAAGAGCATAATTTAACCCAGCAACCAGAGATTTCTAGACGAATTGAACCTAAATCGATTTCACCACACAAAAAAACAGAAGATTGAAAGAAGAAGGATAGAACCCTAAATCGATTAAAAGAAGAATCAAACTATAAACTTCTACCAAAAAAGCAGAAGATGGAAAGAAAAAGGATTGAACCCTAAATTGAACTCAAAACAAAAGTTTTAATAAGCATCGAACCTCGGAGCGAAGGAGAAAATGAGCGATTTGATGAAGAATCGATTTGAGAGAGAGATGCATTGAGATATTATAAGCGTCTCTGCTGCGAAGAAGAAAAGGGATAATTCTATGCCGCGAAGAAGAAGAGGGAAAAGAAGATTTAGGTGATGAGGAAATCACGGGAAATGAAGATTTGGCAAAATGTTTTCGCGGAAAATGAAAAATTTTCCAAAATTTTCGCGGTCACTCCCAAATTTTGGGTGGAGCTTTCTAAAAAATATTCTGAATAAAGAAATAGAATATAAGAAAACATTTAAGGGGACGTTATCATTTGACAGATTTTTAATAACATAAAAATTGTAGAATCTATTAAGAATTTTATATTTTCTTAACATATGTCAACATTGTTTTTAGAATTTTAGATTCTTTAGCTAAAATATAATTTGTAAGAACTATCTTTGAATTTAGAAAAACGGCAGTGATATTATATAAATAACAACGTTTAGTTTTTTTTTTTTTATCAAAGATAACTAAGCATAATTTATAACATAATTTGACAAGGATTTTGAGCAATGTGGAGAAGGAGAAATGCCAAATCAACTCAGTAACGTAGACATCCTTAATTAATTCATTAACATAGAATCACTCGGACCCGGAATAACGTAGACATCTTGAATGTTGCTTGTTGATGCTTCACAGATGAAGCCACATTGCTCTCTATGACTCGTCCATAAAAAATAGAAATCCATACATCCCCTTTTATATAAATGATTGTCCACTGTATTTGTGTCTAAACGCTTTCGATTCAAGCACCTTGAGCATGGACACAATAGATCACCCTTATTTTTGTAGGAAGGTTGATTTTGAGCAAAGACCAAAAATGATTCTACGCCGTTGAGAAACTCTTCTGTACTCAATGTATCTAATCTTCTATACATCCATGCTCTTTCTTGAAAAATGTTGTTGTTGTACGACATTTTTCTACGGAAAACAATTATTGTTGTTAGTGGCTGATCCAATCAAAATTAAATCACGAATTAACTTTATCAACTTATAAAATCAATAGGCCAATTTCAAGTTTGATGAATTTTACCATCTTTTAAAGAGCATAAAAGGAAGTTCAGTAAAGAAACAATTACACATTTCGAAGTACTGAGAGCACATGCAATAAGCCACTTTATACAAAACGAAAGCAAAAAAGTAGTTTTAGAAAATTTACCAGACATGTGCATTGGTACGTTACGTCTTCCATCCGATCCGTTTCTGATAGTTTTTTTTTTGAAACGATCCGTTCCTGATCAATGCAAATCTAACAAGCCATGGTAATCGACACAAAATAATTAAAGCCTTCATAGGGAAAAACAAGGTGATTGGACGTAAGCCAACATTATTTAATATTTATGGATTTTAAAAGTTATCTTAAAATCTTTTTTTTTTCTAATATTGTACGTGCATGTTTAAAAGTAATCCACAATCTATCATTCTTATTAAAACAGTATTTATCATTCTTATAAAAACAGTATTTATCATTCTTATAAAACTCATTACTAATAATGATAGATTGTGTTTGTGTCCCAATTTATCTATTCCACTAAGATTTACAATAAATATGTAGGCCCACCACGAATAGCTCTATTTGCACCGTTCTGGAAATTTTCCTTATCTGATTCGCCTCCAATAACCTGTAGAAATCGCATCTTCTAGGAATTGAAACTCAGATCTCTTGGTGTAAAATCATTAATGAACCGTTTAGTCAACCACTGAATTAACGGGGCTTCCACATCCCAACGTTGTTTATACTGGTTTTTAAAAAATCATTACTTTTAAAACAAATTAAAAATGATTATTATATGTAGTTACCATCAGAGACGGATATTCTGTAGCAACATTAAAGAACTTAGCTACGTCAGTTATTTTGCTATGTTGTTGCCATGTATGCGACGGATTGGTGACGACACACATGATGTTGCCATTTAGCAACAAAAAATTTGTAGCTACCCGTTGCTAGCTAGAAAATTGACGGCGACAAATTATTTCTAGCCAATGTGTAGCTATTTAGCTATAGAATATCTACGGATTTCGTCCCTAGCTATATAGCTAAGGATCGCTATAGAATTGCTACAGATTTGGCTACAAAAATAATATTATATGTTTTGTCGCCATATGTCGCTATTTACATAGCTAATGACCTTGGCTACGCAAATGCCCTCGCCAGTCCGAAGCTATTTCAATGAATTCTTGTAGTGTATACTCGTAAAGAAATAATGGTATATGGATACAAGAAATTATGAAGTTGGAGGTTTAGTATTCCTTCTGTTATACTATAAACTACAAATAGAAACTCGAACTATCGAATGAAATAATTATCCAACTATTTATCTCCCTACTATTTTATAGTTAGAAGCACATAATTTCTCTGATCTACATTCAACAAAACAATAGTATCCCCAAAATTTATCTACTTACAACAAAATTATCAATTAATCTCACACCACAACCACCACAACACATACGCCACCTCTAGATGTGAAGAAAGTATTCCTCTCGCCTTATGAAATTATTCCACAACCAACGACAGCCCCGACAACTGTTACAATGACGACAAAATCCATTTTTGTCCAGAAAATGACATAAATGCTACGACAAATTAAAATGGTTCCCGCTTACTTTCCCGATTTCAATTTTCTGTCGCATATACTTTCCTATTCTACTCACGTATTCGAACAAAATTGCATGCAGAACTCAAACTTAGATCTTCGCTAGACCCTGTTTATCTTTTCGACTTGCCATTCTAGGGACACGAGAGATATTTGTTGGAGGCCTATACACTACAAATCGATTTTTTTGTCCTCATATAGGGGCGATTTCGATATTAATATAATTTATACAAGGAATATCGTAACCATGATTCCTATATAATTATCTGCCCCACCCCCCCCCCCTCCCCCTTTTTATGGTCATACAACCTAAATCTCATATTATATCATTACAAATTATGAAGACAATTACAAACACAATTTTTCAATAGACAATAAAACTTTTCCACTAGGATCTACGATAACGCCTACGACAAACAGGTTTGCGTGCACCAGGTTGGAGACTTCTTGTAACTTTGCCTCCGTTAATATGCAAATAATTGCAACCTTTGAGAATTGAACCTCATAACTCTTGGTATAAAAGCATTTATTAACCATTTGGTCAACCACTAGACTAAGTGGGCTTCCACGAGGTTTAATGTTTGCCTGAATTTTTGTTTTTTCACTGAATATGTTTTATTGAATAAAACACGAAGAAAAATAATACAACAGCCGATAGTGAACATAAATCTCTCCGGAATCAAAAGCCAGCGGTAACAAATATATTCCTAGAACCAAAAGCTCGATAAATGAGAAACTATTGCCTGAATAGAATGCAAAAAAAAAACACGAGAAACACATGATGAATGCAAAAAAAAAGCCTAAAAGTGGAGATCTCGAGGACACTAAGTAAGTCGGATAAGTGCTCCCGGGAGGACCTACAACGTAGACTGAAGAGAATTGAAGATAGATGAACCAGCAATGATTTAACCCCACAAAATAAGAACAAATTTGGGAGAGTATAAAAAGGATTTGGAATTCGACGAAGAAATGAGGAACTCCGTTGGTGGGTGTTAGTCAATACTGAGAAATAAAGAATATTTGGGAGAGTATATTAGTTTTTTTTGTTTTGTCAACAGATTCGACTCCTAGAACGGTTCAGTGATCCAAACCGGTGGAACCGAATTTACATATTCTAAACGATAAAGGTAGTCCCGAGCACTTTGTGCTAACTTGTCCGCCTTTGTGTTTTGTGCGCGTGGGATGTGCGAGATTGAAAAGGACGAAAACTCCCGTCTACTTGTCTCGTATTCCTCCAAGTGTAGTGAGAAAGCTGACAATTTCTCTGGTTTAGACACCATCTTCACCAATTCGGAACAGCCTGTGACAAATATCACCGCTAATCTCCTGTTGTTGAGCATACAATGCATGGCCCATATTAATGCTTCTAATTCTGCGTGCAATGGAGAAAGACTTCGTCGAACATTCTTTCCCCCCATTTAAGTCTCATCTGAGCTTGTACCTTGGCAGTGCCATCCTAGACCAGCATTAGTAACCGTTTCTTTCCAAGAGCCATCTATATGGCACCTTAACCTATCACTGGACTGTGGCGGTGCAGTCGTTATCCGTTGTTGATAAGTAGATATTAGGTCATCAGCCTGAGCTAAATCCCAAGCCACTGCTTCCCCCTTTGCAGATTTCAGTACTTCTTGGGGATCCCGTTCAATATTGGAGAAGAGCTTGTCATTTCTTGCTTTCCAAATATACCACAATAGCCATGGGTATACATTCATTTCAGCGTTTTGAGGAAGATGCCAAAACAAGTATGCCATATTAGTAAATAATGCATCCATTGGAAATCGGAACTGAGGTGTGGGAATCGCCGATAGTGCCCATACTTGAAGAAATGGGGGGCATTCAAAAAGTGTATGATTAATGGTTTCCTTCTCTGCTCCGCATCTACCACACTTAGAATCACAATTGATACCTCTGCAATGGAGCCGTTGCATGACCGATATGCAACCCGATAATATTTTCCACAAGAAGTGTTTTAATTTTGGGGGACATTTAACTTTCCACGCCTGACCTTGTAATCCATTAATGTCTGGTCCATAGGGGCGTTGAACTTCTCCTGTCGATAACGATTCTTGCTCAGTCATGTAGCCCGATTTAACCGTGTAACGTCCCGATTTTGTAAAACTCCAGCTTAATAAATCTGGTCTGTTTTCTCTAGTTGTTGGGAGTCCAGTAATCCAATCGTAACAATTATTTGTTGTAATAGTGGTAGATTCCACGTTGATGTTGTAGGATCAATCAATTGATTGACTTTCAGGTCGGGGTAATAATTGTACCCTCTGCATAAAGCTGATCTCGGGCGAGATGCTGGAATCCAAGGGTCGTTCCATACGGAAATAGACTTACCGGATCCAACTCTTTTAATAAGCCCTTTTTGTACCAGAGATCTAGCTGATGTAATACTCTTCCAACCATAAGATGAAGAGTACGACCGTATCGGATCCAATGGATTGACATTCCTAAAGTATCGACCTTTGAAAACCTTAGCAAACAAAGATTATGGGTGATCAATAAGACGCCAAAGTTGTTTAGCTAGTAAAGCCGTGTTGAAATCCTCAATGACTCGAAAACCAAGTCCACCTTCTGTCTTGTGTTTGCATAGTTTATTCCAGGCTAACCAGTGCATACCCTGGGAGTGTCCATTAGTACTCCACCAAAATCGTGCCACCGTGCTAGTAAGTTTCGCAGTTATCATCTTTGGCAGCCTAAAATACGACATAGCATATGTTAGCATTGCTGTCGCTATTGACTTGATTAATACCTCTTTCCCTCCGTTGGAAAGTAAACGAGATGTCCATCCATTTACCCTTCTATCTTGTCGTTCGATGAGGAAATTAAATATTTAGTTTTAGCGTCCCCTAGACTCTCGGGGATCCCCAGGTATGTTCCCATTCCCCCGACATTTGTTATTTCCAATGTTTGATGTATATCCTCTTGGATAGTTGTATCCACCGTATGACCAAATTACACCGATGACTTGTCAAAGTTTATTTTTTGACTCGACACAGCCTCATATTTTTGTAGAATTGTGAGAAGCGCCTGCGTTTCTTCCTTGGTTGCCTTACAAAAAAATAAGCTATCATCCGCGAAGAGCATATGCGATACCGGCAGGCTTGCGCACGCTATTTTCATTCCCGTTATCTGTTTGTCTTTTTCCGCTTTCCGCAAATTTGCTATTAAGACCTCCGTGCATAGTATAAAAAGATGTGGTCCCTGTCTCAGCCCCCTATTTGGTTTTATATATCCTCTTGGCTGACCATTTATGAGGACCATATATTGTACCGACTCGATACACCACATCATCCATGTAATCTATTTTTCTGCAAAGCCCATTTTCCTTAGCAAATGTTCAATAAAAGGCCATTCTACGCGATCATAGGCTTTGCTCATGTCCGTCTTTACCGCCATATATTATTTTTTGCACGATTTATTTGTTCTTAACCCGTGGAACATCTCTTGGGCAATTAGGATATTGTCTGAAATAAGTCTCCCTGACACAAATGCCGACTGAGTCTTCAAGATCAACCTAGGTAACAACCGCTTTAGTCGTTGACACAAGACTTTTGAAATAATCTTTTTTTGGAATGAGGCATATATTTGTCATATTTAACCGCTGATCAAAAACTCCCGTAATTAAAAAATTATTAACCATCTGAACCATGTCGTCCTTTATTATATGCCATGTTCGCTGGAAGAACATCGCAGTCATCCCATCTGGTCATGGTGCCTTCTCCGGATGCATCATAAAGAGTGCCAACCGAACCTCCTCCTCTGTTGCCAATTTCGTCAAAATTTCATTATCACTATCCGACATTTCCGAGTTTATTTCTCCAAGTGCATCTTCGAAGGATGTTGGTGTAGTGGACGTGAATAATTCGTCAAAGTATTCCACTGCAACTTTTCCACTTTACTTTCACCTGTCACCCATACACCGTCTTTGTCATGCAGACCCACAATTCTATTAATGGTTCTACGTTGCTTTGTCGTTGTATGATAAAATTTTGTGTTCAAATCCCCATTTCTGTTCCATAAATTATGGCTGTTTTGTTGCCAGTATTCTTCCTCATCCATGTACGCCTCTCTAAGTTTCTGTGTTATATCACTGAGTTCCTCTTGAGTACGGGAATCATCATTTTGTATGTCCTCTAGCACCCGCTGCAATTCTGCTATTTTGTCCTTCCCATATGGTTGGTTCTCCTTTCTCCATTTGGATATTTCATGCCGAGAATTATGGATTCTATCCACCAATGATTGGGATCCATTTGATGTCTCCGCTTGCCAACCTCGTGTTATGGATTCCATCAGTCCGTCTTGTCCAATCCATCTTTTGTCAAAGCGAAATTGCCGTCTTCGTTTAGGTATTTTTTGTTTCAATTGTTGCAACGATTGGTCTATGATCTGATCCAATCATTCGTAAGTACTCTACATAAGAAAATGGAAATAAATCATGCCATTCTTCCGTTGCAAGACCTCTATCCAATCTACACCGAACATTATGCCCATTTCTACGCCCCTTCCAAGATAATGTGTTTCCCCTATTCGGAAAATCCAATAATCCGCAGTCATTAATCATTGTGTTAAAAGCAACAAAGGTTGACGCTTGTCGGATAATACCTCCTTTTTTTTTCATGATTTCCAGTTAGTTCATTAAAATCACCAATCAAAAATCATGGTTCTTTCCTTGTTAATCAAATTCTTGTTAATCTTTCCCATACTTGATCACGAAGTTTCTGGACCGGATCACCATAAATAAATGATAAATAAGTCAATTTTCCTTCTATAATTGCCTCCACATCAATAATTCGTTTGTTTGAAAACAAGATTTTGACATCGAAAGTTTTATTATAAAATAGTGCAAGTCCACCGCTTGCACCACACGGTTCAACCATAAACAATGAATCATAAACAAAATGAAATTGAAATTGCTCTAAAAATTAAAACATTGCTTGGTTTCAGAGAGAAATAAAAACTCGGGTCTGAATTTTCTCTGAACCTCCCGAAGATAGATTATTGTGAACCTATTACCAAGACCTTGACAGTTCCAACTTAATACCCGCATTAAACCTCCATGTTCTGCTTATTTGGCCCCTCCTCCGTATCATCACGCTTCTCCTTTTGCGTGGGAGCCTTTCCTTCGTTACGGCTTATCTCTTTCGGGACACCCCGTTTCCTTGGTGTTGCAATTTGGGTCATTCGTTTATAGCCACCTCCCATACCAGCAACAGACCTAAACAACTTCTTCTTAACACCAGCTTTGTGGATGCCTTTGTCCCTTCTTTCGCATTCTCCATTACACTCGGAGGAACCTGTTCTCTTGCCCTCTCCTCCTGACTTTCTAACTCCAATGTCTCTGTCTCTGCGTTAGCCATGGAGAGAGCACACCTTCTGGTTCAGCCTCCAACATCTCTTCTGATTCCCCAATACCTTCGGCAGTAACAGTCTCCTACAGCTCGCCCATTTTGGCCACGTTTTCTTCTATTTCCATTGCCATTTCATCAAGAACATAACCATTAACAATCTCATTCCCATCTGTTTCCACCACGTCACCATTAGACACTATTGTGTCTGTCGGATCCACCATCCCAATCAAATCGACCTGGTTTCCTAACTCAACCATGTCCATCACTGTCTCATTAAACCGTAGCTCCTTTCGTACCTTTTTAGCAGAGTGTTGACTGGGGCTAATCTGAGATGTACCGCCAATTTCCTTCCCTATTGACTTTGATTGTGCCGCCATGCGGTCGAGTTGAGCTTGTTCTTGCTCTTCCATAGCACGGTGAATGCCACGTGAGGCTCCATTAAACCTCTTTCGCATCTCCCTCGGGGGTAGACACCCGTTTGGCATCTGAGATCCCTTTGGAACCATCCCCTCCATATCCGTCTCTACCTCCGCCATTATGTTTGTGTCGTCTATCCTCTCGAGTTTCCACCATTTTGCCTTTCCCTTTTGACTGATCTGCATACTTGCTGCTAGAGCCAGTTTTCCCATTCTCATTCGTCTCCTTAGCTCCTTGAATCACGACACCTTTGTAGCTCATGGCTCCCCACTCGGGTTTGTCATCTTTGTGGCGAACCTCATCGCGTCCTTCTCTCTTTGGATACAGAACGAGACATTTGTTGACATCATGGCACAGGCTGAAACACTCCTGTCAAAATCCATACAAACGTTCGTACCGTTGCACCACCGTAGTTACATCACCACTGTGAAATTCAACCATGGTTTCAAAGATTAATGGCTTGAAGCCATCCAAGCAGATTTGTACTCTGCAACCATCTAAATCCACCGTCTGAACTTCACCAATCGCTTGCCCAATGCTCCTGAACGTGGTTTCCGCCCAGAAGTGAAGAGGGATTCCCATCATGCGCATCCAGAAAGTGATTGATGATGGATAATTAGGATCCATCACGGGCTGCCATCTCACCAAGGACACCATCCAGTAATCAAAATGGAGGGGTTCCATCTTCAACACTTCGATAATGTCTTCCTCATTATCAAAATCAAATTGGAAACGACCGAGCCCAAAATCAATGGGAGAGTATATTAGTTGTGAAATAGAATTATTTTTTTTTTAAACTAAAAAATAATTGTGAAATCATATTTTATAGATATTATTGTAAATATAAGTAAAATATACGAATCATATTATTATAACATTCAACTCTGTTAATGTTTATTTTTGTTAGAGGTTATCTTAATCTAACTAATCAAAATATGAATATATGTAAAAAAAATTGAAATCATAGTAATTATCATTTTCTGTTAATTTTAATTTTATAATCTAGTGTATTTATGTTATAATTTCACAATTTATTTATTTCATATTCTAGTAATTTTAACTCAGTCAATCAAAATATTTTATTTATTTTAAAATATACTAAGTTTGATTTTGAGTGTGACACATCATCTTTTCACTAATTCTCCTTCACAAATAATATGAAGAGGATCTCTAATCTTCTACTTAACTCGGTAACTGTATTAGTTGATGTAGTTAACTTTTGTATTAGTGTATCTATGTGTTTTATTTTCATTATTTTTTATGAATAAAATAAATATTTTTATTTTTATTTTCTTAAGTGTAATCATCTAATTTGCTGTGAAATATGGGTTAGTGGTAGGTACTAAATTTTATTTTTATTTTGTGTTTCGATATTATATTTAAGGTTATATTGATGACTGGCGTAGCTTAAACATATTATGCTGAGTTTATGTTAAGTTTTAGCTTGAGTTCATATATAAGGTGATAACTTGTTATCTATTTATTTTGGTGACTTTGAAAAAAAAAATTCTTACAGTTTTGATAATTGCTATTGTTAATATAATTTTCTATATGATTGTATAGTACTATCTAACTACTAATCTTAGTTTAGTGTGAATTACATCTATTTTTAAGTAGGAGTAGTGTTTAGTATTTGTGTTATTAATACACACGCGGTATGTCAAGTGACACAGATAAGTTTGGTGGGCAACCATACATTGCAGTACCCAACGATGGTGATATATGTATAAAGTTCTTGGACTGTGGATTATCACTACTTTGTTCTTACTATTTATCGTAGTCGTGATTGTCATATTGTTATTGTTAGCAAAGATCGTGTTTTTTAATTATGATTTTTTAAAAATTGTTTTTAATAATTTTTGTAATGTATTGTCTTATCAAATGTGTGTTGTCGTAGATAGTGGTTCCTACTAATTTATTTAATATTTGTTTGTTATATTATCGTGTGTTGAATGCTGTTTTTTGTTTATTTTTTGTTAAGTAGTATAATTTTTGTAGGAGTTATATTAGATTTTTTTTAATTTCAAACTTGGTTAATTTATCTTTTCTCGTTTTTATAGGATGTTTTACTATGTATACCATAAAATTGCTTTTTGGTTCTATCTTTGTGTTAATATGGTCGTTGTTATAATAATATTTCACAACATTTTTTTTTTTTTTTTTCGTCTTTAACATCTTTAATCTTTGAAAGTTCGTCATTCTTTGATGTGTGGACAAAATGTTTAGGAATTAATAATCATCCATACTTGCTAAGCAATCTGATCATTCAAGCCGCGAGCTCTTATTTCGCCGTCTGTTCCATCTAGGTATGCAAACACGAAATTGATCTCCTTTTGAATTTACGTTTGCTTTCTTTCCATACAGATTAGTCTTAAGATATCGAATCAGGACACCTGCACGTTGACAAATATATCTATTAGCTTTTATCCGGCATTACCATCAAACTTTTATATTTTAAATTTTTAACTATTCCAATTATTAAAGACATTAGATTTTACCCACCATTACTTAATTTCTTTTACATAAGCACACAAAAAGAGAGATAAAAACAATGAACATGAAGTTTTTTTTAAAAAGTTTTTTCTTATATATTTTTTTAAAAAATAATAAGTTTTACTAAAACCGTTTAAGAGAAATTAACACAATCAACTTCTTCACAACATTGTGATAAAAACATAAAGTTTCAATTGTAGACACTTGTGACTTGCAAGTGTAGTAATTGTAGACATTAGGGATCTCTTTCAAGTGGGACGTGATTGTGTTACCACTAAAACCAATATAGTCTTAAAGACAAAGAATAAAAGTGGAGTAATTAAGAACATTGCATACTAATTTTGTGGACTTGATTTTTTTTTAAATGAATATACAATTTCAAAGATCAAATATATTTTCAAATTGAAAGATGAAATAATATTTACTAAATACAAACTGCAATCTCGAAAACAATATTTCAGCCTATATAGAAGTGTTGGTGAATTTCTTTTAAAATTATAAAGAAGTATTACTGATTTTTTTTATAAGAATTCTGGATTATTTGAAAATTAGTATGCATTGTTCATTTGAGAATTGCATTTAATAGAACTGTACTTTAAGTATTTGACTACTATTGTTGGTTACTCTTATGATCTCGTAAAATCTGGTAGATACATGCATTTGAAGAACCAAGTCGAATCGAACTATCCAGAACATCATATAAGACTGTAGATATTCTTTTTTGTTTTTTGACACGTTCAGCAAGAAGAGATAGCACCAATTCAAGAGTTAGGGCATGTTCTTTTTGAAGCCGCAGCGGTAGCGTCCGCGACCCAAAAAGTGTCATTATCATGAACAATAATTTTTCATTGCAGTTGGCTATTAGGAGTAGTTGCAGACAGCTTCTAGAACTAGGAGACGCAGGTGGCCGTGGGGGAATTGCTGAATTTTTTGGCGTCCATGGAGTCAACCCGCAAGGAGTCGCAGCATCAGATAATTAAAGAAGATGATCGAGAAATAAGTCATTTAGCTTTATTAATTATTAAGATTACCGTTTATTCTGACGCAGACGCAGCGACACATACAAGAACAGGGCTTTATACGAACTTCAATCCACGATCAAAAAGAGAATTGTAGTATTTCAAGCAAAACTAATAATATCTTGAGAGAGTTTACTTATATGCCTCCTCTCTTATTTTTGTTTAGACCATCTCTTTATCCCAATGCCCTCTCTTTATCCCAATGCTCTGCGAGTGTTCTCTGATAAAGAAGACTCAAAGGAGTGAACCTAGACAAGCTTGAAGCATATTTTAAAACGTGTTAGTCCACTACTCTGACAACAAAGAACCTACATATACGAGTCATGAAAACCTAAATATTGATAAGCCGAATACAAAAATATAATAAAAGAAAGTATTGGGTAGAAAAGTGTTAAAAGGCAGGGGGATACCTTAAGCTCTCTAAATTTGTTGGTCATCATAAAACAAATTAAAGAGCGAAATGTAGAACAAAAAAGTCATTGATATCAAATTCGTTCAAACAGCTTCTCTTCAAGGCAATAACATCTTCAACTTGCTCATGCTGAAACGTATTGGTACCTAAATGAGATCTTCATAATCAAATTCCACTTCATCGAGCCCTTGTCTGTCAAATAGTTTTTTTGCAATTGAGATTTGAACCAAATTATGTGTAGGATATCAGTATGAATCAATTTCTTGGATTATGTGTAGGATATCAGTATGAATCATTCTCTTGGACAAGTATCAGAACCTCTACAAATTGTGTGAAATGTCTCAATGGTATAGCTTTCGGTTCCATGGACTTTGTTTTAGAAATCATTATGAGAAGCATTTGATTGGAGCATCCCGTTCCATAGTCATTCCCCACATTAAAAACGAAAATCCTGGAAAGCCCATTATAGTTTGTTTTGTGACCTAGATTTAGATGTAGTGACAGTTAGTGCCTATCAAACATAAAAAATGAAAATTAGTGTTCAAAAATAGCGGACTCACTGTAATAAGAACTTTACCCCATCTAAAAGTGTCTTACCTTTCTTTCTTTCTTTTTTCTCTTTTTTTCTGGCGGTTCTTAGAGCCCTCCAGCAAACACTTGGGCATCCTCAAGTTTTTTTCGTTCTGCCTCTTCAGTTCTTTACTAAGTAGAGAAGTTTTCAGTTTTAACTGTTGGGGTTCAAAATTTATATACAAGAGTTGATTTACTTGCATATTACGAAACCAGGGGATCTATGATTTAGCATCACCATCCTCAAAATGTATTTGCCATTTGATACAACACGACCCATGGTCTTACTCCGTCATATTGTTTCTCACGTCTTCTAACTGCTGTTAATAGGTGGTAAGAGTTGTCACATGAAGAAACATCAACTTATAAGATTAAACCGTTGCATGAAAGAGTGATAGTGTGACTGAACCTAGAGCATGATAAATTTTTTTTTCTCTTTTCCGATGATTTGTGGGGGTTTTAACATTCTTCGAAGAAGCATGCACGCAGTTTAATTTGTGAGCACAAAACCAATAATAAAAAAAAGTAGCGAACCAATGAATATAACAAAAAAGCTCGAGAAGGGAGAATACGATAATATAGTTTATACAGTTATATTCTCTTCATAATCGTTAGCGATATAACATAAGATCCATAATAGTACCTTTTTGAGACTTTGGTGGAAAAAAGATTGAAACCCTCAAGCACATCAATATTATATTTATCGCCATCGTTTATGACCTGAAACGGACACGATATCAAGATGGTTGATTCTGCTCCGACTCAGGAGTAGTGTTGTTGATGTTAGAATCGCATTTGCGGAGGATACCGAAGTCGCATATGCAGTCCTGTTGTGTCTCCTTTCTCGATGTTGCTTTGCTTTCAGGTAAGGGGATTTTAAACCCATATCGGGTACCGAAAGTGCTTAGATTCGGGTTTTGTTCAGGTCCTACCGGTTCTGGTTCAGGTTCAGTTTGGTTCGGATCCTACCGGTTCTGGTTCGGTTCTCAACTCTGAGAACCGATTAAAACCTAAAATTTTGGTTATAATATGGTTGTGGTTCAGTTCAGTATTTTTTTACCCAATTATACCCGAAATTCTGAAATGTAACCAATTATCCGAACAAAAATCAAGATAAAAACTGAAATTTTCTGGAAACAATGAATTTTCGTCAACTTGCAAACTGATTTTCATATCGAATGTATCTTGGAATCAGTAACGGAAAAAAGATCTGAATAGATGACTGCGAGATCTTCAATATTGTATATATATCGACCTTTGGATCCCTCTGTATCGTTGGGAAATCATCCCGTAAAACTCTCACTCGACCAAATTTTTCAACGGCAACCAGAAAAAAAAATCGGATAACCGATCGGTTACAAATAGGAACTGAACAAATACCCACAATTTTGAAACTCAAGACCCGTCGGATAACTAATCAATAACCGAACCTATTAGTAGAATTGAGTTTTGAGGTTGAACAGAAACAAGACACTCGTGAAGGAGACGAAGATGAGAGGATTTATAAATCTTAATAATGTTTCTGTTAATTGTAAAATGAAGCTGTACAATTTGTTTATATACACAATCATAAACTATCTGGTACAAACCGGTTTACTAAACCAAAACTCATTTCTAAACCAGACCATAATATATGATACTCCCCCTCAAGATGGAAGTCATGTAAGTACATTAAAATCTTGGACATGAAGAAACTTATGTTCTTGAGAACTCAATGTGAATTTGAGGTGAAAGCATGTTCTTCTGGTGGTCTTGGCAATGAACAGTAAAAAATTCAAGTATGAACATGAACCAACGAGAAGAAGACAGAAACATATGGTAAAGGAAGCCATAGTATAAACTCTGCCTTTGAAGAAGAACTTGAGGCAAAATATTTTGCAACAACAACTCAAAAGAGACTAATACCTCCAATATAAACCTCCTTAATTTTGTAGCTTCAGATAAAGACTTCAGAAGTTTGCAAACTGGAGTTGAAAGCAAAAAGTGTCTTGGCTAGCAGGTGGTTGAACACTGGCTTCTGTATCATCATCATTATGCCATCTTCGCAAAACAGAAAGACTAAATGCAGAGATGCATAGCAATCATCTGCACAGATTTCTAAACATCTTCTAGCAACATCACAATCAGAATTCTGAGTAAGATTTGTTAACCATTGCTCCCTCTGTCTAGAAACATTGTGATGCCAAAAACTAGCTTCCAAAACCTTCCACAGTTTGTAAGCAACCACATATGCACTTCTAGAACCAAGATGCCTAGAGATTGAGTGTGTTAACCAAACACATACCAAATCAGCGGATCTGTGCCATGAACAACATGTAGCATAGAAAATCTCTGGTGGTCGCCAAAGAGATCCCAATATGATATGTGTAGAAAATGATTGAGATCAACAGAAGAATCGATCAATCGGAGAAAACAAGCTGGAACAAGGTGAAACTACCAAAATTCCAAGCGAAATCCGGCATGATAACCGATGAACAAGATGATATTGCACAATCAGACCTGATTGATCTAGATTATGGATGAAGAAAGGCGATTAGATCCACAGATTCCGCAGATTTGACAGCTCCCGATGCTCCAGAGGCATGATTGGCAACAACTATAGGAGAAATCGGAATAGAACGTGTCGAGGCACTGGATTGAGTCGATTTTCGCACAAGTGATTCAGTGGAGAAAGGCGTATGAACTGAAACCAGAGATTCCACATAATTGACAGATCACGAGTCTCCAGAAGACTGATGACCAAAAACTGGAGGAGATATCGCATAAAAACTGATCGAGGTAGTGGATCCAGACGAGTGACGCGTGAAGAGTGAATGGACCGAATCCAGAGAATCTGCACCAGCGAGAACTTGCATAAATCGATTATCCAGACCTGTGAACGCCGGAAGATCGTCGATTGGAGTTGGCGGAGCTGGAGCATTGGATCCAGCCGATTGACACAAAATCTTCGACAGAGACACCATGGAAGCTTGGAAATCAACAGATCGAAACCGAAGGAAGATCATAAATTGGTGAATCAAAGAAGAATTAACAGAGATTTGTATTAGTGGATATCGATCAATCGAAGAAGAAGAAGTGAATGAACATTCTGTTATTGATCTTAATGAGAGCAATTACAATCTCACTCTTATATAGTGAGTGTTTCGGTTTAGGTAGCAAGTAATAAACCAAGAAAGATTACATGGTTATACTAAACCTATACTAAACCAGATATAACCGATACTCTATTCCAATATTCCCCCTCAAGATGGCAAGTAAATAGAATGTAAAGCCATCTTGCCAACCAAAAAGTAAAACTGAGTAGGGAAGAGAGGCTTAGTAAAGATATCAGCAATTTGATCACTCGTGCGAACGTGTAGTGTCTTGATGATGCCATTCACAATCCGTTCACGAACTTTATGGCAATCCACTTCGACGTGGTTTGTCCTCTCGTGAAACACAAGATTGTTAACAATATGTATGGCAGCTGTAGAATCACAATAGAAAGCAACCGGAGCAAGTATAGGAGACTATAACTCAGCAAGCAAATTGACCAACCACACCACCTCTCGTGAACCATATTCCATGGCTCTGTACTCAAATTCAGCAGAAGAGAGTGATACTATTTGCTGTTTCGTTGATCTCCAAGAAACAAGCGCATTACCAAGGAACATACAATAGCCAGAAGTTGATCTTCTCGAGTCAGGGCAAGAAGCCCAATCAGCATCAGTGAAAGCTTTCAATATGAAGTCTGATGTTGCCGAGTAAAATAAACCATAACCAATAGTGCCCTTGAGATAATGCAGAACCTTGTAAGCTGCTTGAAAATGGGAATTCTTTGGTGCAGATGCAAACTGACATAACTTGTTCACATCATATGTTATATCCGGACGAGTGATTGTCAGATACATTATCTTGCCCACCAATCATCTATAAACACCAATATCATCAATGACTGGTTCAGCTGAATCTTGTACCAGTTTAAGACTCGGATCCATAGGAATTGAAGAAGGCTTACAAGCCAACAAACCCGTTTCGTCCAACAACCTCAAAACATACTTGCGTTGACACAAAGAGATGCCCTTGTTGGAGCGAGCAATTTCAAGCCCAAGAAAATACTTCAAATGACCCAAATCTCGTAATTTGAAAGCCAGATTCAAATCCATCTTCAGTTGATCAACTTCCAAATCATCATTACTGGCTATAATGATGTCATCCACGTATACGAGAACAGCAACATACTTGCCATTGACATTGCGAATGAAGAGAGTGTGATCAGTATTGGATTTCTTAAAACCCAAATTTTGCAAAGTCGTGCTAAACTTCAGAAACCATTGACGAGAAGCTTGCTTCAAGCCATAGAGAGATTTCTGGAGTTTGCAAACAGCATTCGGAGGTAAAGATTCCCCCTGATTTGGTGTATATCCTGGAGGGAGTTTCATGTATATTTGCTCATCCAATTCACCATTCAAAAAGGCATTGGATACGTCTAGTTGGGTAAGACTCCACTGCTTTGCAGCTGAAACAACAAGGAGAGTCTTGACTGTTGTCATTTTTGCTACAGGGGAGAATGTATCCACAAAATTAACACCCTCTTGTTGAGTATAGCCCTTTGCAACTAGACGAGCTTTATAACGCTCCAAAGTTCCGTCTGCATTTACCTTGACCTTAAAACCCCATTTACATCCAATGGCGTGTTTGTCCGAAGGCAATGAGCAAATTAACCAAGTATTTGTGCTTTCTAAAGAAATCAATTCCTCATTCATAGCCTGAGTAAAGGAAGTAGGTTCTGGATACAGACTTACAGCGCAAATGTAGGCCTTGTACTCTTCCGAGAGGTACTCATATTACATGTAAGCGGATAGAGGAAAGGGAATCTTTGTCTCTGCTTCTGTCAAGTGACAATGGGAATCCTTGAGATAAGCTGGCAGTTTAGATGATCTCTTATTACCCTCTGTATTCTCAGAAGATTCAGCATAAGTTGAACTAGTATCCATCACAGGATTTTCAGTCAAAACAGCATCCTCTTGCATAGGAGAGAAGAATTCAGAGTAAGAATCAGATTGACATGTTACATACGGGAAGATATCCTCATGAAATGCTACATGCCTCGAAATATCGAATAATTTGTAACCTTTGTATCTTGTAGGATATCCAAGGAAAACACAAGGACGTGCTCTCGTTTGAAACTTATGACTGTTCTTTGAAGAAGTTGAACAATAAGCTAAACACCCGAAGACACGCAAACCACTGTAATCAACCTTCTTAGAAGTTAGGACTTCATAAGGTGATTTATTATTCAACAGAGGTGTAGGCAATCTGTTAATCAGGAACACTGCAGTAAGGACGCAATCTCCCCAAAAATCTAATGGTATTTGGGCTTGAAACATAAGTGATCGAGCCACATTAAGGATGTGCTGATGCTTGTGTTCCACCACTGAATTCTGCTATGGAGTTTCAGGATAAGAATGGAACGGAACAATCCCTTTCTGTTTAAACAAATCCACAAACTGTAGTTCCTGTACATTATTAGACCTTACACTTTTCACCACTACTTTGTACTGAGTCGCTATCATCGTCAGAAAACCAGGGAAGACAGTGAGAACTTCATTCTTTGTGCGTAGAAGATAAATCCATGTAACCCTTGTATGGTCATCAACAATTGTGAGGAAATAACGATATCCTTCAACAGTTGGAACTGAGAAAGGACCCAAAATGTGGAGAAGGTCAAAAGCAGTATCACAAACGTTGTTCTTGGATACAAAAGAGGGATGTTTTTGTTTGGCAAGAGGACATATAGCACAGTGAAAAGGTTCTTTATTTCTTTGTTTAAAACCAAGTACATCAATGAGAGAATCTGTTTGGATATAGATGTATGTCCTAGTCTACTGTCCCATAGGCTTGAATCGACAACACCATTAGAGGATAACTGAAATTGTTGTTGAAGAGAAGTTTTTGTAATATCCGCTGTATCCAGAACGTAGAGGTTGAAAATCTGTTCACCCTTCCCAATCATCAGCCCCTTGGTATGATCATGTATCATACAAGAATCTCTGTCAAACAAGATTCTGTAACCCAAGTCGTTGGTCAGCTGACTAACACTCAAAAGGTTTAACCGGAAATCTGGTATGTATAGAACATTTTTCAAAACCCGAGATTCAGTCATTCGAATACTGCCAATGCCTGCTATTTTCACTCCAAATCATGTTGGTAGAGTCATTGATGTATTTACCGCATCAGAAAGTGCATCAAACAAACTTTTATCATGAGCTACATGATGAGTAGCACCACTGTCTACTATCCAGGATTCAGAACAAAGTGTATTTCCCGTAGCTTTCAATATACCAACGAAGTATAGCGTAGAGTAAGAGAATGCCATACCAGGAAGAGCAGTAATTGTTCCACCAGAAGAAGAGGATGTCATACATTTCACTTGAGCACTCGGCATTTGAAGTTGTGAATTAAAGTATGCAATGACCCCTTGTATCTGATCTTTAGTGAGACGTGACACCAGATTAGAAGCAGAAACACTATCAACAGTTGAGTCTGCAAGTGCAAGCTGAGCAATGACTGGCTTGGAAGAACCATTTGAAGAGTTAGAATAACCTTGCTTTTCTGATTGTTGCTTTTGTTTGTGCTTGAAACCAACTGGATAACCATGAATTTTGTAACAGGTGTCCACCGTGTGTCCATTGTATCCACAATGAGTACACATCATTCTACTCTGCTTCTGTTTGTATTGAGACGATGTATTAACAGAACCATTAACGGCAGCTTCAACTGGATAAGGAGCCGAGATATTAAAAGCCGTAGCATTCTGTATTGGCATAATATTTCTCTGGCTATGATCCTGATCAAGAAGATTATAAACTTCTGAAAGAGCTGGAACATGCTTCTTCATGATGACTTGGCTTCGAATGGTGGCATATGATTCATTCAAGCCAGCCAAGAATTTGATCATTCGAGCATGTTCAGCTGTTGTTTCAGTAGCTTTGCAACAATCACATGTGCGACATGTTGTAACACACAATTATCATCATCCAACTCATTCCAAAGAGTTTTCAAGATGGTGTAATATGTAGCCAGATCCATCGAACCTTGCTGAAGAGACCATATCTGTTGTGATAACTGATATGACCGAGGCAAATTCGTGATATTGAATCGAGTCAATAGATCACTCCAAATTTCAGAAGCATCGTTAAAACGAAGAATGCTCTTATAGATATGCTTCGAAACCGAGTTTAATAACCACAATTTAACCATAGAATTACATCTAGACCATATCATGAAGTGACGATCAGATTCGCTAGGTCTAATGATAGATCCATCAATGAATGCCAACTTATTCTTCGCATCTAAAGCAATGTTCATCGCAATACTCCAGTCATCATAATTTGTACCATATAAGACTTCAGAGATGATAGAAAGACCTGGATTATCGCCATTGGTGAGATAGAATGTCGAGTGAATGCTGTCGACGGAAAATTTTGAGGAATCAGAGTCGGAAGCAACCAGAGAAGCTCGTCGAGTTGAGAAAATGACCGATCGAGCAGGACGACACAATGGCTTCACCATTAGAACAGATCTGAAGCTCCGATTTGAAGAAAAGTAAGATTTATCGAACTTTGGCGGAATAACCAAGCAAATCGATCAAATGAAAAATGATTATTCGGCGGAATGACCGAAGAATCAAGGTCAAAGAGCGGAAGAAAGCAAAAACGCAGAATCGGTCGAGAATTCACCCTCGACGCTCTGATACCATATTAGTGGATATCGATCAATCGAAGAAGAAGTGAATGAACATTCGGTTATTGATCTTAATTAGAGCAATTACAATCTCACTCGTGAGTGTTTGGGTTTAGGTAGCAAGTAATAAACCAATAAAGATTACATTGTTATAATAAACCTATACTAAACCAGTTATAACCGATACTCTATTCCAATAATTTGAGTTTGATGGCTCTGATATCTTAGTAGAATTGAGTTTTGAGGTTGAATAGAAACGAGACTCTCGTAAAGGAGACGAAGATGGGAGGATTTGGAAATCTTAATAATGTTTTTGTTAATTATAAAATGAAGCTGTACAATTTGTTTATATACACAATCATAAACTATTTGGTACAAACCGATTTACTAAACCAAAATTCATTTCTAAATCAAACTATAATATCTGATAGAGTCCAATCCAATCGGTTATTTTGAGTAAATTTCGGTTTAGAAAAAACACCAAAGGATGAAAAAAAAAAATACCGCGCGCAGTTTGTTTGAGGTTAAAAAACTTATTTTTTTTCATTTTAGTCTTTGATAAAAAAAAAAAGCCATTACACCATTTCCATACAAAATTCGCCACGTGGCAGATCTACGTAAACATCGCGAAACTTCTCAACCAACGCGCAAGGAGGCAAAGACGATATAGGGGCCGATTGGTAAATAGACTGTGGAGGCTGTAGAGACTTTAATCAGTTTTAAAGTTTTAAAAGTCTAATTTTTTTCCAATCAGACTTTACCCTTTCTACAGTCATAAAAGTCTCCTTAAAAATCTCACAGCCAAAATAACTGATTTTACTTTTATTTTCCTTTGTTTTCTTCAAAGCTAATAAAAAATAACTTTTTTTTTTTTTAAAGTTACAGTCATTATTTAAAAGTCAAATTTTTAACAGTCAATTTTAATTTTTTAAAGTCACAGTCACGGCTTCAACCAATCATCCCCATAATTTAATCGCTGAAATTGCTTTTTAATATAATTTTTGGTATAATTAATCTCTGGAGATTGTTGACGAAGAACCCAGAATTTTCCTGCAATGGCATACGTCGAAGGAGGTAATAGAACTTACAGATCTCTCTGATTCTTTTCGATTTCTGAATTTCGTTTTCCTTTTTTTTTATTTTTTTTCGGAAACAAATTGGGTTTTATGTCTGATTGTTCATCTTTATCCCTTCAAATCAATGTGTCACAAGTTTCAATACCATTCTTGTCCTTTCCTCAAGAACATATTCTGAATTGATAACCTATTAAACTTTTTCTACAGAATTTTCGATCTCTATGGAATTTGTGTTTTTATATATCCATATTCGGATCGCTTTAGGCTAGATATTACCTTTTCTTGGTGGTTCATCAATGTCTTATGACTATTGGTACCAGAATTTTGAAAGGGTTTCTAATTGCGTGTGATTCGGATTTTCCTTTGTTGTTCTGTGTTTCCATCAACAGAAAGTTTTAGGTTTGTTGACAGGAACATCTAAAGGTCACGAAGTTTAAAAGTTTGAGCAATTTTATATTGAAAAAATTAGGGAATGGGCATATTTTTGCTTGAGAAATCATAAAACTAGCATCCTTTCTAGAAACTTAGCGTAAGGGAGATCATGTTCAATGGTTTGTGAATCATAGAAGTTCTCTTTGAGAGGGAGAATTTGATAAGGGGAAAAGTTAGTGAATGGGTAGATTCTAGCTGACTAACCGTTAAGCTGATATTCTTGCTAGAAACTTAGCAGATCATGTTCAATGGTTTGTGAATCATAGAAGTTCTGCCTCCGAGGGAGAGAATTTGATAAGAGGAAAAGTAGAAGTTCTGTCTGGAAACTTAGCATAAGCGAGATCATGTTCAATGGTTTATGAATCATAAAAGTTCTGTCTCCGAGAAAGAATTTGAGTATTGAGTGTAGAAAAGCATAGGAGATTTAATACTATAAAGGGGAAAAGTTAGTGAATGGGCAGATTCTGGCTTGAGTAATCATTAAGCAGACATTCTTGCTCAATGGTTTGTAAAATCATAGAAGTTCCGTCTCCAAGAAAGAATTTGAGAATCAGTGTAGGAAAGCATATGAGATTTAATACTATAATCTTCTACCATTNTAAGCAGACATTCTTGCTCAATGGTTTGTAAAATCATAGAAGTTCCGTCTCCAAGAAAGAATTTGAGAATCAGTGTAGGAAAGCATATGAGATTTAATACTATAATCTTCTACCATTGCATAGATTAGTTGCTGGACTCTGGGAGGCGTATCCTGAGTTTTTGGGGGTTTAAAGGGACTGTAAGAGCTTCTGTTAAAATTCTTAAACTGTAGAGAAGAGAATCACTGGATATAAACTTCTCAAATCTGTATTTCTGTTCTTAAATTTTATCTGGATGTTATAGAATTACATTAAATAGCTAGAGATGTATCCTAAAAAAAACACAGATCAATAGTGCAAGTACTAATTTTATTTGACACTTACAAACTTTGGAACATGTACCAGGTGTTGTTAAAGCGAAGCGATCAATATGGAGGCTAAGGACAATCAAAGATTTCTTCTGGTACATCATCAATCTGATACAAGTCTTCTTTATAACTATGTTCTCGGTAAGATCCTGCCTCCATTTCTTGGGTTACGTTTAAATAAGCCAGTCACAAGCGATGACTAACGCGAGAGAAAAACATTCGTCAGATGGATAAATCAGATGCCTACAGGAAAGGCTCTGGGGCTAACAAGAAGTGGGATGGTGGCCGACCTGGTGGTGGTGGTGGTGGCGGAGGCGGCGGTGGAGGTGGCGGTGGCCGCCCTGGTCCTCCTCGTGGGGGCCTCGACAATGTGCGTGGCTTGAATGATATCCGTGGAGCTGACCACAGTAAGTAACCCAAGATGAGTTTGATATTTAGTTCTTTTAACGATGGAAAAACACTGCACAGGCCATGTAAATGATTCATGGGTTGATTTATAATTTGTTGGTTGTAGTTTTGATTTCAAGTTGAATCTGAAGAATGGTAAATTTTGAATTGTGGTTTTTCAGATTCCTTACCGGCATGTGGCTCCTGCTGTGGCTGAGCCTTGTTTGTGTGGAGCGCCCAAAGAATAAACGAAGGGAATGTACTTAGTGTTGAAATGATGCTTTTGAGTTTGAGAAAGCAATGAACCTAAATTATGGTGTATTTTGTATTTGCTTCTAATGCTTTATGTATTTAGACACGGGGAACATTTGAAGTTGGAAACTCACCTTAACTAGTTCGTAACTTACCTCCAACATAATTACATATTTGGTGTTATGTGTTTGTTTGTTTTGATTATACATAGTAAGGCAGAACCAGATGTTGGAGTTAATTATCGTAAATCGTACGTAACATGCAGATTGAGGAACGTTTACTGAACATAAACTATAATGGAATCCAAGAGCTTCACAGGCATATATATCTTCAACCTCAAGATTTTATTCAGAAGTTTCTTAAACTGTGGTAGCTTTATGGAAAAATCTTCAATTTCAGAGAAATTCGATTTCTTCGAAGTCCGTCTGATTCTCAACTTCAACTTGAATAGAAACAACGAACTTTAACGGGATCAGCATGTCCTCGCCTTCGGTCCGGCTACATACAAACAACTATACACTTTCCACAACATCTTTCTACCATAACATGCTAATATCATCTCTAACATACCACTATCATTCTATTTTTCACATTTTTTCATCACAATCACAGTGCATGTCTACCTCACAACAATCAATCTCCGAACCTAGCATATAACGGATATGGAAAAGAATTACTATGTAATGTAAGTCCACAAGTCACATCTCCTCACCTTAGCCACTTTGATGTTGAAGACCAACTCATTCTCTTTTTTACTCTCTTAGACATATTCATTGCCACACATTTAACATTATATTTACTCATGCTCATGAGTCTCAAAAAGGTTCTCCTTCAACCGAGAGATGAATCCAAATATCCTTAACATGTCAGCAAAATTTCAGGACAAACGGACCTTGTTTGCCCCACCAAACGACATCACTCAACAGTCTGGTTTCAAATACATGTTGCACAGAACGATCCCGGTAAAAAAATTATCTCCCAGACCACAATAGCTAACACCGATGTATTTAACAAGCATCGATCTCAATGGGTTATGAATCTTCTTACCAAAACTCGGCTTGAAAGGATCAATGTATCCCCCGAAACGTGACTTCATGTCTGTCTGGTCCCATACTTACACTACACGAATCAGATCCAAGAACACACTCATAACTTTCATATCAGAACCCCAAATGACAAGCTGATTTCCGCTATGAACAGATATTAGAGCCAGGAATGCTCTTACAAATTTTCAGATCGATCAGGAAAAATTTACTCATTCATTTCCTTTCTCTACCATAACTGGACAGATTTACGGTGGTTAGAGATTCAGATAGATTGGACCAGACGAGAAGAAACAATGATAACTTTCATCACATACCTCTGATTGGAACAAAAAAGATCTTTCTGGAAATCTGAGACTCAGGACTTTCTATACATACGTAGAATGTCGCATGGTTGTGCACGATTCATCGGGATAACATCTTACAAGGTGGCGGCATGGTGTAATATCTGAATATTACACCAGATCGAGCAACCATCAATATCAAGTACCCCAGAGCAAAGGAGCCACAATGACATATCCGATGCTTCTAAAATAGACTTAAAGATGGATTTCGCACTTCTAAGCATCAAGAAACTCAGCCTTGACCCAACCAAGGTAAGAATGTTTACTTGACAGGAAATGAAGTTCAAAACATCAAGAATCTTCCAGGTATCACATCGGAGCTTGATATACTCATATATTTCGCATTTTTATCATGCATTTAGAATAAGTTTTCATCCATATTTTATTTATAGCTAAGTATAATCATAGTATTTGATCATTTATAGGATTTAGAACATTTGCATTTTCTTTTGTATATATGCATCATTTCAGGTTATTCTATGGATTTGGCGACAATGTGGAAGCTGGAAACATAAGATGATGAGCTAGGAACAAGTAGAGAGCAAATTGATGTCATCTGACTTGCTGTACCGAGATGTTGCAACCGATTCAAATCCATGCCACCTAAAGCGACTTAAAGATCAGACTCTACAAAGACTTTCCATTCCGATTCAGCCTCCGAAATCTTCATAAAACTCATAGCAAATTGAGTTACCTTTCTTTCAGAGGTTATTTCAAGTCATTATGGTCAGTGGTTCAGAAGATACGGCTATTTAAGTAACAACATGTCCGTCTGGAAGTTTGGCGACCAATTTCGTTAACTGAACGATCAGCTCGGACGAATGGTTTTTCATTGCGATTTAGCCTCTACAGTCTTCATGAGAGTTTTAGTAAATTGAGTTAGTTTTAATTTGGTGGTGATTTCAAGTCAAACGGTGCAGTAGTGCATAAGATACAGATCGATCAATCCATGTACCCTAACCAAAAGATACCACTTGCAAGTGCTCCAAAAAGTGTTTATGCTTTAGTAAAAGTGAGATTAGAGAGGTCCCTTGTCCCTTGCCCCTTGTCCCTTGCCCCTTGACCCCTCTTTTAAGGCCAATAGCCATGTTCAAAACTCTATATAAGGAGTGTGTGTGTGTTTATAATAATGATTCAGTTTTTAATCAAGTCTTTTTATCTTATAAGCTTTTGCTTGTTCTTGATAGTTCTTGTTTGTTTCTTGCTATTTCTCTTCTTAAAAACTCTTGTATTTTGTATAAATTTCAAGTATCTTCATCCTTTTAAAGTCAAATCCTTCTTCTTCTTAAAAACCGCTTATGTTCATCAGCTCTAAACTTATGTTTAAGAGAGGTATGAACATGAGTTGTGAGTAATCCACCAAGGTTTGGGGTTGGGATGATTTAAGGGGGTTGAAAACTAGATTTTGGGTATTTTCTTGTTCTTCATCTAATTCTCTTCTTGGATTTGGGGGTTTTAAGGTCTAGAGATTCTCGATGGAGATCTCTTTAATCTAGGGATTTCCTTGTCCCAAAAAGACTTAGGAAATCCCTTAAAACCAAATCCAAGAGACTAGCTCATCCTTTCCCATACACCATGGATGTTTAGGGAGCTAGTTAAGCCACTTTTTAAGATCTATGCTTAATGTTCTTCACCTTATCTTTCCACCAAACACCATGGGTTAGGATGATAGAGTGAAGAAAGGATTTACACCATACACCATGGGTAAATCTAGTTAGGTTTCTTAAGGCTTAGAGATAGCACTAAAAAGTATAAAAAAAATATGTTTTCAAAACCCAAGTTCGAATTTTCAACCTCCCTAAGAATGAATCCCAACCTTGAATCTGTTTTTAATATTTGAAAACTAAAAATCATTTTCTCCCTGTTCAAAGTTAATTGTTTTCTCTAAAAATCTTTAAATTAGCTTAATTATGCAATAGAGTTTTAATAAATTTTTAAAATCGTGTTTGAGATATTTTTAATATTTTAGAAATTGTCTAGAGTCATGTTTTATGTCTGGAATAGATTTGGTAACCGTTTGATTTTTAGAAGTAGTTTTCGAAAATCTTGCCACTTAGCATATATTTGTCTAGATAATCCGGTTTTAAGTTTTGATTTTGTAAAATTAGTAGATCGGTTGTTTTATTGTTTAGGAGTCATCTAGTAGTAGTATAACCCTTCTGTGGGATTTGTAAAATTTTTTTCGTGTCTGTTTAAATACCGCAAGCAATTGTTTTTAGAATTCTTACCCAATTTAACCGAATTTTGCTTATCTTCATAAATTTCTTGTATTCCTAGTATCTTTCACCCCAAGGTTGGATTGACATCCTGAAGTATTACAATGAATTGACTATGATTTAGGTTTGATAATCTCTGAGATAAAGTTAGTTATCAAATGGCGCCGTTGCCAAACTTGGGTTAAAATTGAAAGTATTAGGATTTGGAGATTAGTGGAGTCTAAGTTTTTCTTTTCTATTTGGTTACTAATTTTGGTGCTATTGTGCTTGTGTTTTCAGGTACATGAACCTGAGGTCTAGAGGCGACAACAACCTGCTCACGCCACTAGACAACATCCAACAACTAGGGAGCGCAAGACATAGGAGGGAGAGACTCCTACTTGAAATCGAAGAATACCATCAAGAAGTGATGGCTGACCATGACCAGGTGGAGGATCCACCTCAACACGCTGCTGCTGGCAGAGGGATAGGACAGCCTTACCATCCACAAAGGGCACCACGCATCATTGGAGCCGGTGATGCACCGAACACACACACCAATCGCTTCGGCATCACGCCTCCACCGGTCCAAAACAACTATTTTGAGATCAAGCCTGGCTTCGTCTCTATGGTGCAAAACAGCAAATTCCACGGCCTGGCTATGGAAGACCCATTGGAGCACTTGGACAACTTCGACCAAGTGTGCGGAATGATCAAAATCAACGGCGTAAGTGAGGATGCCTTCAAACTGCGCCTTTTTCCCTTCTCTCTTGGGGATAAGGCAAGGCATTGGGAGAAAACATTACCACAAGGCACCATCACGTCCTGGATAGAGTGCAAAAAGGCCTTTCTCTCCAAATTTTTCTCAAGTGCTAGAACCGCTCGGCTTAGAAGCGAGATAAGTGGCTTCACTCAAAAACACAATGAAAGCTTTAGTGAAGCAATGGAGCGCTTCAAGGACTACACCATCCAGTGTCCTCACCACGGCTTCAGTGAAGAGACTCTCTTGAGCACTATATACCGTGGAGCCTTGCCCAAAATTCGAATGCTACTTGACACGGCAAGCCGAGGGAACTTTCTTGGTCAAGATGTCCACGATGGAATGGAGCTCATTGACAACCTCGCTTTGAGTGATGGGAATTATTCGGAGGACTATGACAGGGCACCAAGAGGACATGAACTGGAGGCACACAAAAAGGAGTTGAAGTCCCTCCATGAAAAAATTGACAAGATGATGCTTGTCAACACAAAACAAGTCCACTTCGTCGGTGAAGCCGCGGACATGTCTCAAGGAAGAATTGGAGACGAGTTTGAGGAAGCAAATTGGGTTGGAGGCCAAGACTATCCAAAGCCACAGGGATACGCCTCAAGGTACCAAGGAAACAACAACAACTTGTCTTATAGAAGCACAAATGTGGAAAATCCAAAAGATCAAGTGTACCCTCCACAACAACCAAATCAAGGCAAACCGTTTATACCATACAACAAAGGTGGTTTCCAACAAAACGGTGGGTATCAAGGGCAAAGACAGGCACCTTACCAAGGCCAACAACAGCAGGGGAACAAACCATACACTCCTGGTTTCATGCCTCAGCAACAACAAAATCAAGGGCCAACTCTAGATTCGCTACAAGCAATGCTCCAACAAATTATACAAGGCCAAACGACCAGTGATCAAAAATATGTTGATATCAACAAACGCATGGACTCCTCCTTTCAGGACGTCTCTACCCAGCTCACCAACATCAACAACAAAATTCGTCAGCTGGAGAAAGGAAAAGCAAGTACAAGCGGCCAAGGTACTTTACCCGGCCAATGTGAGGCTAATCCGAAGGAGTATGCACATGTTATCAACCTAAGGAGTGGAAAAATGGTAGCACCGCCATCTACAGTTAAAGACAATGAGGACATTGTCATTCAAGAAGAGGGGAGTGATCTTTCAAATGATCAAGAGATCACATTTGATAATGTCTACATTGAAAGAGCAAGAAAAGGCAAGGAAGCGATTTTCGCAAAAGAAGTGGGGGAAACAAGCAAAGAAAAAAATATTTTCGTGCCTCCACCTTACAAACCGAAGCTCCCCTTCCCTGGACGCTTCAAGAAGCAGTTGATTGAGAAGCACAGAGCCCTATTCGAAAAACATTTGAGAAACGTGGAGCTGAAATTGCCACTACTCGATTGTTTAGCCATGGTCCCAAAGTACGCAAAGTTTCTAAAGGATACGCTCGCCAAAACAGCTAAGGGTTGCCAAGAAGTCATGGTGTTGAGCCAAGAATGCAGTGCAATCATCCACAGAGAAATTGCGCCAAAGAAACTAGGAGATCCAGGCTCATTCACCATACCTTGTGCGCTGGGGCCGTTAAAATTCAACAATTGCTTGTGTGACTTAGGCGCGAGCATAAACCTTATGCCGCACTCCATTGCAAAGAAGCTAGGCTTCACCAAGTTTAAGGAGTGCAGAATCTCGCTGATCTTGGCCGACCGAAGTGTAAGGCTCCCGGTAGGAATGCTTGAAGATTTACCGGTGAGAATAAGCAATGTAAGTGTCCCCACGGACTTTGTTGTTCTCGAAATGGATGAAGAACCTAAGGATCCCCTGATCCTTGGAAGACCGTTTTTGGCGACTGCTGGAGCTATAATTGACGTCAAGAATGGCAAAATTTCATTGCACTTGGGCAAGGACGTCAAGCTCAACTTTGATATTAATGAGGTTTTGAAGAAACCGACGATCGATGGACAAGTCTTCTACATAGAAGCTATGGATCTTTTAGCTGATGAATTGCTAGAGGAATTGGGTCAAGAAGATCATCTACTAGTGGCACTGACAAAGGAGTGTGGAGAGTATGGTTACCTAAGTGATCAGACCCAAGAATACATTCGCATCCTTGACTCTCGCAAAACTGTCAAGGAGATCGACCAAGAGATCGAGCCACTCACTCGATCTTACGACATGATCGACAGGTTGATCGACCAATCTACACGATCCATGCAAGA
Source organism: Alliaria petiolata (assembly GCA_020283515.1). Classification (NCBI taxonomy): domain Eukaryota; kingdom Viridiplantae; phylum Streptophyta; class Magnoliopsida; order Brassicales; family Brassicaceae; genus Alliaria; species Alliaria petiolata. The sequence goes on along the minus strand of JAHZTW010000103.1, from coordinate 48,253 downwards.
TATCTACCATCCGATACGATCTCCTTCCCGATCTAAGGAAGATCTACTGAGCCAATCGAGGGAAACAAGTCGATCCGCAGCAGATCGACTAGCCGATCGACCCATCAACTCGATCACATCGGGGCATACGCTTGAAGAAGCAAGTATGGAGGCTCATGACTCGGGGTCTAAGGAAGCGAATGAGGACATCAATCTCAACAAGAACCAAGAGGAGGAGTGGAGTGAGCTGCTAGCCCCAAAGGTGGACCTCAAACAGCTACCAATTGGTCTAAGGTACGCTTTCTTAGGATCGAATGAGACTTACCCTGTCATTGTTAATGACAATTTGAATGATGATGAGTTAGACTCTCTCCTTAGGGAATTGAGGAAGTATAGGAAGTCCATTGGGTACTCTCTAAGTGACATCAAGGGCCTTTCACCATTACTTTGCACTCATAGGATTCATTTAGATGATGAGAACACTTCTTCAATTGAACATCAAAGGCGCTTGAACCCGAATTTGAAAGAAGTAGTTAAAAATGAAATCCTAAAACTCTTAGAGGCCAACGTGATATACCCCATAAGTGATAGCACTTGGATCTCACCGGTCCATGTCGTGCCTAAAAAGGGGGGCATCACGGTTATAAAAAACGAAAAAGATGAGTTAATTCCTACTAGAGTTATAACCGGCCATAGGATGTGCATAGACTATAGGAAACTTAACAAAGCCACTATGAAAGACCACTTCCCACTGCCATTCATTGATCAAATGCTTGAGAGATTAGCCAACCATCCCTATTACTGTTTTCTAGACGGTTATAGTGGCTTCTTTCAAATCCCGATTCACCCTAATGATCAAGAAAAGACAACATTCACTTGTCCTTATGGAACATATGCATATAGGAGAATGCCTTTTGGTTTATGTAATGCTCCTGCTACATTTCAAAGATGCATGATGTCTATATTTTCTGATTTGATTGAGGAGATGGTTGAGGTATTCATGGATGATTTCTCCGTGTATGGCTCTTCCTTTGGTGTTTGTTTGTCTAATTTGTGCAGTGTACTCAAGAGGTGTGAGGAGACCAATCTCGTGCTCAATTGGGAGAAATGCCACTTCATGGTAACAGAGGGGATTGTCCTTGGTCACAAGATTTCAGGAAAAGGCATTGAAGTGGATAGAGCAAAAGTGGAAGTGATGCTCACTTTGGCGCCTTCGGCTAACGTGAAAGGCATAAGAAGTTTCTTGGGGCATGCCGGCTTCTACAGGAGGTTTATCAAAGATTACTCCAAGCTAGCACGTACTCTAACAAGACTACTATGCAAAGAAGCCGAGTTCAACTTTGATGAGGAATGCCACCAAGCGTTCAAAACCATTAAGGGAGCGCTAGTAACCGCACCGATAGTCCAAGCTCCGGATTGGGACTTTCCTTTTGAGATCATGTGCGACGCTAGTGACTATGCTGTAGGAGCTGTCTTGGGGCAGAGGAAAGACAAGAGGTTGCATGTTATCTACTATGCTAGCCGCACCTTGGACGATACACAAGTGAAATATGCAACTACCGAAAAGGAGCTCCTAGCGGTTGTTTTTGCATTTGAGAAGTTCCGGTCATACCTGGTGGGTTCGAAAGTGATTGTGTACACTGACCATGCTGCCTTGAGGTACATATATTCCAAGAAGGACACAAAACCAAGACTCTTAAGATGGATCCTTCTCTTGCAAGAATTCGATATGGAGATCAAGGATAAGAAGGGCATAGAGAATGGTGTAGCGGATCATCTTTCTAGGATGAGAGTGGAAGAAGTCCTACCTTTAGACGACTCACTCCCTGAAGAGCAGCTCATGATGATCAATACCGCAGTATGTGCAAAGCTAGAAGACAAACTTGAAGAAGTTTTGAGCCTAAAAGAAGAAGATCTCCCTTGGTATGCAGATATTGTCAATTTCTTGGCTTGTGGGGAAGAGCCTACTCATTTGGACCGATACCACAAGAAGAAATTCATGAGAGACGTCTCACACTACTTCTGGGATGAACCGTATCTATACAAAAGGTGTGTGGACAGTATGTACCGAAGATGCGTCACAAGAGAAGAAGCGAGAGACATACTTCTACATTGCCACGGTATGACCTATGGGGGTCATTTTGCGAGTTTCAAGACTGCTATAAAGGTTCTCCAAGCTGGGTTCTGGTGGCCTACACTCTTCAAAGATGCGCATGAATTCATCAAGTCATATGAAGCATGCCAAAGAACCGGAAACATCACCAAAAGAAACGAGATGCCACAATCACCAATCTTTGAAGTAGAGATCTTCGACGTATGGGGGATCTATTTTATGGGCCCGTTTCCATCATCATATGGCAACAAGTACATTCTTGTAGCAGTTGACTATGTGTCTAAGTGGGTGGAAGCCATGGCCTCACCAACAAACGATTCAAAGGTGGTGGTTAAACTTTTCAAAACGATCATCTTTCCAAGATTTGGAGTCCCTAAGGTGGTGATTAGCGATGGAGGCAGCCACTTCATCAACAAGGTTTTTGAAGGTCTCTTGAGAAAACATGGTGTTAAGAACAAGGTGGCCACGCCCTATCACCCTCAAACAAGCGGCCAAGTGGAGGTTTCGAATAGACAAATCAAGACTATACTAGAGAAGACCGTGGGAGTCACTAGAAAGGATTGGTCTAGCAAGTTAGATGATTCTCTTTGGGCGTATAGAATGGTATACAAGACTCCAATTGGGACCACGCCTTTCAACCTCTTATATGGCAAGTCTTGTCACCTTCCTGTGGAATTAGAGCACAAGGCTCTTTGGGCCGTGAAGCAACTCAACTACAATCTCAAAACGGCTCAAGAGAAACGGTTGGTGCAACTTCAAGAGATCGATGAGATAAGGATGAATGCATATGAGAGCGCCAATATTTACAAGGAACGGACCAAAGCCTTTCATGATAAGAAGCTGGTGCACAAGGAGCTCAAAGAGGGAAGCATGGTTCTACTCTATAACTCAAGATTGAAGCTGTTCCCTGGAAAGCTCAAGTCTAGGTGGTCCGGGCCGTATGAGATTAGAGAAGTACTACCATATGGCGCTGTAACTTTGGTTGGGAAGAGTGGAGAAAATTTCACAGTGAATGGGCACAGAGTCAAGCCCTACATGGCGAGTGACTGCAGCAAGGAGAGCACCATGTTGCCTTTCCAAGACCCCCCACCAGCCTAAAAAGATTTGTAAGGAAAGTCAAGCTAAGAGACTTTAAACAAAGCGCGCTTGGGAGGCAATCCCATGACTATCATTGTATATATTTTTGTATCAAATTTATGCTTTCTCTTTTGAGTGTGTGTGAGCAGGAACAAGTGAAATGGAGAACCAAGAACCGAGCCTACAAGGCCTAAGCACAATAAACTTCAAGGTACCAAAAACGCCAAACTTTGTATATAACATGCATTTTTATTTTTATTTTTGTGTTTCTTCTCTTGAATTTGTTTAACACCGAGACGGTGTCATTCAAGTTTGGGGGAGGAGAGTTTGTGCTTTGACATATTTTATTTGATCTTATTTTGTGTTTTTATTTTTGAGTCTTCTTACATTCATAAAAATATTTTGCATAGAAAAAAAAAAATCAGAAAAATTCATAAAAATTTCGAAAAAAAAATTCATATAGCTTGCATTTGCATTATCAAATATTGTAGGATTGAGTCTAGATTTTTATCATATAGGTTGCATCACTCATATGCATAGGGGGCAATGATGAAAAAATTCCTTTAAAAGTGTTTTAAGCTCATGTATTGGTTCAAGGCCCTTGTTAGTAGTTCTTTGATGCCTTGTACAACTTTGAAATTAAGTTCTAACCATGCTTGGATCATTTGATTTGATTTTCTTGGCTTAAAGTTGAAAAAAAGCATGAATTGAATCAATACTTAAAAATCGGAACCTTAAAATGAACATCTAATTATCATGCTTGTACTTTTGAAAAAGAATACATGGATTACAAAAAAAATATTTAGGCTTTCTTATTCACTTCACCACTCTTTGTAAGCCTAAATAGAATACCACACCTTGACCCTTGCCTTATTTCAAGCCAAATTTCGTGTGTGATTGCAAATTGTGAGGCCTTATTTTCTGTTTGAACTTGGCATAAAGTGTTAGGTTTTGGGCGACATGTTTAGGCTCTCATAATGTTGCTAGCTTTGCATTTTAGCTAGTTTTAGGCTTGATTGGGAATTGGGAGTTCACAGGTTTGAGAATGGGAAGGTGTTAAGGAAAAAGATGAAAAAGGGATACATATTTCTAGTGGTTGATCTTGATTTGTGATAAGAAAAAGCTCAAAAGAAAGAAAAAGAGCCCTAGAGGCCAAATGCATAAAATAAATATTTTTAGAAGAAAGCTATCAAAAGAAAGAAAAGAGCTAATATTTATGACCATACCACTAGCCTTAAGCAAAGTTTAAGAAGTTTCCCTAAGAAAAGAAAGTGTTTGATGGAGTTCTTGTGGGTTTAAGCTTGGCGTGAATAGCCTTGTTGATTTGGGTAGTTTCTAGAAGGTAAGTGAGCTTGGAAAATATAAAAATGAATGAGAGAGGGATTATGATCATTGTTAATATACTTGGGTAGATGTGAGTCTAGTCATGTATGCATGCATTGCCTTTTACCTTTAGCATTATGTATAAGTTCAAACATTTTTTGAGAGAAACCATTGCTTGGAGTACCCATTTGAATGAGATCATTTTTATCTCATAACCTTAACCCTTACCAAATGTATTCGGTTTTAAAAAGCACAAGTGTGATTCACGGTTTGGAGCTCTTAATGAATATTAAAGGTTTTGATTCTTGGATTGCTTGGATTAAACAAGTCATGATTTGAATTTCGATTTGTGATGATTATGGCTAAGTTCTTTTGAGTAAATGCTTGTGTACTGCATCCTAGAACTGAAAACAAGGACCTTTGAGTTGATACATTTGAAAAACACTTTTGGATTTGAGCCCCCGTTTTTAATCATCTCTTCCTAGCTTGAATTTGGTTTGCTTGAGGACAAGCAAAAGGCAAGTTTGGGGGAGTTGATATACTCATTTATTTCGCATATTTATCATGCATTTAGAATAAGTTTTCATCCATATTTCATTTATAGCTAAGTATAATCATAGTATTTGATCATTTATAGGATTTAGAACATTTGCATTTGCATTTGCATTTTCTTTTGTATATATGCATCATTTCAGGTTATTCTATGGATTTGGCGACAATGTGGAAGCTGGAAACATAAGATGATGAGCTAGGAACAAGTAGAGAGCAAATTGATGTCATCTGACTTGCTGTACCAAGATGTTGCAACCGATTCAAATCCATGCCACCTAAAGCGACTTAAAGATCAGACTCTACAAAGACTTTCCATTCCGATTCAGCCTCCGCAATCTTCATAAAACTCATAGTAAATTGAGCTACCTTTCGTTCAGAGGTTATTTCAAGTCATTATGGTCAGTGGTTCAGAAGATACGGCTATTTAAGTAACAACATGTCCGTCTGGAAGTTTGGCGACCAATTTCGTTAACTGAACGATCAGCTCGGATGAAGGGGTTTTCATTGCGATTTAGCCTCTACAGTCTTCATGAGAGTTTTAGGAAATTGAGTTAGCTTTAATTTGGTGGTGATTTCAAGTCAAACGGTGCAGTAGTGCAAAAGATACAGATCGATCAATCCATGTACCCGAACCAAAAGATACCACTTGCAAGTGCTCCAAAAAGTGTTTATGCTTTAGTAAAAGTGGGATTAGAGAGGTCCCTTGTCCCTTGTCCCTTGCCCCTTGTCCCTTGCCCCTTGACCCCTCTTTTAAGGCCAAGAGCCATGTTTAAAACTCTATATAAGGAGTGTGTGTGTGCTTGTAATAATCATTCAGTTTTTAATCAAGTCTTTTTATCTTATAAGCTTTCTCTTGTTCTTGATTGTTCTTGCTTGTTCTTGATAGTTCTTGTTTGTTTCTTGCTATTTCTCTTCTTAAAAACTCTTGTATTTTGTATAAATTTCAAGTATCTTCATCCTTCTAAAGTCAAATCCTTCTTCTTCTTAAAAACCGCTTATGTTCATCAGCTCTAAACTTATGTTTAAGAGAGGTATGAACATGAGTTGTGAGTAATCCACCAAGGTTTGGGGTTGGGATGATTTAAGGGGGTTGAAAACTAGATTTTGGGTATTTTCTTGTTCTTCATCTAATTCTCTTCTTGGATTTGGGGGTTTTAAGGTCTAGAGATTCTCGATGGAGATCTCTTTAATCTAGGGATTTCCTTGTCCCAAAAAGACTTAGGAAATCCCTTAAAACCAAATCCAAGAGACTAGCTCATCCTTTCCCATACACCATGGATGTTTAGGGAGCTAGTTAAGCCACTTTTTAAGATCTATGCTTAATGTTCTTCACCTTATCTTTCCACCAAACACCATGGGTTAGGATGATAGAGTGAAGAAAGGATTTACACCATACACCATGGGTAAATCTAGTTAGGTTTCTTAAGGCTTAGAGATAGCACTAAAAAGTGTAAAAAAATATGTTTTCAAAACCCAAGTTCGAATTTTCAACCTCCCTAAGAATGAATCCCAACCTTGAATCTGTTTTTAATATTTGAAAACTAAAAATCATTTTCTCCCTGTTCAAAGTTAATTGTTTTCTCTAAAAATCTTTAAATTAGCTTAATTATGCAATAGAGTTTTAATAAATTTGTAAAATCGTGTTTGAGCTATTTTTAATATTTTAGAAATTGTCTAGAGTCTTGCTTTATGTCTGGAATTGATTTGGTAACCGTTTGATTTTTAGAAGTAGTTTTCGAAAATCTTGCCACTTAGCATATATTTGTCTAGATAATCCGGTTTTAAGTTTTGATTTTGTAAAATTAGTAGATCGGTTGTTTTATTGTTTAGGAGTCATCTAGTAGTAGTATAACCCTTCTGTGGGATTTGTAAAATTGTTTTCGTGTATGTTTAAATACCCCAAGCAATTGTTTTTAGAATTCTTACCCAATTAAACCGAATTTTGCTTAGCTTCATAAATTTCTTGTATTCCTAGTATCTTTCACCCCAAGGTTGGATTGACATCCTGAAGTATTACAATGACTTGACTATGCTTTAGGTTTGATAATCTCTGAGAAAAAGCTAGTTATCAGAGCTTCAAGATATCGTCAAAACAAGCTATGAAGCCCATAAAAGACAAATGGAGCAAGAAGAGGATGTTGAAGCTAAGAACGAGGAAACACTTGAAGATCTCAACTATTGTGACTTCAATGGACTTAAAGAAGAAGAATTCATCAAAGACTTCAAGCTGGACGGATCAATATCAGCCTTGAAGACTCCAACGTCAAAACCAGCCTATTCGAGCACAAAGCAAGTAAGTATTATTTATTATGAATTTGCAATGTCACAGTGGTATTTAGAGCTTCAATGGACCCCTGGTCGAGCCTCAGAAAGGACGACATGAGCTTAAATAGTTTTCCTTTTATTTTAGAAAACTTTCCTTTTTATGTATTTTGAACGCTTTGTTGTTTCTTTTTACAAGTCCTGCTGTTTTGAGTCTTTTCTTTTTATTTGTGTCGACCAGTTTAGGTCATTAGCTGATAAAACCCCTTTATAAGGTCCCCTTGCAGCCTTGTAACCGTCACCTTTTTGATAATCAATAAAATAGCCGTTTTCTGTATTCTTGTTCAAGTACAGCTTGTCGAGTTTCTTTGCTTCTGTTCTTTGTGTGGAATCACTTAGAGCTGAGTAAGCTTGTTGTATCATAGATCACCCTCATAATCTCTGTGGTGCCATCGATCCATCTTGTTCAGATTACTTGTGGAATCAAGTTATCTTCTTCAAGTGCTGTTTGTGGAATCACTCAAACCCTCACCCCCATCAATCGATCCAACGTGAGAGAGTCTATAGACAAGCACGTTTGATCTCATCCTGTGAATCTCATCCCATTTGAGGTTTACACCATTTGGTATCAGAACCGGAAGGTTCCTAATATCAGGTGATATCTATCCTTTACCTTTCAGTTTGTTTAGTTTAGTTTTGTTTTCTATTTTGAATCTGCTTCTGCTTTGTTTAGATCATTTGTTTCAGTTTGTTCTTAAGAGAAAAACCATAAAAATTGCTTTGATTTGCTTAGTAGATTATTTATGTTGCTGTTTCAGTTTGCATAAAAACGAAAATCGCATAAAAAGTTGTTTCAGTTTGCAAGTTCTCTTTGTTTCAATCTGTTTTTTTTTTCTGTTTCTGTTTGCTTGTTGCGTTTTCTTCTGCTAAATCATAAAAAACCCTAAAAATGAGTCTCTGTTTCGTGTCTATCTTTGCTAAAAACATTTTTTCAATTGGTTTCCTTTGGTATAAACGATTTGTCTAGTTACTTGTTCGTTTGATTGCTGTTTCTGCGTTTGTTTTTTTGTGCTTTGCTTTGTTCTTTGCTACATAAGTTGTTAGTTTGCTTTTGTTTGATTTATAAAATTGAAAATCATAAACAGTTATTGCTTGCTGTCGAGATTTGCTTTGTTTGCTTCATAAAAATCAGATAACCCATAAGAAGTTGCTGTTGTTCTCTTAGTGTCATAGTTCTGTTTTGTCAATTCGTTTTTGCTTAGGTTGTCAAGTGTCTTTGTTTGCTAGTTGCTGTCTAGGCTGTTCCAGTTTGTTTCTTAAGGTCAAAATTCCCGAAAGAGTTTCTGCTTGTGTTCATCATTACTTTGTTTTTGTATCCTTTAAAACCAGAAAATCAAAAGAGTTAAATTTCCTCTTCTTTGCTGTTTTGTTCTTTTCCTTTTTGCTTGTTGTTGCTATTTTGTCTTTTGTTTTGATAAATCGTAAACCAGAAAAAGAGATTGTTTAATTGCTGTTTAGTCAAAGTAAGTAGACTGTCCAGTAGATATTTTTGTTTCTTTGATTTTCTGTGGTGCTTGTAACCGTTTGTTAAATCTGTGCAAGTAACCACAAGCACCAGAGGAACACCATGGCTGAAGAAGCCACTTGAGATCAAGGATTTGATTATGATCATGGCATCTATGATGAGGAAGCTGCCTACATGAATGAGATAAGGTCTGAGGACGAAGAAGACTATGGTCATGTACCAGACAAAGAAAAACCAGAGCCTAAACCACCAGACCACACTCGAGACCACTCAAGCACTAAGAAGAAGATGAATGGGGAGAAGAAGATCATGAGGAAAACGACTCCATAGAAGAATCATGGAGTGAAGATGATGAATCCCAGGGAGGATATGATGAAGAACCTGACCGTGAAGAGCTTAATCCCATACCACCATACCGCAAATGGAGTCCTACTTATCAAATTCCACACAAACCTGAACATGAGGTAAGTACTCTTGTCTTAAATTGTAAAATAAAAGATAAACTTTGTTTCTATGAGTTTTCAGGAAGTAGAGGAGACTACCGACAGTGGGAATACAACATGGATGAGTACTTTAAGTACTATTCCATCCAAAGTGGAGAAAGGCTTACCTACTGTCTAGGCCAGCTTAGAGGAGAAGCTAAAAGATGGTGATACCAAGAGGAGAATTACAAATGGTAGTACAAGGAACACCCATAAGTACTTGGGTACAATTAAAGTGGATCATGAGGAAGAGATATACACCTCGCAGCTTAGAACAACTGAGCAAATAATCTTACCTCTCAAAGGAAACAAGCCGAGGAGACATAAATCCTAATCTGGTGCAAAATGCAATTCCCAAACCAGCCAATCACCAAGGTAAGCACTATGTTCCTAATACTATTTTAGAAATGACGTGTTTTAAGTATAATAACAGGAGATGCTTTGCTAAAGAACTCCCATGATGTGAAAAGTAAGTAAACAAGAGGCAAGCAATTCAAGAGAAGAAACCATTCATAGTCATGGATCAAAAGAGAACTCCACATATCGTAATGACTAAGGCAGAACTGGATGTAAGTATCTCAACAAGGTTTGACAATATGGATAAACTCTTAGATAAAGTAATGCACTTGATTATGTCCAAAAGAGTTGAGAAAGGTCTAGGTACCAAAGAGGATTCGAATCAAACTGTTTGATGCGAGTCGCAAGTAAACCAGAAGGGAAAAATTGCCTCAGCCTCTCACCATGGCCAGGCACGATCGAGCTACACTGTCTAAACCTGATCACAATGATCCCAAGACTGATCAAGAGAAGGAGACTCAAACAGAGCTAAGTCCACTAGAGCTTAAACCGCACGATCAACAACTACAAGATAAGTCTTCCAACACTTTGAACTTATTTGAATTAATTTGTTATGAGTGTCAAGAGAGTGGGCACTATGCTAAAGAATGTCCAACTAAGAGAGTAACAAATCCCACGTTTTTAGAACTGAAAATTAATAGTGTTAAAGAGAAAGATGGTACTGATGAATATGATCTTAACATTATAAATTCTAGTATGATACACTTGTATTCGCCAAAGGTTGTTGAAACATATTCAGGTGTAACAAGTGAAGAAGTGGAACAAAAGGAGTCACCATCTCAAGCTTTGACCAGGAAGCCAGTCCAAAACACTACTGATGTTGTGTTGTTTAAAGAGACCAATCTGGAAACGCACATTCAGCCTGAACCATGTAAGTGTCTAGAAACCTTTATACTTAGTGAAACTCATGAGTTTCCTAAAGATGCAGGAAGACTAGGCTCGAATCCTAATATCCTTGAAGACAAAGAGGTCAGGAGTGCAGTTATAACACCTGTTGTGGAGGCTGCAAAAGATGAACTCGATCATGAGTTCAATCCAGAACCAAACAACAAGTGGAAACCGAAAATAGAACGAGAAGCCAAGAGAGATAAAAGTATGAAGGAGAAACGTTCAGTGGCTTGTCAAGAAGAGCAATTTGTACTTAAACCACGAGCACCAGCTGATCTAACTTCAAACAAGGCGATTATCAAAGCTAATTCATCACAAAACAAAATGCGTGGTATACAAGTAAGTGAAACTCAAACCTTGATTCAATATTGGAATAACTTCTTAATAAGTCATAGCTTTAAACATTCTGTGTTTGAAATTCCAATGTCAAGTATAATGCACTTTCTCTTGCCCTTGAGTGTTAGTAAAGGAACAAATGCGATTGAGAAGTATAAAAGCTTAAGAGAAGCAAAAACAAAACAGAATGCTGTCTCAGATCGACACCAACTTAAACTTCAAAGCAAAGACCCCCAAGGTAAGTCCTCTAATCTTTCAAAAATTCCTAACATAATTTGTCATAGTTATCACAAAAGAGGTCATTCTACTAGAACATGTCCCATTAAGAAAGTAATAACAGCTTCATTACTAGAACTAGAGAAAGAAAAATCTAAAGAAGTTGAAGAAAACGCTGAGTTTAATTTTGAACTTTCCAATGCTAGTATAATGCACTTGCCTTTGTCAAAAAATTATGAAACAGGTATGGAACTCATCAAGGAGGCTTCCAAGAGACCAGAACGTGGCATAGGAGTCATGGTGTCTTTGCTGATCAAAGAAGAGCCGCCAGATTCACATCAACCACATTATACCGAGGCAAACCTAAAGCAGAAACTTTGAGTGAAATAAAAGATTTCACTAGATGCGATGCAGCACTGGTCCATAGACAAGAGGAGGGATTCACGTGTTCCCCTCAGATAAAGGAGAAACCACCAGATTCATACCAACACTCTCCAAAACATCACACTCGAGGTAATTATCTAGACTCCCAAAAGAGAATGAAACCTAACTTGCTTTCTTTTGATACAGGTCAAACAGTTTTGAGGACAAAACTTTTTGAAGAGGAGAGTATGGTGTAATATCCAAATATTACACCAGATCGAACAACCATCAATATCAAGTACCCCAGAGCAAAGGAGCCACAATGACATATCCCGATGCTTATAAAATAGAATTAAAGATGGATTTCACTCTTCTAAGCATCAAGAAATATCAGCCTCGACCCAACCAAGGTAAGAATGTTTACGTGTCAGGAAATAAAGTTCAAAACATCAAGAATCTCCCAGAGATCACATCGGAGCTTCAAGATATCGCCAAAACAAGCTATGAAGCCCATAAAAGACAAATAGAGTAAGGAGAGGATTTTGAAGCTAAGAACGAGGAAACACTTGAAGATCTCAACTATTTCGACTTCAATGGACTTAAAGAAGAAGAATTCATCAAAGACTTCAAGCTGGACGGATCAATATCAGCCTTGAAGACTCCAGCTTCAAAACCAGCCTATTCGAGCACAAGCCAGGTAAGTATTATTTATTATGAATTTGCAATGTCACAGTGGTATTTAGAGCTTCAAGGGACCACTGGTCGAGCCTCAGCAAGGACGACATGAGCTTAAATAGTTTTCTATTTATTTTAGAAAACTTTTCTTTTTCTGTATTTTGAACGCTTTGTTGTTTCTTTTTACAAGTCATGTTGTTTCGAGTCTTTTCTTTTTATTTGTGTCAACCAGTTTAGGTCATTAGCTGATAGGACACATTTATAAGGTCCCCTTGCAGCCTTGTAACCGTCACCTTTTTGATATCAATAAAATAGCCGTTTTCTGTATTCTTGTTCAAGCGTAGCTTGTCGAGTTTCTTTTTTTTCTTTGTGTGGAATCACCTAGAGCTGAGCAAGCTTGCTGTATCAGAGATCCTCCTCATAATCTATGTGGTGCCATCGATCCATCTTGTTCAGATTACTTGTGGAATCAAGTTATCTTGTTCAGGTGATGTTTGTGGAATCACTCAGCAAACCCTCACCCCCATCAATCGATCCAACGTGAGAGTCTCTAAACCAGCACGTTTGATCTCATCCTGTGAATCTCATCCCATTTGAGGTTTACACCACGTCATCTAGGGTTCTTGGGTCGAAAGGAAAAACCAGCAGAGCTTTGCTATCGCCAATGGAGTTTGCGGCTCTGCTCCTTCAGCTCGCTGCTTTTTAAACGTAGAAGAAGGGGAAGAAGAAGATGACATATGGGTTTTGTTTTCTTGGGCTTGACCAAGCAATATGGGTTTGGGTCGTTACATAAAGACAAAGAGAGATTTAACGTGCTTAGCCTCCACCGTTGCCGGCAGCATACTCACTTATGTGTACATATTTTACACTGTTTTAACATCCATTTAGCATAGGGTTTTCATCCATTCTCTCTGTCATTTGATAGTTTTGCATTAGTTTCACTCACTTTAGCTATTATATGCATCTAGGGTAGACTTTTGCATATTTTGTCCCATTTTTCATTCTATTAGGTGATTTGCATCTTAAAATAGAGAATGGAGTATGGAGACCATCCTAGACGAAGCCTTGAGGAAGCTAAGGATCAAAAATAAAAAGTTCATGCAAGCAAAGAGGCTGAATGGAGATTGAATGAGTTCACGCGACCAGAATACGCGACCAAGTTTGTTTGTGTTGGAGTGTACCAGATGATGTTTGCCAGATGAGGACAAGAGACGTACGGACCAGACTTACGGATAAGGACGAGTGATGTAGCACGTACCACACGACCAAAAGACGCGAGGAATTTGAAGTTTGCCAGACGAGGACAAGAGACGTACGGATCAGACTTACAGATAAGGATGAGTGACGTAGCATGTACCACACGACTAAAAGACGCGACCAAAATTGCTCGTGTCAAACCTCCTTCCTTTCATCTTTTGTCTTTTTCCTCTTTACTATAAATACACTAAGAACCATATGTTGTTGGCACACTTTCATTTTCTTTACTAGCCATTTTATTTTCTGCTTTAGTACATTTTGTCTTCTTCTTTCTTTAAGGATTCAAGCCACCATTTTTGGTGTTCTTGAAGCTTGAAGATCAAACATTTTTATCTTCAATTCATAACTTTTAAATACTCAAACCTTTAATCATGTTTTCTCATCTCTTCCTTGTGGATTTGATGGGAATGAACATGGTTAGCGAGTAGTTATCTTGTGAGTTTGAGGATGGGTTAGATTATGACATTTTCAAGTGTTAATCTTTGGTGTTCAAGAACAAAGCCTGAAACTTTTTTTCACCCTTAGTGATTTGACGCTAGAATAGCATACACCATGCGTTCAATGATGCAAAGAAACTCACTATCCTCTGGATGTTCTTGATGTTTCTCGTTAAAGGTAAAGATCGAATCTTTAACTCTTCTTTTGCGAATGAAACACTTGAGCGTATACACCATGCGTTCATGGATCTTAGGGAATCCTCCATCCTTTATCCTTTAGATGTTCTTGGATTCCTTGAAACCCCAAATATAGAGACTTTCCTTCCTCTTTGGCGTATTAAATGCTTGGATCGTATACACCATGCGAACCATGATCTTAAGGGATCCTCCAGTACACCAATGTTCTTGGATCCCTTGAAAGTGCTAAAGCAGGATACTTGTCAGCAAGGCGCACACTTAGTGGCGGACCTATGGGTCTTGTTAGGTCACGGTTAAGGCTGGATTTGAGGTGATCTAAAGGGGTCTTCACCACGAGAGTGGGCTGGTCTATTTTCGAGCCTTAGACTTAAGATTGTATAGACTTCATGCATAAAGAATATCAAAGATTGATGCTTGATTCGTCTCAAATTAATAAACCCATCCAAAGACCCATCTTTTATATCATAGTTTCAAACCGTCCACTATTTATTCTTGTTAAATTTGGTCATTTCATATCATAGTTTAATTCTTGCATTTTATATTTAAAGTTTCGGTATTTACACTTTTGAATTCAAGATTGCATTTGTATGCTCTCTTGGATTTAAAAGTTAAAACCTTTACCACAACCACTCGATCTCACTTAACTTAACATAAGTCTCCTGCTATCCTATTGTTACTAAACATCCCAGATAGGATTGATCATTAAATATTGCAATGACATGAGCAAGATTGAATAATTGCTTAAAAGAAGTGTAAAAACGCTTGTATCACTCACGCCGAGACTTTTCCCGGGGAATCCACTACACCTTGAAGAAGGAAGGTTTACAAAATCACTCTCTCTCTCTCTCTCCTTCTCTCTCTCTCTCTCTCTGTCTCTCTCTCTCTCTCTCTCTCTTTCTCTCTTGATTACACTAGAAACGATAAACAAGATTAAGAGAACGTCAAACAACCTGAAAGTTACAGGTAACAACTTTATCCAGCTCGTTCATTGTTAAACCTGCAGTTTCCGTTAACAGATGAAAACAGAGCCGTTGTTACACTCAACGAACTCAAAGCGTACCTTGAATGACGTTGCTTCTTGACTGGATCAGAGAACACCATTGGGGTTCAGCACGCAACAGACCCAATACGAGTTTCCCGAAGACAAGACTTGAGACATTAGCTTCAACAAATCTCCACCAAATGACTCAAAGATATTGCTTCAAACTCTTCCTTGTGTTCAACCATCTTCCTCTTCTTATGTAGCTTCTTCATGATCTCGGACCTTGAACCTTCGTATTCATAATGAAACTGAAGCATCTTCAATGCCTCAAACTCCTTATTCACCGAAGAACCTTAGTAAACATGTCTGCAGGATTAGTCAAAGTAGAAATCTTTGTAATCTTCACAAGCTTCTCTTCAACTTTCTCTCTGAGAAAACTCATCTTCACTAGCATATGCTTTGAACGTTCATGATGAACATTGTTCCTTGACAAAGCAATAGCTCTCTGAGAATCACAGAATAGCTCCACCTGACCCTGACTGTAACCAAAATCTTCCAACAGATTACCCAACCATATTGCTTCCTTTGACGCCTCTGTCAATGCAATATACTATGACTCAGTCGTAGACAGAGCCACAATCTTCTGTAATCCATACTTCCAACTAATTGCAGTACCACCAAGAGTGAAAACATAACCTGTGATCGAACTTCTTTTATCCAAATCTGAAGCATAACCTTTAAGCTTCAACTCTGCACTCTTCTGAAACACCAATCTTGTATCAGAAGTTCCCCTCAAATATTTCAGCACCCACTTCACAGCTAACAGCGAGATCAGAAATATATACAGAAGGAAACACACTCAAGTTAAGAAAATCACGGAGAGGAACATGCCGAAGAAAACCGGAAATAAGAGAGACGAACAATTAGGATGGAAAGACTTAAACAACCAGATTGCAGTGATTTTAATTTGAGATGACGATTCAAGTAAATTTCTTAAATGGAGTGAAATCCGATTTAGAGAATTGGCGGGGGCTAATTGTTGGCATACAAATCCCGAACTAGAATTTTAGGCATACTAATCCCGACCTAGAATTTTATGCCCATTAAGCAGTAAAATCCAAATGCTCATTAAGCAGTAATATCCACAAGCCCATTAACAAGGTTAGCTTTCTTACCGAAGTGGAAGGATTCGGATCAAAGTCAGGCATTAAAACTTGTTCAATCCAAAACTCATTGTTTGGTAGGTTCCTTTGATGATGTGGCACTCAAGGATTGGTCAACGTAAAACGGTCCCAACAAATATGTAGGGATGTGTTAGTTACATTTAAATTTTAAATATAGTTCCTTAAATATCAAATTTTCTTATAAAAAATAGACAAAATATTTTGTTAAATCTATTTAATTAAAAAAACCACTTCATTAAACAACCTTTATTCATGTATTATATTACACAGAATGTCATTGGATATTCATTAATTGCTTAGAGGTTTATTAAGATTAGATTAGTAATTTGTGAATATATGCAATTGATTTTAGCTTTTTATTTTTATTTTATTTTATTTAATTCTTATATATTTATTACCAAAAAATTATTTTAAAACATTTTCTATTTAAATTACTTTAATTATAATTGCTAAACACATTTAAATATTTTTAAACTTGCCAAAAATAATTATTTCAAAATTTTTAATATTAAATCTTATAAGTACAATTTTAACAAAAAATGAATATATACTTGGGCTTCTTTCACAACTAACCTAAAACAATTGGTCAATTGCAAATGTAACCCACTCTTTTCTCATTTTCAACATTAACCACTTTCTTCTCAAACAACCACTCTCCCTTCCACTTATTCACGAAATTGCCATTGGTTTTTTGTTTTTTTGTTTTTATTTCGAAAATCCAAAAGACAAAACAATCCTCATCCTCCTCACTTATTCACGAAAATGCCATCATCATCAATTCACCCAACCACCATTTTCAACCAATTTGAAGCTTTTAAAGCTTCCACAACCAATTTTTGAGCTCTTTAAGCTTATTATCTCCTTTCATAACCTTTTATTCTTCACTTTTCTCTCCATTTTCATCCCAAAAACTCTCTAATTTACCTTTTCCAAACTTGAAGTTCTAAGATATTGCCATATCCAGTGATTTGGTCGTGCATAGTGATTGGGCTTCTTTGGTGGTGGCTAGAATTGAAGTTCTCGGCGGTCGAAAAAGCTAAAGACCACTTCTAGGTAATTTTTCAGTTGATTTTCGTGAATTTTTTGATCTGTGCCGCGACAGCAGAATTCTTGGAGAAGTCTCCTCCGAGTAGACTTCTCCAAGAAGTCTGATGGTCAACGCACATGTTAGTTTTGCAATTGAACGGGTGTTCCGATTTCTGATTGTAGACTTCGTATTGAAGTCTGCGCCTTTCTTAGAGAACAAAAAAAAATGGCGTAGACTTCTCAAGGAGACTTCATGAGAAAATGTTAGTTTTGCAATTGACCAAAATGAAGACTTTTTAAATGCAGTCTACTCAAGAAGTCTGTAGAAAAGAGAGGTTAGTTTTACAATTGACCAATGTTTGACTTTTTTGCAGACTTCTTGAGTAGACTTCAGTGGCTAGTTTTGGGGTGACGAATATATTATTTAATTAGGAGACTTCGCAGAGAAGTTTACTCTCCTCACAGACTTCTCCGAGAAGTCTACTAATTAATTAATTCAATGTTTGGTCAACCCCAAAACTAACCTATTTTAGACTTCGTTTGGAGTGGGGAAGTCTACTTGAAAAGTCAAACATGGTCAATTGCAAAACTAACCTCAAAGAAGTCTACTTTGCATAGTAGACTTCTTGGAGAAGTCTCGCTTACGTGGAGAAGTCTCATCCGAAAAGTACAGAAAGTACAAAACAATTTTTCAATTGCAAAACTAACCTCCAAGAAGTCTACTTTTCATAGGAGACTTCTCCACGTAAGGGAGACCTCGGAGAAGTTTACTAACCTTTTTCAATTGCAAAAGTAACCTAAAAAGGAGACTTCATATGTTGGCTACTATAGTAGACTTCTCTGGTAGACTACTATAGTAGACTTCGTTATGAAGTCTACTTTTACAAGTTTTTTTAAAAAAACGCATTTTTATAAAATTTATAATGATTTTTAAAGATTTTTTTTGTCTTGAGCTTGTGTTACTAAGTGTACTTGCTTATGTATCAGTTTTACATGATAATGTTTTATACGTGTGGTGGAATCAGATTTTTTGTTTTTAAGGTAGTTAGCTTATTAAGCGCAGACTTCTTAAAGAAGTCTAAGAAAGTAGTCTTCTTTGTTAGTCTCCAACATGAATTTTTTATAAAATTCATTTATCTGAAATTTGTAACAAATAAAAATGATTATTTGACTCTTGTGTTTGTGTTATTTATTGGTATTGCTTATGTATGAGTTTGACATGTTTGTTTGTTATAGTTAAGCTTTAATTAATTTCTTGCGCTTTTAGACATTTAGCTTATTAGTAGCAGACTTCGTTGAGAAGTCTACTTAGTAGACTTCTTTTTCAGTCTGCGGCCTCAATTTTTTATAAAATTCATTTATCTGAAATTTGTAACAAATAAAAATTAATATTTGACTCTTGAGTTTGTGTTATTTATTGGTCTTGCTTATGTATGAGTTTGACATATTTATTTGTTATAGTTAAGCTTTAATTAATTTTCTTGTGTTTTTAGGCATTTAGCTTATTAGTAGTAGACTTCGTATAGATGTCTACTTCAAGGGAAGTCTCCTTAAAAAAGTCTGAAAAGAAGTCTATTTAAGAAGTCTATGTACGATACTTAGATAAGCCTTGTTATATGGGTATCGAACCCGTAATGTTGTTGTGTTTTATCATTTTCAAAAGAACTCTGTTTATGAAGTCTGTTTGAGAAGTCTGAAAAAAGTCTATGTACAATACTTAGATAAGCCTTGTTATATGGGTACCGAGCCTATAATGTTGGTGTGTTTTATAAGTTTCAAATGAAGTTTGCTTACGAAATCTGTTTGAGAGTTATATTTAAGAAGTCTGAAAAAGAAGTCTATTTAAAAAGTTTGTTTAAAATTTATGTTTATTAAGTCTATTTAAAATGTCTGAAGATGGAACAGCCAAAAGTCAACGAAAGAAAATGTTTTTTGAGCGTGAGATAGTGATACTCTTGAGAGGTACCTTGTGGCATAGTTTCTGAAATATTAGAGCAAATTAGTAACCTTGTAGCTTCTGCTAAATATGTTATTTAATGCTACCATAGCGTTTGATATTATAGAAACGTTTTATCATAGGACAAAAAAGAAATGACATATTATTGATATTCAAAGTATTACATAAGACCTAGATCATACATAAGTAAAAAAAAAAGATAAGTTCAAAGAACAAATATACAAAAACAAGTACGACCGCTGCAATGCAAACCAAAGCAATCACCGACTTTTTTTGTCCCTCCATCTGATCTTCCCCTTATCATCCTTAGTGTATGGTAACTTAAATTATATGTTGAAGATATCTCCACAAGTTGTGGACCCTTAATTAGTAACACTCGTATCTTTAAGAAGAGCAAGTTGCAGAAATGGACCCAACATTGACCCAGTTCTGAAGCATATTGTTTTTGGTAAGTTCAGGAAATTACAATGACAAGGAAATGTTAACATTACGCAATAAGAAGAATATAGCGACACAAACCTCAAAGGCTTGAATCTTCTGAGGCACAAGAGAATCTTTTGTGTCCCCCCAACCAAGTTGGCCTAGAAAAGAAAAACAGAAAATGTCATTACAGAGTACAAGATCTATAACAGTTTAAATCCAGTGAGTTTGAAGAAGCTTAGATGGCATGTCTAGATCTTGGTTTTAAAAAGCGCGCTCTTTCTGCGCCTCTATTACGCAGGGCGAGGGTTGATCAATAAAGCGTGCGCCTTGGTGCGCCTTGATGCTTTTTTCCAGAAGCGAGAGGCGAGCAAAGCGCACGATTTAAATATATTCCCTTCTTAAACCATATTCTTCGACCTTGTCTTCTCTATTCCTTCTTTGCAATCTGAATTTTTGGAGTTTCTGATAAGGAGGGGAGGTAAAAAGCATGTAGGAGGGGAGGTAAAAAGCATGTAGGTGTATAGGTAGGTGGTTCTATGATGTTGGTGTTTCCTTAAACGCTGATAGTGATAGGTCTCGGTAGCCAAATAGAAAGAGAAGAACTATGTTTTTCAATTATCACGTCTCTTTTCTTCATTAGATACGAAGATCTTTAAGAAAATAACTAGATAGATTCTAGATGGTAAGGTTCCTAGAAATAAGGGAATATTGATACGTGATAATGTGAAAATGGGAATAAGGTTCCTAGAAATAAGGAAATATTGAATAGTGATAATCTTCTCCCCTTTAACCGATACTTTACTCCATAGAATCCTCAGGAAAGATAAAGCGCGCGCCTTAGGCGCAAGGCGCATTATTGAAGTGCTATGCCCCACTGCGCCTTGCGCTCTTTAAAACCAAGGTCTAGATTTGAAATAGCCAAAAGATTAGATATCAAAAAAAAAAAAAATTGTAAAAAAGGGAACAAGAAATTATCTTGTACCAGCAGATAGTGTTTCCTTGGGTTCAAGCTCCATCTTCTTGGCGTCACCAACTGCAAACAAAACAAAAAATATATGTATTATTTGATTTCTGATTTTGCAACATAAAGCACATCAGCTGCTTCCTAAGTGAGATCCATGTTTCTATAATTGGATGCGGTTTTTATTACGATCTCTTACATGTCTGATTTGCGACAGAGGTGCTTCCGAGGAAGAATGATTTGGACCGAATGAGGATCAGTGGTATCTGGAATAGGATGATACATACTTCTCGAGTCACTTTCCCAACTTTCTTAACCTGAAAAACAAAGAAATCATCTTAAAAGGCAGTTACACCAACATTGCATCATTGTTAGTCATCGAGTATTAGACACTACCGGAACAGATCAGTATTCATCTAAATTCGAACAGTTTACAAGAACCATCTCCAAATCAAAGCCGATCTGAATTAAGGCTAGTCACAATCATGGCATAGTAACAATACAGGAAATGTGGCCCAAGCGGTATCTAACGAGATCTAGATGAGCTAAATTTCGATGAGTAAAGTACTGGACTTTTAATAGCCAATGATTTTTAAAAGAACTGACGAATTAAATGACTAAATGACTAAAAAAATGACTTTTAATAGCCAGTTTATATCCTCAGATCAAGAATATAAACTGAACTCAATGACTAAAAAAAACCCAGAACTAGTAGGCACCTCTTTGCATTTCAAATCACCATCAATGGTCTTGGGGCACCCAATGACTCGGGTTTTCAAGTTCTTACTCCTAATTGCATAAGATAAACAAAGTTTCAACAAATATAAACAGATTCAACTACATGGTTTACCTGAAGTTTTCGGCAAGGAGCCAAGCATTGGTGTTGGAGTCATCTCCTCTAAGGCTTCTTCGTCAATTTGGCGAAGGTTTCAAACTTGGCGGCTCAAATCTTCAAAACTCGGCGATTCCATCTCCACTGATAACTTCATCTTGAAATCGCATCTAGGTTTTCGGGAGCAAAAGGGGTCGTCGCGGACAAAGAGATGCTGCGGCAGAGGCTTCTCGAGTCGCCGGAGTAAGCCGCTGGAGAAGACCATCTCAACATGCAAGGATTCCCACCAGAATCACACCTGGTTCAAAAGATCTCCATTAAACAAAAAGTGTCGAGATTTCTCAGGATAAAGAACAGAACTTTTCCAGAAAGAATCAGGTGATTCAGGATCTCGACGACGAACTTGAGAGAAGAGCAACGAGTTCGTTGCGAGCGTGTTCAAAGTCCTCTAGGACAGGTCTCCATGTGTAGTTGTAGTTGATCTAAAGAGTCGAGGGTTGCAAAAATAAGTTCAGATCTGAACATAAAAAAAAAATCAGACAAAGAAAGAAAAAAACGAGATGAAGAAGGAGAATAAGAAATATAACGACGGCTTACCATTATTATACATGCAAAGAAGAGAAGATTGACGGCGAGAGAGTAAGGAAGGAGATTGACGCCGAGAGAGGGAGGAGAGGAGATTATTGGCCAGAGAAGAGGAAGAGGAGACGGAGGCGCCGTTTTAGAGAGACATTGATTTTCTTATAATTAGGTTAAACTCTCGTTATATGATGGTAAATTTTTGAAAAATAGTTTAAAATTTCACTAAGTAGACTTCAAATGAAGTCCACACAAGAAGTCTATTGAAGAAGTCTGCATATCAGGTTCCCGCCCATTTAGATCGATTTCCCGCTAAGTTTAATTAGAAACTCAGATTTTTTTTTGAAGTTTACAAACGAAATTTTCCAATGAAATCTCATTAACCCTAAACCTTAAATCGAATATTTTAGATTAAAATTTATATGATAAATTAATTTTGTTAGCATTTTCACAATTTAGAGTTAAAATAACAAAAATATGAACCTTAAATCATGAACCGAACCATAAATTATGATTCATATAGAATTTATGTTTACCCTAACAATTACTCTCTTATATCCTAAATTTTTAATCTCAAACCCTAATTCTTTTGAACCGTATACTCATGAAACTTATAAATTGATTCATTTTCATGAAATTTTATTTTATATAGATGCCAATTGTCTATGTGTTGTTTATGTATATAATTGTTTATCAAAATATTTTTTATAATTAAAATTTAAAATTTACTTATTTTGTTGACTTCTTTAGAAGACTTCTTAGGGTTGTATTAGTTTCTAACCTAATTTGTCTTTGTTGATTTAAATTGATTCATTTGTATGCAATTTTGTTTTTTTATAGATGCCAAATGTATATGTTTTGTTTATGTATACAAAATTTTTATCAAATTATTTTTTTATGATTTTTATAATTAAAATTTAAGAAATAATTACGGAGTAGACTTCTTTGTGAAGTCTACAAACGAAGTCTTCCGATGAAGTCTCCTTAACCCTGAACCCTAAATCAAAAATTTTAGATTAAAATTTATATGATATATTAATTTTGTTAGCATATTCACAATTTAGAGTTAACATAACAAATATATAAACCCTAAATCATGAACTGAACCATAAACTATGATTCATATAGAATTAGACCCTAAACCCTAACAATCACTCTCTTATACCCTAAACTTTAAGCCTCAAACTCTAATCTTTTT
Source organism: Alliaria petiolata (assembly GCA_020283515.1). Taxonomy (NCBI): domain Eukaryota; kingdom Viridiplantae; phylum Streptophyta; class Magnoliopsida; order Brassicales; family Brassicaceae; genus Alliaria; species Alliaria petiolata. The sequence continues at coordinate 25,071 of JAHZTW010000103.1, read as the reverse complement.
GAACCGTATACTCATGAAACTTATAAATTGATTCATTTTCATAAAATTTTATTTTATATAGATGTCAATTGTTTATGTTTTGTTTATGTCAATAATTTTTTTATCAAAATATTTTTTATAATTTTTATAATTAAAATTTAATATTTAGTTATTTAGTAGACTTCTTTAGCAGACTTCATAGGATTGTATTGTTTGCTAACCTAATTTGATTTTGTTGATTTAAATTGATTCATTTGTATGAAATTTTGTTTTTTATAGATGCAAAATGTATATGTTTTGTTTATGTATACCAAATTTTTATCAAATTATTTTTCATGATTTTTATAATTGAAATTTAATAAATAATTACGGAGTAGACTTCTTTCGAAGTCTACAAACGAAGTCTGCTGTAGAAGTCTACATATGTTTGCATTGGCTTTTAACCTAATTCGTCTTTGTTACTTTAAATTGAATCATTAGTATGAAATTTTGTTTTTTAAAGATGTAAAATGTATAGGTTTAGTTTATGTATACAAAATTTTTATCAAATTATTTTTTATGATTTTTATAATTAAAATTTAATAATTAATTACGGAGTAGATGATATGTCTATATTTTGCATCATATTTCTCTCCATTTAATGTAAGTTTCTTATCATTTAGGAACCCAATTAAGCATCATTGTATTGCATTTTGATCATTTAGAGTTCTAGGATGTTTTTGCATAGTCCTTGCATGTTTTGTTGCATTTGGAGTCTTGATCAGGTGATACAGATGCTATGGAGGCATGAATGGAGTTGGAGAAGGATGGCATAGCAAAGGAAGGGCAAGAAATCACCAAGAAGATGAAGAAGAAGATTTCTCGCACTGGATCGATGAGTTGGATCGACGAGCTGCTCGAACCACTCATCCACGGGTTCGGATCGACGACACGGATCGACGAGCAGCTCGAACTATATTTTCAGGGGTTCGGATCGACGAGCAGCTCGAACTATATTTTCAGGGGTTCAGATCGACCAGTTGGATCGACGAGCCAGGTCGATCCGAACCAAGACGCCAAGAAGAAGAAGCCAAGAAAGTAGGGGTTGGGATCGAGCAACCGGATCGACGAGCTACCTCGATCCAAACATCCAGGTGTTCGGGTCGACCAGTTGGATCGACGAGCCTGGTCGATCCGAACACAGACGAATCCTTTCTTGTCACTTTTATGGGTCCCCCTATAAATACTCTTTAGACCTAATTTTTATGCCAACTTTTATTCTCTCTTGTCTTAGCTTAAACTTTTATCCTCTTTGGGAGAAAACTTTGTATTTGCCTTGGATCTTTAAGTTTAATGCAATATCTCTCTTAGATTTCTTATTATCATTTCTCTAATCATGTTTAGCTTATCACTTATCTTTGATTTGATGGGCTTGATGATGATTAGTGAGTAGTTCCTTAGGAACTTGGGGATGGGTTAGATTTAGGGTTTTCTAATGGTTCAATTTTGCAATCTAGGGTATATTCTTTCATCTCTCTTCTTATTAAGTAGTTCCTAATGACAAATAACTAATCTTTGCTATTTTGGATCATAAGCATTTCATACACCCACCAAGTGTTTGATAAAATGCTTGAACCAACTTTCTAAGAGATTTACATTCCTAGCCTAAGACATTAGTTGTCTAGGGTGTTTATCATGCTATTTAGACTTGTGTTTAATGCTTGCTAATCATTTTAATGCTAACACATCATTAGTTCATTAGGGTGATTAGTAAAGAGATTACTACCACACATCATGGATTAGTCTTTATTAAGTGTTTTAGGCATAGAGATGGCTTGTTTAGTTGCTTAGATGATTGCAAGGTTGTCCATTTAGATACCCAAATCAATGATTCCATCCCTAGGTTTCGTTTTTGTAATTTGTTAATCTTGCTTAGTAGTTAATTGCATGATTAGTATCTAATTAGTGATAATTAAGGCTTTAGTTCATATAATTAGTCTTGTAGTATCTCTTTTAGCTTGTAGTTTGCTTCTAATATTTCCTTGTTACCTAAAGTTTGAATTTGGCTTAGCTTAGACCAAACTTTGTATTCCTTTTGCATCAAACTCTCAAGATGGATTGATATCTCAAGTATTGCAATGATATGAGCAATTGAGGAATTGCAAACAAATGTAAAAATACTTGTTTCAGTAGACTTCTTTATAAGTAAAGAAGTCTACAAACGAAGTCTGCTTTATGACTAAGCAGACTTCTGCGGGTTAAAACTGTCATTGTGCATAACGTTTTTTGTTTGCTCATAAGGGAGGGAGTTGTAATTTCACTACCCCTATGAGTTACTTTTGCCAAACATGCAATAGGGGGTTTACTTTTGCAAACAAAACCAAATAATATGTCATTTTCATCAATTCCCCCTATATACTTCGACATAAGTAAATTAAATACTTAAAAAAAAATTGTTATTATTTTTTTGTCAACAGCCTCAACGCCTAGAACGATTCAGAGATAAAAATCGGTGGTGTTGAGTTTACATAATCTAGATGATAAAGGTAGTCTCGAGCACTTCGTGTTAGGATGTCTGCCTTTGTATTTTGAGCTCGTAGGACATGCGAGATTGAGAAGACATAAAACTCCCTCTTGTTTCTCTCGTACTCCTCCAGGTGTAGGGTGAACGCCGGCCATTCCTTTGGATTAGACACCATCTTCACCAGGTCGGAACAGTCTGTAGAGAATGTCACCACCGTTCTTGTAGCATCAAGCATGCAATGCATGGCCCAGATTAATGCTTCCAACTCCGTATGTAAAGGGAAAATACTCCGTCGTATGTTTCGTGTTCCCATTAAAGTAACCGCATTTCCCAATCTATGGCAATACTATCCTATTCCCAAATTTACCGATGATTCTTTCCAAGAATTGTCTGTGTGACATTGGAAGCTCGTAGTAGGTCGTGAAGCTCTGAATTGTACTTTCGATGGTGAGTAAAAGACATCATCATGTATTTGTTCAAGTGCCCGGCCGTTGCCTCAGCTTGCGCATGATTTAGAACTTCCCTTGGATCACGGTTCCGATTTTAATTTTTATTTTTAAAAGTTCATAAACTTGTGAAAGAATTTTCTTAAACTAAATTAAGATTTAAAAATAATTATATTTTTCATTTTTGGATTTAAAAATCAATGTGAATAATTGAAAATTAAAATAAATATTCACGATAAATCTAACAATAAATATGATATATATATCGACCATTTTAAAAATATTATTGCTAAAACATTCTCATCTCTTTTAACTACTTTCATTTTTAATTTTACTTTTTTCTTTTAATCATGTGATCATTCCTCTCACGGATTCATATATTTTTCCTCACCAATGATGTCACCACCGTTTCTTTTCCGCACTAGGTGAGAAAAAAGCGTATCATGCTAAGGCAACCTGGTACAAATTGGAATAAATTCATAAAGAATGGGAAGATCACGACAATCATTATGTACTCCCTCTGTTTTCGTTGAACAATGAACTTGGGCAAGAAAAATAGGAGAGGATGGTCATGTTTCGTGCATTATAAAACAGGACATCGGTTCCCCTGCACGATTCGGGTGTATACTAAACTTGTAGAGAGTGCAAGAATAACCCATTTTGGAAGTTTTTTTCTTGCAATGAGAGCACTTAAAAGAATTATAGAATTTTGGGTGTTGCCCAAGTTAAAGAAGATGTTTGGGGACTGATAGACTCATAATTTAGCATATTTTAGCATCTATATTAGATAGTTTTGCATGTACTTTTGCATTCATTTAGCCATTTTTAGTCCCATTTGCATACATATTAGAGTTTAGTGAGTGTTAGCTTAAGTTGTTGCATATTTGTACATATTGAGTCCTTATTAGGTGTTTTGGAGGCTTGGAGGACCATATGGAGTTTCATGGATAGCCAAGAGGAGCAAGAGAAGCAGCCAAATGAGAAGCAGAAGTCTCTTTAGAAGCATATCAAGCATTTGGAGGTGCGAAATGTATGGGTCCGAACGAAGGCCTTACACTGAGATTCAGACTCCGAAGCCTTCTTAAGATTTGTAGAGGATCCAGAGTGCTTTCTAATTTCGTTGGAATCAAGTCATTCGGACCCGTGGTTAGAAAGTTACATCGATTTCGGTTCGGATCGACGAGTTGGATCGACGAGCTGCTCGAACCAAACATCCAGGGGTTGGGTTCGACGAGTTGGATCGAT
>JAHZTW010000102.1:66532-81341 GCA_020283515.1 Alliaria petiolata | reverse complement strand
GCCTTGGCAAAAACCACACTTGATGCAACACAAGCAAGAGCAACACAAACATTCAAAAGACTCCAATCTATTATCGATGGAGGAGTCGACCCGCGATCCAAATTGGCTTACAGATCATGCTTAGATGAATACGAGAGCGCCATTGGAAACATCGAGGAAGCTTTCGAGCATTTGGCTTCTGGAGATGGCATGGGGATGAACATAAAAGTCTCTGCTGCGTTGGATGGAGCTGATACATGTTTAGATGATGTGAAGAGATTGAGATCAGTAGATGCTTCGGTTGTGAATAACAGTCAAGGAATTATATATCTTTGTGGTATTGCTCTTGTTATCTCTAACATGTTACCACGTAGAGCTTAATTTGAAAATCATCATTTATGTGTTAATTTTCTCTCTGATTAAATTGTATTGTTTGTAAGAGGACAATTACATTATTTTATATTTATTATTATAGTGTTTCCTTGTTTTTAAATTGAATGCTTTGACATAATAGTAACCATTGAAAAGGAAAAAAACATTATTATGGTACATAATCATAAATGTTGACCAAAAAAATAATTATTGCCATTTAGTTATAACCGAAGATTATATAAATCTCACAACAATTCTGAGATGGTAAGAAAACAGAAACCCTCATATTAAAAACATAGACATCATTCAACATGGTTGTCTGTGAAAAATTTTTTTTTACTGGTTCCTTTAGTTGTGCTTTTTCTCCCTGTTACCTCATCAAATGGAAGATTCAGTATGAAAATTTCAGAAGGTGAGGTCAGCACTATCTTCTCAAAAGATAATAATCATTCTTTCTGCTTCAAGCTCTTTAAATCGACTCCTGGAATCAAAACAATGAATCTTCACGAGATGCCTTAGACACACAAAAGCAATTCGAGTCACTCATAAAAAGCGCGGCAGATCCTCGATCTAAGATTACTTATACTCAGTGGCGATGCATATGTAAAAAGTTGTGGCATGTGCCACATACTCATTTTAAGTTTTTCTTAAGTAATTAGTATAAAATTTAAAAAGTGTCCCTAATCAAAATATTTGTTTTAATAGGTGCCCCATACTAAATAAACTTCTAGATCTGCCACTGCTTATACTCAATGATCAGAAAATTATCAACATGTACTTAGCGAGTTTGACGCCGCCCTCAAAGCTAATTGGCAGCCAAAGACAATTATACCTTAAATATTAAAGTCTCGGCTGCGATGACACAGGGAGACGCGTGCAAATCCGAGTTGTCAAGTGTTAATACCTAGTCCACAACTCTTGAAGAAAATGTCTGATATCGACAATGTGTCAAACATTGTATTAGTGATTTCTAACATATTACCTAAGAACTAACAAACTATTATAATTAGTATAATATCGTACGTTGGTTTTAATTTTAAAACTCAAAGTTTTATGGTTCTAAGAGAACATATTATCTAATATCTTTATTCAAATTTTTGATGGTTTTACATCGACCATAAGTCGTAAAATTTAGTTACATAATTATTTCATTTACGACACTATATTTGAAGGCAAAAGTCATAACAAAAAAATCAAGTTAAAAAAGATGAAATATATTTTAATAATTGTCTATTTAACCATAATAAACACTGCAATAATTTCTCATCAATCATAAGCTTAGTTGCATGGAATCGAGAATGTTTCACATTTTGGAATTGCATCAAAACTGGAATCTTTTTGGAAATGAAGGGTAGTGTAGCGTCGCGTAAGCATGATTTCTAACAATTTCAATTTGAAATCGCGACAGAAGAATTTGATTTCATTTTGTAAACGCGACGTAACCTTTCTAATTGTTTTTGACGCCTGATTTTTAATCAGTTGAAGATTCAGATTTCAGCAAAAACTTTCCTTTTGTTTTTAGGGTTTGGGAAAGTCGACACCGACAACTTCGAATCGATCTTATCGGTTTGTCGTGAACAAAAAAAATAAATTCTCTTTAAAAATGAGATGATTTGGTGAATAACCATAATAAAAAAAAATTACAAAGTAACCAAACAAGGTAGAGAGAGATAGGAACGGTGTAGAGAGAGATAGGAAGGATTAGAGAGATAAAATAGTTAGTTTATAGGTTAGGTTTTTTATTATAGTTATTCACCAAATAATCCCTTAAAAAATCAGCTTATAGTTGATATTTGGACCGGATCAATGTTCAAATAACTAGTCAAATATGAAATTGGGCCCATATTGACTGAATTTTATAATGGGCTTTGGTCCAAATTTTAAAAACTAAACACATTGAACAACCGAAATGAGCCGAAAAATCATTTCTGAGTATAGATGATTATTCTAAAAAATAAAAGTTTTTAATTACTTAATTAAAGAACTTTTGGTGATGACAAAAAAAAAAAGAACTTTTGGTTTTAAAAAAATAAATATTATAACATTTTGTCAAAATAAATAAATAAATAATTCCGTACTTGGCGTGGGTCAAATCTAGTTATGTTATTATCAGCGTAGAAATCACCGAGAGTTATTATTAGTTATGTTCTGATCTCAAATTTTTTTGCATATCAATTTCATAAATGTTTATAAGAACGAAATCTGTAATTTTTAAAGTAAGCATATCTGCTCTACTAAAAAAGGAAAAATATTACACGCGTTGGCGTAATGCTACTGACATAAATAACCTTATTATGGTACATAATCAAACACGTACGTTTCACAAACAAGAGAAACAGTTTAGTATTTAAATCGCACAATAGTTGTTTGGAACAAGAAAACAGAATCCTCACATATAATATATTAAAAAACATAGAATAAACATGGCTGTGTACGTCAAAAATAACTTTTTACTCGTTCCTCTAGTTGTGCTTTTTCTTCTTGTTGCCTCATCACACGCAAGAATCAGTACCAAAATTGCAGACGGTGATGTCAACACCATCTGCTCAAAAGTTAAGAATCCTTCATTTTGTTTCAACTTCTTTAAATCGACTCCTCAAACCAAAACATTGGATCTTCCTGGTGTCGCAAAGCTTTTGATCAATGATGCATCAGGAGATGCTTTAGATGCGCAGAAGCAATTCGAGTCACTGGCAAAAAGTGCGAGTGATCCTCGTACCAAGAATGTTTATACTCAATGCTCAGAAAATTATAAAGATGCACTTAGCGAGTTTAATGATGCCCTAAAAGCTTTGGCAGTCAATGACAGTGGCAGTTTAAACATTAAAGTCTCAGCTGCGATGACAGATGGAGATTCGTGCAGTTCCGAGTTGCCAAATGTGAAACCTAGTCCACAACTCTTAAAGAAGATTTCTGATATTGACAATCTTTCAGGCATTGTTTTGGTGATTTCTAACATGTTACCTAAACTTTAATAAAAATAATATAAATTGGTTGTAAGGAGTATTTTATTTTTCTATTATGTGTTTTTATATTTATCTGTCTTTTATTGGAATTTTCCTTAAAATAGTTGGTAACCAATAAAGTGGTAATAAAGAAGTTTATTTTCTAATCAATTTTTGAATTTGATTGACGTTTAAGATTAATCCTAAAAAATCATATTGAAGAATTGATTTTTTTTTCTCTCTATAAACATGTTTAATTATAAGTGCATTATAAAAAAATATCCAAAGACATAACACATATAAAAATATTCAGGTGAACCCGTCGTTGCTTTGTAATCTAAGAGTCAGAGACTGATGATTGTTGTTGATTGATTCATCAGATTCATATCTCGCTGTAGAGTGTTTTGAGTTATAAACCAAATGAAGCTGGAATCTAAAAAATGCTCTTTATAGCTTATTCATTTCTTTTTAAACAGAAACAGAAAGAGAAACAAGAAACATTCACAAGAAACAACACACAGAACATCAGCAACAAAGGAAGATGATAAGAACACAGTTAATTAGAAGCAACGTAGAGAAAAAGGTAAGCATGAATGTTTTAAGAAAAGGCAAAGGCAGGGGTGGCCTTGAAGTCGAGTTCCCAGAGTTCAAATGTTCCGTTCACGAAATCGTAGTGAGCTCCTCTTAAGGCGAGCTTGTTCTTCACCACCCTTTCTCTCACGAATGGGTAAGACATCAGATTTCCCAAGGTAACGTTCACCGATTCCTGGAAACACGAGACAATCTCAGTTTCTACCTTAAAAAAAGTAAGACAAAAAAACAGAGAAAAAGATTGTGTTTTTCTTTCTTATTACGTACCTTCTCACAATGGGTGCACTGAGCTTCGAAGCTCAGGTCTTCAAACTCCTGATTGACCCTGTTCTTGGCCGGTGTACCGATCTTGACCCAGTCCTCTATGAAGACGCTGCCATTTCAAAGAATTTCAATAAAGTTAGTAAACCAACCGCCCAAGAAACTGTTTCATGCTTGATCGTGTAGTTAGAGGATATTTAATTTAAATTAGCGTTTTGAGATTGGTTACCTCTTACTGGGAGCTGCATCATCTTCAATGGACATGAGTCCCTTTATTCCACCACAACGACTGTGACCAATCACCAGAATGTTCTCCACCTGATTATGACAAACATTACCATTTTATCTTAGGGTTAAAAGTTAATGTAGGATAAATATCTCTATGAAGCAACTCTAGCGAAGAGGGTTAGTAATTAATTATTACGTACGTTGAGTTCTGTAATTGGATATTCAAGAGCAGCACCAGTACCAGAGTGCTGTCTCTGCAAGACAAAGCTTATGTTATTATGTAGTTATTTAACCAATAATAACAACAACTTGTGATGTTTATGTAAAAAATGATTAAAAATATTTTTTAACCTTGTCAAAAAGTGGCACCATGTTTCCAATGTTTCTAACGATAAAAGCTTCACCAGGTTGGAAATTCAAGATGTGAGATGGGGAAACTCGGGAATCCGAACAAGCAAACACCAGAAACTGTAAAAAAAAATTAAAAACAAAATCACACTTGTAAAAGGATCTCTTTCAAGTAGTCTTAATCCTCGTTTCTAATTTTAGGGTTTCTTGTTTTCTGTTTTTTCCTAGCTTGCTCATTAAGTTACCATCATCGTTACTGGATTAGACCTTTTCTTCTGTTTCATACCGTTTTTGTCCAATTAGAGAAAAGGAAACCACTAAAGGAGACCAAAAAAAAAAAGAGATTGGCAAACAAATGCAAAACCTTGGGGCTCTGGCTCTTGGCAAGTGCATTGTACAAACCAGGTCTCTTCCTGGAAATTGATGAAACCAACGATATAATTAATATTGAGCAATCATCAAATTCAAGACTCAAGCTTTTATTTAACCAACACACGTTTAAAAACATCCATAACTTAAAGAAACATTTTTTTCCGTGTGATGCGCTTTTGGATTAGGTAGCTAGATTAAAATAACTGTTTAACTTTATAAGCACTATTAGTCTATTATTATATAAAGTGTGGGGAAAAAGGTAGATTATTATCCATATTAAAAGTTGTATATTGAAATGGGCGGATTCATACGGAAGGAATAAGACATACATATATTTGCGAGTCTTGAAATGGAGAAATCCAGATTTGATTCGTTCTACGGCATCTGATGACTTGTTGGAATCAAGTTCCTCTAGCTCATCTGTTAACTTCTTGATCTTTGCGGCCGCCGCGTTCCCGAGATCCGATTTCTTACTGCAAATTAGTTTCCCATTTCATATTAAACAGAACTTAGAAGACAAACTATATATATTATCTATACAAAATAATAATCAAGGTTGTGTATCATTCGACAACTTGAAAAATCCAAAATGTCTGATCAGCTTTGGGAGAGAAAGAGAGTGTGTGTGTGTACCTGAGAAGCTCTCCTAGTCTTTCAAGGGCATCTTCATACGACTCCGTCGACATTTCTTTTCGTTCTAAGAACACACAAAATTTTTTTGAAGAACTTAGATAAGAAAATACAAGAAAACGTATATAGGAAAACTTTACCAAAAACATGCGTTCATGCGATCAAAGTTGAAATAGATTAATTGATTCAATTCAGTTTTTGGGAAAAACAAAAAAAAAAAGAAATAAAGAGAAGGAATGACTTTGTAACTATCAAGGAGTTAACACTAGCTATAAAAAAAACAAATTAATTGGAAACTAACAACAGTTTCATTTAGACGAGCGAAACAGAAACAAAGATCACATCATTATTATCATCCGAATCTAGAACAAACAGGAAATGGTGAAGTAAAAGAAAATTAAAGAGATTAGGATGATTTAGTTTATTGACGGACCTTGGGAGGTGCTTTCGAAAACAAAGGATTAATTTAGAGAGTGATGATACTTGGAAATAAATACAATTTTACTTGATAGATAAGGAGATATGCTCTCTCCTCCGCTATTTATAGCCGGAGATTAGTGACATTTCACAACGCGGAAATTTTTATATGCTTCAACTTGTCTTTTTAAAAAAAGGAAAAGGAGGGTTTGTTATTTAAACATAACTTTTCGGGATAGACGCTTGTTGAATTGCAAAATTGAAAGTTGAAAAATATATACAAAACGTTTTGCATGCAGGAAAAAGAGAAACCCTCCAAAATTTGAATATGTTGGTCTTTGAAGGAAAAACAAAAAACAAAAAAAGACACCACTGGTGAATCCATCATTTTTCTTGCGTCTCCATGTTCTGTATCGGCGTTGATTTTTATTTCAATTACTTTTGCTTTTTCGTCAATGAATTCTAGATAAAGCTCGACTTACGTAGGAATATAGATGATATAATGTTAGGAGACCGATTAAGATCGAAAACCAGAGATATGAATATTAGATATGGAATCGCTTGATTGTATTAAGAGAGAAAGCTCTGAATATATACAGAGTTTACAGAGAGAATAATAGAAAGCGAATATACAAAAATAACGCTAATATACAGAATTAAGGAGAGCCTAATTATAAGTGATATGTTATCCTAATTATATTGGATTTTCCTATAATTCCTTCACACTCCCTCAAGATAGATGGCGAAAGGAAAGGCCAATCTTGACTGTGAGAGTTTGAAAATGAGACATTGATAGAGGCTTGGTAAGCGTGTTAGCTAGTTGGTCATGCGTAGAGACATGTGAAACTCGTAGCTGACCTGTCTTAATATAATGTCGAACAAAATGATAATTTAAGGCAATATGCTTCATTCTCGAGTGCAATACCGGATTAGCCGCTAAGTATGTAGTTCCTATGTTGTCACAGTATATTACTGGATTCGTTGGTGTCTTGATTCCCAGTTATGAGAGCAAGGATTGAATCCAGATAACTTCTGAAGTGGTGGAAGCAAGTGAGCGATACTCTGCCTCGGTTGATGAGCGAGCAACTCCGATTTGTTTCTATGAGGACTATGCGATAGGATGACGTCCAAGATAGACAATGTATGCTCCATATAATCAGCTTTGTTACCAGCCCAGTCCGCATGAAGTTTTGGTGTGTTGTTGGCATGTAGTGTGATCCCCTTTGTCATGGTGCCCACAAGGTAACGAAGTATCCATTTGACAGCATTCCAGTGATCGTACGTTGGTTTGTGCATATACTGTGATATTTTGTTGACGGAGAAAGAGATGTCTGGTCTAGTAAGTGATAAGTATTGGAGGCTACCAACAACTGCTCTGTATTCAGTGGGTAATCTAGAGTGGTTCCGGTGAACAGAGTAATCGGTGTGTTGGGACACATGGGTGTTGACACTAGCTTGCATGATTCCATCTTTGTCTTGTGAAGCAAATCTGCAATATACCGTGTTCGAGTGAGATATAAGTCTTCGTTGTTTCTATGTAAGGAAAAATGAAAGATCTTCTTAATCTTTTAATGAAAAGCGTGTAGACAGCGAAGCAATGAATTAATTGGTATGAACTAAATTATTCACTATAACAATTAAATCATCGACATAAACCAACATATATATGAGTACTCCCTGTTTATTGTAGATGAAAAGAGATGCATCGGCTAATTAGTTGACGAAGCCATAATGAAGAAGAAACGTTCGTAGTTCGTTGTACCATGCACGAGGCGCTTGTTTTAATCCGTAGATAGCCTTCCGGAGACGGCAAACGGCATTCAGTGTTATCTGGATCAATGAATCCCGGTGGTTGGGTCATGTAAACTCGATCGTGTAAGGTGCCTTGAAGAAAGGCATTGTTGACGTCGAGTTGGCAAAGTGGCCAGTTGTGGGAGACAGCGGTATCATGGACAATTATGGATCGTCGCAGGTTTGACTACCGGGCTAAATGTGTCTTGATAATCTATGCATGGGCGTTATCTGAACCCCCTTCCAACTAAGCGTGCCTTATACTTGGTAATCGTACCATCTGAATGTTGTTTGATGGTAAAAATCCATTTTAAATCTACAACATTGAAATGAGAAGTGTTAGTTAAGTTTTCAAGATCCCATGATCTATTACCCATCTAAGCATTATATTCTTCACACATAGCTTTGCGCCAGGAGGACTTTTGAGAGCTTGAGAAACTGTTAATGGTGGGACTTCAGAGTGTTAAGCAATGGTGGTATGGTGATAGGGGTCAGGTTTTACCCTAAATAATTAACTGCAAGTGCACAACAAAGCAGTTGAAGTACAAGGGGTATCGAAATCCCAAGAGAAGTAGTTACTACGCTATGGTTTCTAAGTTCAGATTTTGCTAAGTCAAATAAGTATTAATGTAAATTAAACTATGTGAATAAGTAAATGTGATGTAAAACGGTTTTAAGATTCAGAGACGAAAACGCTAGGTGAGGGTAAATTATCAGGATGAATCTAAGAATGCAGATATTATTTTTATTAGGGACTTATTAAGAACCGTCTAGAACTCGAATCACTAAGTTAAAACCAATCAACTCTCGTTGCAGAAGTTATCTATGCTTAAATTCCAGAAAACCAAATCTCTTTGCGAAATCTAACAATCTAAGCAAGCATTAAAGTTCAGGTTCGATATGTTCACAAAATAACTAAACCAAATCTCTTTGCGAATAGCTATTTTGCTCACCTATGATTAGTTCAAGTTACTAATAATGCTCTCGCATCTATTAAATAACCTAAGGTTTGATTCCTAAGTGATCAATTCAGAAATCAAGTTAAGTTCAAATCAAGGTGAAGATCTAAGTGATTTCCCTAACAAAGATAATAATTCTACAGACTTTTCATCAACCCTAAATCACCCTAACCTAACTAGCAAACTACTCAGACATAATCAATGAAACACAAATCATGACTGAAATAAATTGCATAAATAAATAGAAGAGAATGATACTAGGGTTCGAAATCTGGCTCTGATGAGTTAGACTTGTCTCCCTAAAAGCTCTGGAACAATCTCTCTCTAGGTCTCAAAATATCTAAATTATGAAAGTGTCATTGGCTAAACAATGCCAGAAAACTATATATAGGAAGGGATTTTTCGTCCAGGGACAATCTTGTCATTCTTCAAAACTTGGCCTCTTTCCTTTTTCTAATTGGAAACCGTCACTTTTGGCCGACCTTCTTTGGTGTCGATCGACATCTTTGGTGTCGATCGACACTGAGTGTGTCGATCGACACACTGCTCGAGAATTCACCCTTCTGACTTCATAACTTCAGCAGCTTCTCCAAAATACTCCAAAACGTTCCAGATTCTCCTATTTAACTCCAAGTGTTCTCCATCCTGCAAAGACTCATATAGGACTCGAAATCTAACAAAAGACTCTATAAAAATACCTATATCATGGTCTAAAAATGGGTAAAAACCATGATATATCAACTCCCCCAGACTTAGCTTTTGCTTGCCCTCAAGCAAAACAGAAACTAAATATAGAGTCGAGGTTTGAAAACAGGAGCTTTCAAGTACTTTTTCAGAACGCCTCAGATGTTAACACTCTTGAATCCACATGCTATAGAACCAACTTCAGGTAGTGTTCAATGTACTTACCACAAGCTTAGCAATCTCCCGGTTCAAATCCAGACCCTTTCCTTGGTAAAAATTCGAACTCTAACAGTGGTAATGCTACATAACTTTTCTAATTCTTTCCCTTCCTTAACGCCTAGACAAGACATACTTTCTATAGCTCTCCTATTTTCTCTTCCCTTAGTCAACTGCTGCCCATTTTCTGGGTGTTCTACATATATTTTCATTGACTTTTTTCTTATTCTTTTAAGTCTTGGAATAGTGCTGCTCCTACTTGTGTTCCTTGTGAGGAGACAGGTTCATGAGCTCTCACTAATATTGTTCCTTGTGAGGAGACATGCTCATGAGGTTCTTTGCACTATTCCTTCTCAGACTTTTTATTTCTTTTTCTTTTTCAAGGGAAGATCAAGGAGAGACTGCAGATTTCTAATCTTATCAAAGCTGAAAGAGGAATCAAGTTCTGCGCATACGTAGTTCATGTAAGGGGGTCTGAATTCGCCCTATTAGACTGATCCACTTGCAGCTTTCTACTTAGTAAGAACCGAAATCAATTGCTATAGCAATGGTCCATCAAATGTCAACAATCTGTGGTTAGTTCCTAGAAAAACTGAAAGTTCCAACTGGTTTTGACTCAATAAAACAGATTTTTGACTCAAAAACAAACTCAAAAGAAAACACAATGTTAGTAATCACCTCCCCCAGACTTGAACAACACTGTCCCCAGTGTTATTAAGAATGAGTTTGGCAAAAGAAAAATAATAATCAACTGTTAGAAATTAAAGAGAAAAATTCGGATTACCTGACTCTTCGTGTGGCGTCGATCGACACAGGGGGTGTCGATCGATGCTGTGTCTTCTCCCACTCGAACATGAATGTTGCTAAGTCAGATTGTTGTTAGAAGTTTCCTAGCTGTTAGAAAAACTCAAACAAACAGTTAAAAGCACAAGATAATCCAATAAACTCAATAAGTTTAACAAGTTATGAAGCAAAATACTGAAGCAAATGCAGACTCAAGATAAAAAGAAAAACTGACTCAAAACACTAAAAAGGAATGGAAAATCACTCATAATCCTCATCATGTGGTGGAGAAGAACGTGGTGGAGTGGGTGGGTGAACGCAGCCACATGTAGATATGGTAGTAATGGCGCTCCAAATCGCTTGGAAACTCTGCACCACATATCTCTGGAAAACGTCTGGCTCCATAGGAATCTCAGGAGCCACGGGAAGCTGAAAAGGAGGAGTAGTAGCCTGAGCTCTGCGTCTGGTACAAGAAGGGCGTGTGGTGTTTGCGGCTGGCCTAGATGATGCGCCTCTGGGTCTAGCAGCAGCAATAGTCCTAAGCTTGCTCGGACTAGGATGAAATGCGAGGCGCCCTATATCTGAAGTGATGTGAGTAAGCTCGCGGTCAGGTAGAAGAACTGCGTGCTGCACTCTCTGCTCGTCTATGAAAACCCAAAGCCTCTCTGGCTTCACCCATTGTGTCCTCTTCAGGTACTCCATATCAACCAAAGATCGAGAAGTATCGATGGTACAGCTGGAAGTGTCAATCCCGAAGTGCATGAAGATGGGAGTGAGGAGACTGCCAATAGTCTCGGGCTTCACCTGTGTACCAGAGAAAGGCTTCGTCTTCAGGAAAGTCAAGTGATGTGCAAATACAGCGCCTAAGTTGGCGCTAAGTGGGGATTGTGAATCCTCATAAATCTCTGACCAAATGCTGCGGTAGAGTAGTACTAACTCAGCCACCCGCATCTTCCCTGGCTCAGACTTGCACTGAAGTGTAGTAGAGAAGAGGCGCACCAAGTATCGCAGAGTGGGATGGCGGATGTCTGTATGAGTGGACCTCTTGGAATCATAGATCCCATTCCCGAATAGAGACCAGAAGTCCTGGTTGTCTGGCAGCTGTGTCTGAAGAGCAACTCTTGTCGCATGCTCTTCTTCGAACCCATAGAGCTGGCAAAACTCTGAAAGTGAAATGCGGTAACGGATCCCGCGGAGGGGAAAGGTGAGAGTCCCTTCCAGAGCATTGCTGACAATCTCATTCCTGTAGTAGACTCTGGCAGTGGCTATGAACTGGCGAACAAGGTCGGGATAGAGATCGAACTGCCTCGTCGCTATGGTGCCCATGCCAACTCTGCGCATCAACCCCATAAGGTCGTCTTTGATTCCCAGTGCAGTCATCGTCTTCTCGCAAGCAAAGCGAGTAGGAGCTATCTTCACACCAATCCACGCATTGTAGAAGAGCGTGTCATAGTCATCCTAGGCTTCAGCAATGTCTCGCATAGTGCACTCATCTTTGGCAACCTCCTTCGTCGGTGTATCTTCCCACTGTCTCAAACTTCGGATCTTTGCACCCTCACGTTTTGGCCAAGGAGGAAGAGAGCTAATCACGTCATCATTAGCTGTCCCAGAAGCGGATGCTTCAGTGTGACGTGCCCTCTTAGTCACAGGAGCCATCTGTAATGAAAAATAAAATCAAAATCAACATCCAAGTCTTTCAAATAAAACGCAATATCTCTGCCCAAGTCGGGTGTCGATCGACACAAAGGGTGTCGATCGACACCATGTGCGAAACTTCAAGAAGTCGACAGTTCATGAACTTGAAACTTAAATTATGCAATAATGATTAGTTCAAACTGTCCTAGCATTATCAATCAATCAAATCCAAACCAAAATACCCAAGAAACATCTCAAATTTGCAACATGAATCATAAATTTCTAAAATTTCGAAAATTTCAAATTGTGCAAATTAAAAGATGAAACACGAGTGGGTAATGATTCTAAACATGATAAACACCCTAAATAAGCATCATTCAAACAAGAAATCAAGCTAAATAGGTCGAATTCGAAGTTTTTCACCTTAGGGTCGAATTGAAAATTGGAAGATTTGAAGAACATACCTTGTAGATCGAATGAAAGGACTATGGATTGTGAAAGAGTGTAAAAATCTGCACGGATTAGAGCAAAGAATCGCTCAATTTGGTTAAGAAATGAAGAAGTGGCGATTTGGGGAAGAAATTTTTCGGGTTTTTGAAATTATGAACAAAGTGACGAAGTGTTGGGTTATGAAGACGTACCTGTGTCCCCGCGTGGTGTCGATCGACACAATGGGTGTCGATCGACACAGATTCTGGTCGATACTCCTCTTTTTTTTTTTTTTTTTTTTGTATAAAAGTCAGAAGAAATAATTAGTAAAACCAAAATCAAATGAAAAATTAAAGAAAATGTACCTTAGTGGGTTGCCTCCCACTCAGCGCTCTTTTAACGTCAATAGCTTGACTGGATGTGTGATTTAGGCGTTGGGTGCATTATCCAAAGACACAATGTGTCCTTCTGAAATCTCGGCTTCAGCCCAATAGTGTTTCACCCTTTGGCCATTCACTGTGAACTCTTCTCCTTTGGCATTTGTAAGAACAATAGCTCCATATGGTCTAACTTCTTTGATTGTGAAGGGACCTGACCAACGAGAACGCAATTTGCCAGGAAATAATTGTAAACGAGAGTTGTAAAGTAGTACCTGGTCATTTGGCTCAAATTGTCTGGTGACAATTTTCTTGTCATGATATGCCTTTGTCCTCTCCTTGTAGAGCTTTGAGTTCTCATAAGCGTGATGGCGCAGCTCGTCTAGCTCATTAAGCTGTATCAGGCGCCTCTCTGCAGCAGGCTTCAAATCGAAGTTCATCTTCTTTATAGCCCAATATGCCTTGTGTTCTAACTCCACTGGAAGATGGCAAGCTTTGCCATAGAGCAGCTGAAACGGTGTAGTCCCAAGTGGCGTTTTGTAGGCTGTCCGGTACGCCCAAAGTGCATCATCAAGTTTCACGGCCCAGTCCTTCCTTGTCTTGCCCACTGTCTTCTCCAGAATTTGCTTGATCTGTCTGTTGGAGACTTCGACTTGTCCACTCGTTTGGGGGTGATATGGAG
The DNA here is from genome assembly GCA_020283515.1 of Alliaria petiolata. Lineage (NCBI taxonomy): Eukaryota > Viridiplantae > Streptophyta > Magnoliopsida > Brassicales > Brassicaceae > Alliaria > Alliaria petiolata. The sequence goes on along the minus strand of JAHZTW010000102.1, from coordinate 67,642 downwards.
AGGCTACGCGATGCTGAACACCATGTTTCTTCAGCAGCTTGTCAAAGACTTTGTTGACAAAGTGAGAACCACCATCACTAATGACTATCCGAGGTACCCCAAAGCGCGGGAAGATGATAGTCTGGAAGAGCTTAAGTACTACAGCAGAATCATTGGTCTTCGAAGCAATTGCTTCGACCCACTTAGAGACATAGTCTACAGCCACCAAGATGTATTGCATTCCATAAGATGGAGGAAAAGGACCCATGAAGTCAATACCCCAACAATCAAAGACTTCTACTTCAAGGATGAAGTTCTGTGGCATCTCATGTCTCTTGCTGATCTTTCCTCGCCTTTGACAGACATCACACTGCATGATGAACAGCTGCGCGTCCTTGAACATGGTAGGCCACCAAAAGCCTGCTTGCAGAACCTTAGACACTGTCTTGAATGTAGCAAAATGTCGATCATACTCTGAACCATGACAATGGTACAACACATCACGAACTTCACTTTCTGCTATGCATCTTCTGTAGACATTGTCTGAACAATGCTTGTATAAGTGAGGCTCATCCCAATAGTATCTCCTAAGTTCTCTCATGAACTTCTTCTTCTCATAGTTCTTGAGATGCTTGGGCTCAATGTCAGCAGCAAGTGAATTCACAATGTCAGCATACCAAGGTCTATTCGCAGCATTGATGGCAAAAATTGGCTGTCTAAACACATCATCCAAGATCAGGCGAAGTGAAGTTCGCGTCGGGTGTCGATCGACACAGGTGGTGTCGATCGACACTCGGGCACAAGAGTTGTCGAGCTTTGCTTCGGACGGGGTGTCGATCGACACTCCAATTGTGTCGATCGACACTGAGCTTGCTGGGTCAGAAGTCTCGATTTGGAAACGACTCTCTATGAGATATACGTTCTCTTCTGGCAGAAAGTCATCTATTGGCACGTCATCTTCAATCCTAATCCTTGAGAGATGATCAGCTACTCCGTTTTCAACTCCTTTCTTGTCCTTGGCTTTGCATCCTTCTTCTGCATCAAGTATTTCAATGCAGAATGATCAGTGTGGACAATCACCTTTGAGCCAACAATATACTGGCGAAATTTCTCAAAGGCAAAAACCACAGC
>JAHZTW010000102.1:38981-52163 GCA_020283515.1 Alliaria petiolata | reverse complement strand
AAAATACCTATTCGCAAAGAGATTTGGTTTAGGATTTTGTGAACAATCGAACCCGAACTTTAATGCTTGTTTGAATTATTAGGATTCGCAAAGAGATTTGGGATTCTAGGGTTTAGACATAGATAATCTTCGCAGCGAGAGTTGGTTGATTTTACATTAGTGTTTCGAGTTCTAGAACAGATCTTCATATTTCCTAACATCCTGTCTAGACCTGCAATTTAGATCACCTGAGAATTTCCCTGAACCTAGCGTTTTGTCTCCTGAAGTTTACATCGCTTTTAATTGCTTTCTGTCTTTACTTTTATTATTCTTCCTAGCTTAATTCGAATTTAGAAAACTGCTGTGTGACTATCCCTTCTCTGTGGATTCGATCCCTAAGTACTACAACTGATCTCTTAATTTGAGAGAGTAGCTCTAGGGTAAATTTGAGAAAGGCACTATTCCCGCTCTAGGATCTCTATGTGGACAGGCTCATGACAAAGGCACTATTCCCGCACTTAAACTCTCTTTTTTTTTTCTTTTCTCAAGGGAAGATCAAGGAGCTAGAGACTGCAATTGCCTATCTGTTCGGACTGAAAGAGGAATGAAGTTCTGCGCATACCTAGTTCTTATAAGGGGACCTGAACTCGCCCTGTTAAACTGATTCCACTTGCAGCTTTCTACTTAGTGTGCGTGCTGGATTTCACACAACGTTTTATCTGTTAAGAAAATAGAGAGGACGAAAAGATTCTAAGTAAGAAACCGAAACAGAGATCCAAATATGGTGATTTTATTAGCGTAGCTGTGATAAGCTTTTTTAGGGTACAAGTGTTTTTCTAGATAAAGCGCGGATCCCGCCCCCAATGAGCTAAGGGTCCTATTTATACATATCTATCCGTAAATCTAAGTGAAGATCAATCAGAATCTTCCAGTAGATTCTTCTTTATCTCCACCTCCGCGGCGCTCCCTTCCGGGAGGCTTCGTCTTCTAGGGCAAATGAGATCTCAGATTTCCTCGTGACTTGGGCTCGGCCCAATTACACAACGTCTTGCCTTGGCTCGGCCTCATATCTTGTCTTGAGCTCGGCCTCATCTTTTGCCTTGTGCTTGGACCGTTGTGTGGGCTCGCGGCTCGGGTTTTCAGGAGAAGATGTCGGTTCGGCTCGGAATCAGCACGGTCAATGCGTCGAGCCGCTTTGGCTCGGCTGTGCATGATTAGTGCGCCGAACCGCTTTGGCTCGGTCGTGTGCAGTTGGTGCGCCGAGCCATTTTGGCTCGGCCGTGCGCAATTAGCGCGCCGTTTTGGCTCGGCCGTGCACGGTTTGTGCGTATCTGCTCTGGTTCAAATAATCAATCCTCTATACTTAGTCGTTTTCTCGATTGATCTTTCTTGGGTGAAAACCGACCCTAACCCCCAGCTCGTTGGACGCATAAGTGCGTGTGACGAGGTGTTAAGTTGGGAAAGATCGATTTGACACTTAGAGAATTTTTATGGATTTTTCTTGTGTGGGCTTTTGATTTTGGGCCAATATTGCTGGTTTTGGGCCTATGTTCACCAGGCCTGGGCTCGTCTTGGGAAGCGGAACCGTCTCGCGTGTTCCCGAGGCGACACGCTTGTCTATAAAACACCGAGGTTCCTCTCCGCTCCTTCATTATCATCGCTTCTCAAAACTTCTCAAAAGGTTGGTTCTCTTTCTGCTCTCCATTCTCTCTCTCTCGTTTATGTTAAGATTTCAATTAGGGTTCTTCAGATTCCTACCGAGCCGCCGTCATCCGCCTTTGTTCTCCGGTCGATCTTCGAGTGTTCCGGCTGTTCTTCGAGTTTTCCGATCCATCTTCAAGCGATCTCCGAGGAACCGATTGATCTTCAATGTCTTCATCCAGTCTCCAAACCGAAGTGATACACGAGGCAATTGCAGCTCCTTCGCGCTCCGATTCTCGGACCGAGGTGGTCCCTGGGGCGAGCACGAATAAACCCCGAGATGTCCCTTCCTTCATCTCCCGAGGTGCGACAAGCACTTCGATCCTCTCTTCCTGAAGCGAGCCGAGCGCGCAGCTTTCTTCGCGCCGAGGTGATTCGATCCTTGAGGACTCCGTCGGCTCGGTTAATTCTCCGACTATGTTAGGGAGAAAGATATTTTCCTCTCCCGCTTGTCATCCCGCCGAGCTTTCGTCCACCAACCGCGCCGAGGAGCACGTCCCAGGGTCTAAGGACCCATCTGAGCCGAAACCCGAGGAAGAAGACTGGAACTGGGATCCAGTCAAGGCGAGGCGAGAGTTGGACGAGCTAGTGCGGCTTCAAAAGGAGAAAACACCTCGGCGTCGAAAAAAGAAGATAGTTGCCGACCCGCCCGGTTCTTCTCTCTCGACGCCGAGGTCTTTGGCTGATATCCGAGCTCGTTTCGAGATCAGTGAGGGTGTAGAGTTTCAGCTTCCTTCCAAAACGGACTGAGCGGACAGCCCGCCAGCTGGTTATCTCACGATATACGAAGTCTTCCTTGCCGAATGCTGGCTATGGTTCCCGATCCCAAAGCTTATCTCGGAGTACTTATGGTCTCGCGGTCTTGCCCTAGCTCAATTGACACCGCTGGCCTTGCGACATCTAGTGGGATTGCTGACTCTGAGTTATGAGTGCGGGATAGAGCTTTCGCTGGGCCATCTCGAAAACCTTTTGGATATCCGACGTAAACCCAAAGCCGAGGTGTATTACATCTCGAACAAGAGAGATTGTAGGATAATCCAGGACTTCCCGAGCAAGGACGCATACTGGAAAAGGAAATTCTTCTACGTCCTTATAAACGATGCTTCCGTTTCGGAGGATTGGGTTGAGAGAACTAAGGCGGAATGGGGTCGAATTGGTAGAAGACCGAAGCGACTCTAAGGATTTTTTTCACATACTCCGGCTCGGTTTTTACTCTACTAATATTCCTTTTGCTTTTTGTTTCGCAGCTCCTCGTCTCGTGCTTAGGTGTCCAGAAGATATTTGGGAAGTCGCGAGGGCTTTTAATCAAAGGGAAGACCTTCTCTCTTCAGCAAATCGAATGCGCCCGAGCGCTGTACCTTAGCGGTTACCAAGCAGGCGATTGCGAGTCTCCCACTGCGTCCGAAGACACCCGGATAGAGATGGCGAAAAGGCTAACTCTTCGCGAAAGGCAAGAGCTCGAAGCAAAGAGCAAGACGCGCGTGACGCTCCCGAGCTCGGAGAGGGAAAAACCAAAGAAATCCACCGAGCGAAAGAAAGAGAACGGCTCGGGACTTCGGGAATCTGTTTCTGCGCAGAGGGACGCGCGTGATGCTCCCGAGCTCGAAGATACGGAGAAGACCCCGAGCGGACCCAAGGAAATAGTTTTGGGTCTCAAATCTGGGACGAAACCTCGGGATACGATCCCTTCTCTCCCTCGAGACGATCAACCCTTGGTTAAGGACAAAAAATCCGGGAAACGTCCCGCGGTTGATGCACTTGGAGCGCCCAAGGCTAAGAAAAAGAAGAAGGCGAAGCGGGCGCCAGGGAGTCCAAAGCAGGCCAGTGTTCCCGAGGCCGACCCCAAAGTGACCGAAGAGACCTACAACGACACCGAAGTCGCAGCCGCTCTCTTCTCGAAAATTCTCGCTCCGAGCATTCTCTTTCCTCCTCCGGACACACTCATCAAGCGGAGGAAGTACGCACAAATGGATCTCAAAGCGACTAAGGTGAAGATTGTTTTTTGTGGGGTGGTTATTTATTGTTCCGACGCGTTTTGCTTCTTGTGCTTACGCTTTTGTTCGTGCAGTTCGCCGCCGCAGCCAAAGAGATGGTTCTCGGGTACGAGGAAAAAGCCCGGGATGACCAAAGGTGGGTTGAGAGTGCCTGCGGTGTCGCCGCTTCCTTGAAGACGAAGCTCGACGAGGCAGAGGCTAGCCATGCCAGGAAAGAGGAAGAATCAGCGAAGCGCGTTAAGGTCCTCCAAGCCGAGAGAGATATCTTCAAGCGTCAGCGCGATGAATCGAAGAAAAAGACGTCGCGTCTCTTGGAACAAAGGGCTCAGCTGGAGGCAGATTTGGCTTCCCTAGAGAGGCAGGTTTCATCTGAGCGAGAGATGTACCAGGCGAATCTCGAGAAGGCTCGTCAAGAGGCGAGACGTGAACTCGCCGATGAGTATCGGGCAAGGATCGCTCGTGCCGAGGCTAAAGTGGCTTTGCTCAAGGGCGGCGTTCGGGATCGGGTCCCTGATTTGGCCGAGATCGAGGGGAATCTCAAGTTCATCGACGTTCTCCAGGGTTCCGATCCTCCTGCTCTTGAAGATGAAAAAACGAGGCTGACGATGTGCAAAGCCAAGATGGCAGGTGCCTACGAGGAGTTTGACCGGCTCGCAGCGGGTCTCTGTGAAGATTTGAAGCCTTCTCCTGTACAGATGGATCCGTTGCCAAGTCTCCCAAGTGGGGAAACGCTCGAAGTTTTGGCCTCGAAAGTTGGAGTCACACGTCCCTCCGGGTCGAATGCCAACACTCCCGAAATAGAGGAGATGCTTTCTGAGAGGCGATCCGTTGAGATTTCTCCAAAGGACGATGTTGCCGAGGATGCTAACGCCAAATCTACCGAGGGTGCCAACACCGAGGCTACGGATCCAAACTCTGTTGTCTGATTTTTTTTTTTTTTTTTTTAAACTATTTCCGTTGTCGTTGTCTTCCGAACAAAGTGCCTGATGGCTTTATCCACCGTACTCTATTTATGCGATTCCGACTTTATATCCTGCCGAAGATCTTTCTTAACTTGTGACTTCGCCGAATCGAGGAAATTCGAAACTCCGAGTTAGTTTCAAACAGGGCGTTTTATGTTTGGCGAACACTTTCTTGTCTTGTTTTTGGCAACAACTGCTTGAATTGGTGCAATGTTTGCAAAATGTCTTAGTCCATCGTTTTGGAAAAGTCGGGGGTTTGAATCTTAATGTTAGACTCATGTTGCTTAGTTACCTCGTACTTAGGCGATGAATGTTTTAACCGTTCAATATTTGCGAGGTGGCGATGACCAACGTTATGTAAGAGTTGGGTTTAAGTGTTCTTTAAGCTTAGTACTCGAGGGTGTTAGCCGACTTATGAGCCTGTTTAGAGAACAACCGTTAGAATACCTTTCGGGATATACCCGAGAGATATTAGACCGAGATATACTCAGTTCGAATTTATATAGCGCGCTCAAATCCGCGGAGGATGTAAAGAACCTTATGATTCGCGAGGAATGTGAAGGTTGAGATCCTGTTTGGGATGTAAATGTTCGTGTACTGTGGCCAACAGCAAACGAAGTGATAAGAGTTGGCGGAATGAGCTAAGTAAACTTTTATTCAAGAATATTTTTGGTTTACATAACGTGGGAGTATATGAATATACGTATTCCATGATCGTGGTACCGAAGCATCTGTCAAATGGTTCGCGAGTTCGTATACTCCTGGGCGAACCACTTTGGTTATGCGATACGGTCCTTCCCAGTTAGCCTCCAGTTTTCCGGCGTTTCGTTATGCCGTATTCTGAAAGACTTTGCGGAGGACTAGCTCTCCGTGAAACCTCCGACTTTTGACGTTGGAGTTGTAGTACTTTGCGGTTGCTTGCTGATAATTTTGAATGCGAATGAGTGCTTGATCACGTCTTTCGTTAATTAGGTCTGCCTTGTCTAGGAGCATAACGCATTCCGTTCCGTAGACAAGTGCAAACGGTGTTTCGCCAGTTGCTCATCTCGGGGTTGTCTGATGCGACCATAGGATTCCTTCCAGTTCGTCAGCCCATCTTCCTTTCTTGGCATCGAGACGTTTTTTCAGCCCGTCGAGTATCGTCTTGTTTTCTGCCTCTGCTTGTCCGTTGCCTTGTGGGTATCGGGGCGTCGACTTACTCAGTCTGATTTTCCACTTTTCGCAAAAAGACTCGAAACGTGTTGAGATGAATTGCGAGCCGTTATCGGTTACTATTTCGTACGAGACACCATGCCGGCATATGATGTTCTTCCAGACGAAATTCTCGACCTGGACATCTTTGATACTGGCGAACGAGTCTGCTTCGACCCACTTTGAGAAGTAATCCGTCAAAACTAGCAAGAATCTCTTCTGCTTGGAGCGATGCAGTGGACCGACGATGTCCATCGACCATCGCATGAAAGGGTAAGGGGACGAGATTGAGGAGAGCAGCTCCGTAGGTTGGTGGATTGTCGGGGCGTGGCGTTGACATTTCTCACATTTCCGAAAAAAAATTTCGCAGTCTTTCATCATGGTCGGCCCGTAGTATTCGTGGCGTTTTATCTTTATTGCCAAGGACTTTCCGCCGTTGTGATTGCCGCAAGATCCTCGGTGAACTTCTTCCATTACCCTGCGAGCTTCTTTCCCTTCGACGCAAGTCATTAACGGTCCTGAGAACCTCCATTTGAAGACCCCCCCGTCGAGTAGGATATAACGAGCAGCCTGAGACTTTAGTTTGCGTGATGCCCATTTGTCTGTGGGGACCTCTCCGTCCATTATGTACGTTCAAATCGCTCCCATCCACTCTTGGTCGCATCCGTATTCGTTCTGATGGTCTTGTGTCGCCACGGCTGTGTCTCGCTCGTCGCTTGGCTCCGTTCGAAACTTGATAAGGTTAATAGTTTCGGAGCTTTCAATGTCGGGTCGTTCGATGAACTCCACTGGGATTACTCGCTTAAGGACAGGATCGGACGACGAGGCGAGGGCCGCTAAAGCATCGGCTTGAGCATTTTCGCCACGAGGAATTCTCGTATTTCGAACTTGATGAATCCCTTTTGAAAGTTTCTGCACCACGCCTAAGTATGCTTCCATCCTGTCATCACTTGCAGTGTATTCCCCATTGAATTGGTTAGCGACGAGCTGAGAATCGCAGAAAGCCCGAATTTTTTGAACTTTGATTCCCTGTGCTACTCTGAGTCCCGCGATCAGAGCTTCGTATTCGGCCTCATTGTTCGAGGCGTGAAAAGCTTGCCTAAAAGATTGCTCCAAAACTTCGCCGGTTGGAGATGTCAGGCGAATTCCGATTCCCGAGCCCTGCCTTGATGACGAGCCGTCAACGTGAAGTATCAAAGTTGAATCCTGATTTGGTTCGTCGGTCTCACCAGTTGGAAGTTCTATCAGGAAGTCAACGAGGACTTGAGACTTGGCACAGGTCTTGCTTCGATACTCGATGTCGTATTCGCTAAGCTCGATCGCCCATTTTGCTAATCTTCCGGATTGGCTCGGGCTGTGTAGTATAGCCCGCAGTGGGAAAGATGTCAGGACTACGATGGAATGCGACTGGAAATATGATCTGAGTTTCCGTGCTGCTATCACCACAGCGAGTGCTAGCTTTTCTATTTGCGGGTATCTTGTTTCTGCATCTGCCAGTGTTTGGCTCACGTAGAAGATCGGGCTTTGCTCCCCTCGTTCTTCTCGGACCAGTACTCCGCTGACCGTGGTAGTTGAAACGGCGATGTATAAGTAGATCGGTTCTCTTTCCACTGGTTTTGCGAGCACGGGCGGATTTATGAGGTATTGCTTTAGCTCCTGGAAAGTTGTTTCGCACTTTTCTGTCCATTCGAACTTTTTGTTGCCTCGGAGTGTGTCGTAGAAAGCTAGACATTTGTCAGTTGATCTTGAGACGAATCGATACAAGGCAGCGACGCGTCCTGTTAGTCGTTGTACTTCTCGTTTGTTTCTGGGCGAGGCCATCTGGATTAACGCGTCGATCTGCTTTGGATTTGCCTCGATACCTCGGCTCGTAACTAAATATGTGAGGAATTCCACTGATGTTACTGTGATATATCATGGTTTTTACCCATTTTTGGACCATGATATAAGTGTTTTTATTGAGTCTTTATACTATTTTCGAGTCTATTTGACTCTTTTACAGGTTAGACTACGTTTGGAGCAAAGTTAGAGATCCTGAAACATTTTGGAGCATTTTGGAGAACCAGCCGAAGTGATGGAGTCGAAAGAGTGGATTTACACGATGAGTGTCGATCGACACCATCAGTGTCGATCGACACCAGACGAGACCGACACATTGTTCGGACTTCCATCAGAAAAAGGAAATCACAAGAAGTTTCCATTATTTACAAGATTGCCCCTGACGCGAGTTTGCCTATAAATATAGTTTTTCAGCCATTGTTTAGGCTACACTTTATTTTACACATTATATTAGAAAGAGATTTTTAGAGAGCTTTTGGGGAGAAAAATCCTATACTCTGTTTAGATTGATTTTGAACCCCTTTATTTATTCTATTGATTTCTTTCATACTTTCTATTCAAATAATGATTTCTGTTTCATTAATCATGTCTGAGTAGTTTGCTAGTTAGGTTTAGGGTTTTTCAAAGGTGATTGATGAATTGTTAGGTCGAATTAAATTGTTAGGATAAAATCATTAGAGTTCTTCATCTGGATTTGTGTTTAATGCTTATTCTAGCTTCGCGACCTAGAATCTGATCTTAGGTTAATTAATAGATGCGAGAGTATTATTGATTGCCTGAACTAATGTTAGATGAGCAAAATACCTATTCGCAAAGAGATTTGGTTTAGGGTTTTGTGAACAATTGAACCTGAACTTTAATGCTTGTTTGAATTGTTAGAATTTGCAAAGAGATTTGGAATTCTAGGGTTTAGACATAGATAATCTTCGCAGCGAGAGTTGGTTGATTTTACATTAGTGTTTCGAGTTCAAGAACAGTTCTTCATAATTCCTAACATTCTGTCTAGACCTGCAATTTAGATCACCTGAGAATTTCCCTGAACCTAGCGTTTCGTCTCCTGAACTTACACCGTTTTTAATTGCTTTCTGTGTTTTAAATTCCATCTTTCTACTTAGCTTAATTCGAAATTAGAAGTTCGTTGTGTGACTATCCCTTCTCTGTGGATTCGATCCCTAAGTACTACAACTGATCTCTTAATTTGAGAGAGTTGCTTTAGGGTAAATTTGACCCATATCAAATTTTGGCGCCGTTGCCGGGGAAGGAGATTAGTTGCCTACAGATTTCTAGTATTAGAATTTTGTCTAGGTTTTTAATTTTTGTTTTTGGTTACTAATTTAGTTTCTTAACTTTTGTTTCAGGTGCATGCCCAGTACCAGAAGCAACAAGGAAGAGGAACTAATCGCACTGAACCAGGAACTAGGCCGTCTCGAACGTACGAACCGCAAGTCTGCTCGAGCGTCGATCGACACAGAGAGCATCGATTGACACCCTATCTTAGTGTCGACCGACACCGCTTGTATCGATTGACACCCTGCGCAAAACGAGATGGCAGAACCTGTGATTTTGATTCGTGACGAGGCAGGCGACTTTGTTGACCTACAAGGCAATAGAAGGAACGCCCAAGGCCAGAGACTTGATGAGGCTGGCGCCGTCATAGTCGAACCAGCGATGCAAATCGCCCCCTGCAGATGTTGGACGTGGAAGAACGTTAGGCGAGTACAACCGCCCAAACCAGTTCTATGCTAATAGAGCTGCGATCCGTCCTCTTGCATTTCAGAGGAATGACTTCGAGGAGGTGAGGATGAAAATCACTACATTCTCTCAAGGACCCACTGAAGCATTCAAAGCTTCTTGGGCGAGGTTCACATCTTACCAGAGGGACTGCCCACATCATGGATTCAGCGAGCCGCAACTTATCGGAATATTCTACCGCGGAATTGATTGGAGATACCAGATGGCCTTAGACGCTGCGAGCAATGGCAACTTCAACACAAGATTCCCAGAAGGTGCGATAGAGCTTATATAGAATTTGGCCTCTAGTAACTGCACCAAGAACGCAGACTTCGAGAGAAGACAAAACGCAGGAGTAGCTGGAGGAAACCAAATTGCTGAAGTCAACAAGAAGCTGGACATCTTGATGGGAAAGAGGCAAATCCATTTTGCTAATGAAGTAGAGACCTTTAAGCGAGAGCAAGAAGAGGTCAACTACATCAATGGTGCTGGTTTTCAAGGACAGAGGTTCAACAATCAGCAAGTCTATGGTTCTTCCTATCAGAAGCCTTTTCAGAGCAACAGCTTCAACAAAACTTATGTGTCTTCCTCTTACCAAAAGCCTCCTGCACAAGACAATAAGATGGAGTCTATGCTAGAGCAAATTCTGGAAGGTCAACAGAAGATGAACGTGGACTTCAATGGGAAGATTGATGCCTTGTATACGGATCTGAATGGGAAAATTGAGTCTCTAGGTACTCATGTCAGGCAATTGGATGTTCAAGTTGCTCAAACTGCTGGAGCTTTGAAGAGACAAGAGGGATTTCTTCCTGGAAAGACGGATACAAATCTGAGGCATCATGTGAACACCGTCACGTTTCAGAATAAAGGGAACCTTCAACCAGTGCTGAAAAGAGGTCTAAATGTGGAGGACTTCGTGGAGTTTGAAGTTGAAGAAGGAGAAACTCGAGCTGCAGATCAAGCGTCGATCGACACCACTGCGTGTTGATCGACACCAGTAGAGATACATGATTTTTCGAGCTTGATCAGCACGAGTCAGTCGATACAAAACACTAGTGTCGATCAATACCAACTTGGTGTCGATCGACACCCTTCCCAGACATCACGAGAAACGTCCACAACCGTAGAGGAAAGAGTGTACACGCCTAAGGTTCCATATCCTCCTATACCCAAACACCTAAGGCCGCCCCTTAATGCGAAAGAGCTGGCTAGTTTCAACAAGAAGGTGAAAAGGATCTCCAATGAAATCTCATTTGCTGAAGCCTGGGAGGATTATCCTTTGTGGGTTTTCTTTAAGAATAGCAGAGAAAGTCTTGAAGAAATTGAAGAACTCTTCAACAAAGCAAGGGGTACACCACAAATGAAGCAGCTGCTTAAGGTTGAAGATCATGGGATATTTATGGTTCCATGCTCCATTGGTGGAGTTGAGTTTAAACAATCCCTCTGCGATTCAGGAGCAAGCGTGAACCTCATGACAAAAAACATTGAAGAGAAGCTGGGGATTGCTGACATTCACCCTTAAAGAATGACTCTTGAATTTGCCAATTCTTCTACCGAAGTCTCATATGGTACAATTCCAAACCTACTTGTCAAAGTTGGGAGTTGCCTAGTTCCAAATGATTTTCAGGTTGTGGAAGTAAGCAGAACGTCTAACATACCATTCATCCTTGGAAGACCATTCATGGCCACAGTAGGAGCTATTGTAGACATGCCCAATAAGAGAATGCCTTTCTCTAATGTTGACAAAGAAGTGTTCTACAAAGCTATCCCTACTACTGAAATTTCCAAGCACATCTCATGTATTGCTGTGATCGATGGAGAGGAGCTGGATTCTAAAGAGCAAGTGAAAAAACTGGTTGTTCAAAAAGCATTAGCTGAGAATTCTGAGAAAGCTGTGGAGCTTGAATATTGGAGTGGAAACAATCATATCTTCAGGACTATGTGCGAAGATGAAGGTCTAAACAATGCCAAGTTTATGGAGGAAGACATTTTCACCATGGAGACAAGGATTGCGGAGCTGAACTGCAGAAAAAGTGCAGAGATTCGAGCTGATGGTTTGGAATCGATCGACAATAAGAGTGTCGATCGACACCCTACGCGAAGCACTCCAGAAGTTGTTTCCGATGCTGCAAATCCATCATCTTTGGTCAAACAGATGCCTCCACATCCCACAGCCCAAAAAACTCGCAGAAAACAAAGGTATGCATTTCCTGGAATCAATTCCAAACCTCCTGATCTTGTCGATAAGAACTTAAAAGGTTCAAAAGATGCTTCACGCTTAGGCAAGCCACGAGATTCTCGTAGAAGGCTTGGTGTTTCTTTTGATTATGCTGCAGGACAACGAAGTGTCCCACCCGAACTCAAGACCCACCATGCTGCTGTTCCTCATTTCCTTGGTCGCTCTCATGCACCTAATGCTTATACACCGCCATGGATGAGAAGACGTCTGACCCCGACACAGTCAAGCTAATGACTGAAAAAGAGCGCTGAGTGGGAGGCCACCCACTGTTAGGTACGTTTTTCTTTTTATTTTGTTTTGTTTTTACCTAAGTCCTAGTTTTAGTCAGTTGAAAAAAGGCGACATTGGACTCAACTCAGACCAGTGTCGATCGACACCACCATAGTGTCGATCGACACCACGCGCAGACGAAGGTAAGTCTTCTATCTGGTCTTTTAAGTTGTTTCTAATCTTTCTTTTAACCAACTTCGGGCTTGATAACACTGGGTAAAGTGTTGTTTAAGTCTGTTTGAGGTGATTACTGACTTTGTGCTTTGTTTTTAGAGTAAAAAACTATTGTTTTATTGAGTCAAAATCAGTTGGAACTTTCAGTTTTTCTAGGAACTAACCACAGGAATTTGACACTTGAAGAACCATTGCTATAAGAGTTGATTGCAGGATTTACTAAGTAGAAAGCTACAAGTGGAATCAGTCTAACAGAGCGAGTTCAGATCCCCTTATAAGAACTAGGAATGCGCATAACTTGATTCCCCTTTCAGTCTGAACAGATAAGCAATTGCAGTCTCTCCTTGATCTTCCCTTGAGAAAAGAAAAAGAAAAGAATGAAAAAGAAGAGTCTAAGTCTGGGAATAGTGCCTTTGTCATGAGAATGTCTCCTCACAAGGAACAATATTAGTGATGCTCTTGAACACGTTTCCTCACAAAGAACACAAGTAGAGAGTAGCACTATTTCCAGAGATTTCATAAGAAAAATAAGAGTCAATAAAAAGATCTTAGAACACCCTGAAAATGGGCAGAAGTTGAGTAAGGGAAGAGAAAATAGGAGAGCTGTATGAGAATGTCATGTTCAGGCACTAAGGAAGGGCAAAGAATCTGTAAAGTTCTGTGGCAATACCACTGTTAGAGTTCAAAATCTTACCAAGGAAAGGATCTGGATTCGAACTGGGAGATTGCTAAGCTTGTTGTCACGGCCCGATCATTTCCCGAACATTTCCGCATCGCACGGGCCGAACCACGAGGGGTTTCGGGACGGATGGCCCCCGAAATCCGCCCACTCAGTCCCCCACTCACTAAAGTCCGCCCACTCATTCATCCACTCCCTAAAAGCAGCCACCATGTTTCCCACTTTGTTCCCCACTTTGTTTCCCACTTAGTTTCTTTAAATTTGGGCCATTAGATCAAGTTGATCCTCACCATCCATTTTGGAGGTGTTTTTGTATAAATAGAGGTAGGATGCCTCATTTGTAATCACTCACTCATTCCTTGAATAAGAGAAGCATTACAACACTTTCCCGTTTTTCTTTCTAGTTCTTCTCAAAGGGTTGGG
>JAHZTW010000102.1:0-36771 GCA_020283515.1 Alliaria petiolata | reverse complement strand
GGATCCACATTGAGCTCGTGGCATGTAACGTTGATGTCGATCCCGGGCATGTCCTCCGCGGCCCAAGCAAAAGTGTCGATATTCTTTTTCAAAAAGTCGATCAGCTCGGTTTTGATCGCGTCGTCTAGCTCAGCTCCCACTTCTACGCATTTCTCCGGGTTCTTGTCGTCTAAGCATACAGATATCACTGGGGCGCACCGCGGCTGATTGTCTCAGGCCTGCTCGGCTTTCTGTAATTGCTACAAGAGTTTTTTGGCGCAGATCTTCGCTTCTCGATTGGTTTTTATTTTTTTTACGAGCGGTGTCCCCTTTTGCCTCGGTTTTGGGGTTCCTCAGCTTGTGTTCGGTCATGAAGCATATTCGCGACTCCTTATGACTTCCCCAAATCGTTCAGATCTTGTTGGCTCCGGGGAATTTCAAACAGAGGTGATAAGTCGAGACCACGGCTCTCATCGAATTAATCCATTGCGTTCCCATGATAATGTTGTACACCGGGAGACCTTCGGCCACCGAGAAGTTGACGATCTTGGTCACATCTTCCGCCAGGACTGGTAGTCTGATCGTTCCAATCGTCATAGTCGTTTCTCCCGAGAAACCGGTCAACATGCTCGGAACCGGTGTTATTTCGGACATGTCGATTCCCATTTTGGTCAAAGTTTCGCGGAAAATGACGTCTACCGAACTTCTGGTATCAATCAGGACTCGGGCTACTTCGTGATCCTTCACTATAAGTTCGATCACCAAGGGATCGTTATGCGGTCTGTCTATGCCCGTCATTTCTCTTTCTTCGAATGTGATGACATCATTGAGATTTCTGCTTGGTGTGGACTAGTTTATCTTGGCTTTGGCCTTTCGCTGAAAGGCCTTTATCGCGGACACCGTGTCTCTGTAGTACTCCGATCCTCCCATGATCATGTTTATTCTCTGTCGTGGCCCACCGGAATCTGAGGCGTTATTGTTTCTTCTCCCTCGCTTCTGCAGACCGCCCTGTCAGTTTTCCGGGTCGGGTTGTTCTTCCTGCTCGGGTTCGGCCGGCCTCTCCTACTCGAGGTCCTTCAAGCTGATTGAATTGCCGAGCTCTCCAGCCAAGAATTTCGCCCTGAGCTTATCTCCTAAGATTCGACAGTTGGCCGTTAGATGTCCGTATGTCTTATGGATCTCGCAGTAGGCCTTTTCGTCGTACGAACTTGAGTTCCTAGTCCATGTGTTTCCGTTTGTCTTTCTCGACCTCGCACAGCTCCTTGTTCGGCGCTGATTTGATAGTTGTGCGCTCCGCTGAAGTTTGGTCCTTCGTGGTGGACGTAGGCGCTGTTCGGGCGATTCCTCGAATGGCTCGGCTGGCTCGGCATTACTTGATTCTTGTTCGCCGAATTTGTCGTCCCGAAGCGTTGGTCGAGGATTCGGAATTCCTCCTCCTCGAGTATGAAATCCGACAGCCTGATGCATGGCGTCTTGGATGGATTGGAGTTTGTTGCGGCAAATCTTTTTTCGGAATTCCGATTTATACCACATGGATTTCTTTAATGCTTGGAGTGCTCCTTTGTCGCTCACGTCGCCTACTTTGAAGCGCCCCATGAAAGTTCTTAATGGTTCGGTCGGTCCCTGAGATAGCGTCCAGATGTCGGCGTCTGACACCCCTAGGTGCATGAACATGGAGTATTGCTTCATGAACTCTATGCAGAGGTTTTTAAAATTGCAGATAGAATTGCGCTCGAGTCTGGAGAATCATTCGAGGGGTGGTCCTCGGAGATTCTCGACGAACAAAAGGCAGTATCCCGCGTCTCGCTCGCTTTCTCTGAGGTTGGATCGCGCCATCGCCGTACGAAACGTCATGATATGTTCCTTCGGATCCGTCGTTCCCTCGTAAGTCGGGAGGCGGACTTTTCCAGGGTCGGACACTCTCGCCTCCATAATCCGCGCTGTGAACGTCGTAATCTAGGCTTCCTCCAGCATTAAGTCAATCTCGGGTGCACCTGCGATCGAATTGCTTTCACCTCAGCGTTTGCCCGAGCCAAATCGGCTCGGATTTCGTCGAGGGCGTTGCCTCGGCTCGTCGAGTTGGGTTCGGTAAATCCTCATCGGTTTGTCTGGCGGGGCTCGTCCTGATAGTGTGCCTGCTCGACCCATATGAGTTTTTCCTCTTCCTCGGCTAAGTCTTGATCTTGCTCCGAGTCGAGGCTGCCTCCTGAAGATCCATCTCGTCGCGCCACGGTGATGGTCACCTCGTCTGGTTGTGACGTCGTCGCATCGGCTCGCTCCTCCCCAGTTCCTGTTGTGGCCGCCGAGCCATTGGTGGGTTCGCCTAGGACTCCGCCGAGCTGTTGATCTCGCTCAGAGACTCCTCTTCGGATCAGACGCGGTTGAGTCCGAGCCTCCGGATCCTGGCGGAAGGATTCATCATGGGGGTGAGACTACCGATTTGCCGGCTTTGGACTCGACTCTCCGTCGTAAGGTTGTCGAGAGTTTTGCCCTGCTCCGCTGTCTTGCTGGCCAGCGCCGTCATCATGGCTTTCATCTCGGCTAAGGACGCGGAGATCGACTCGGGTTGCTCCGGCATTTGCTGAGTAGTGTTGGGCGCTCCGTCTCCTGCGGGAGGATTCACTTCGGTGCCGCCGGTGACGTTTCCTGCTGCGGTAGTGTCGTCGGTGTTGGTAATTCCGGTGGTCATCTTCTCGGATCTGGTTCGCGTCGGTTTTTGGTATGTGAATTCTTTAAATCGCCCTCCTTCTAGCGCCAAATTGTGCGTGCTGGATTTCACACAATGTTTTATCTGTTAAGAAAAT
This sequence comes from Alliaria petiolata, assembly GCA_020283515.1. Classification (NCBI taxonomy): domain Eukaryota; kingdom Viridiplantae; phylum Streptophyta; class Magnoliopsida; order Brassicales; family Brassicaceae; genus Alliaria; species Alliaria petiolata. The sequence goes on along the minus strand of JAHZTW010000102.1, from coordinate 33,988 downwards.
AGAGAGGACGCAAAGATTGTAAGTAAAAAACCGAAAAAGAGATCCAAAGATGGTGATTTTATTAGCATAGCTGTGATAAGTTTTTTTAGGGTACAAGTGTTTTTCTAGGTAAATCGTGGATCCCGCCCCCAATGAGCTAAGGGTCCTATTTATACATATCTATCTGTAAATCTAAGTGAAGATCCATCAGAATCTTCCAGTAGATTCTTCTTTATCTCCACCTCCGCGGCGCTCCCTTCCGTGAGGCTTCATCTTCTAGGGCAAATGATATCTCAGATTTCCTCGTGACCTGGGCTCGGCCCAATTACACAACGTCTTGCCTTGCCTCGGCCTCATATCTTGTCTTAAGCTCGGCCTCATCTTTTGCCTTGGGCTTGGACCGTTGCGTGGGCTCGCGGCTTGGGGTTTCAGGAGAAGATGTCGGTTCGGCTCGGAATCGGCATGGTTAATGCGTCTTGCCGCTTTGGCTCGGCTGTGCATGATTAGTGCGCCGAACCGTTTTGGCTCGGTCGTGTGCAGTTGGTGCGCCGAGCCGTTTTGGCTCGACTATGTGCGATTAGTGCGCCAAGCCGTTTGCGCAATTAGCGCGCCGAGCTGTTTTGGCTCGACCGTGCACGGTTTGTGCGTATCTGCTCTGGTTCAAAGAATCAATCCTCCATACTTAGTCATTTTCTCGATTGATCTTTCCTGGGTGAAAACCGACCCCAACACTTAGTAAGACCTGCAGTCAACTACTATAGCAATGGTTTTCAAGTGTCAACTTCCTGTGGTTAGTTCGTAGAAAAACTGAAAGTTCCAACTGATTTTGACTTAATAAAACCAAAAAATTTCAAAACTTTTTGACTCTCAAAACAAAACACAATGTTAGCAACCACCTCCCCTCATACTTGAATAACATTGTCCCTAGTGTTACTAAGAATGAGTTTGGATAGAAAAAAGTTGTGTTAAACTGTTACATAACAAAGAGAAAATCGGATTACCTGACCTCTGCGCGCAGCGTCGATCGACACAGATGGTGTCGATCGTTGTTGTGTATGATGACGGTGTCGATCGACACAGGTTCTGTCGATTGACACTCTGGTCGTAAACAGAGTTCAGCCACTCGAACATGATTGTTGTTAAGTCAGATTGGTGTTAGAATCTTCCTAGCTGTTAGAAAAACTCAAACAAACGTTAAAAGCACAAGATAATCCAAATATCTTAAATAAAAGCAACCAGTTTGGAAACAAAGTACTGAAGCAAATGAAGCAAAATGCAGACTCAAGAGAAAAAGAAAAACTGACTCAAAGTACTAAAAAGGATGGAAGAGTCACTCGTCGTCATCAACACGTGGAGGAGAAGATCGTGGCGGTGTAGCAAGTCGAACGCAGCCACAGCTAGACACAGTAGCAATGGCGTTCCAGATGGCCTGAAAGCTCTGAACCACATATCTCTGAAATGCAGCATGCTCCATAGGAATCTCGGGAGCGTCTAGAAGGTGATGTGGTCCAATAGGCTCTAAAGGGGCCTGTGCTCTGCGACTGGAACATGAAGGACGTGGCGCATCCTGAGCTGTCGGGAGGAGGTGCCTCTTCGTCTGGCAACGGGAGCAATCCTAAGCTTGTTCGGACTGGGGTGAAATGCGAGGCGCAGAAGATCGCTGGTAATGTGAGTGAGATCTCTATCAGGTAAGTTCACCAAACGCTGCACTCGCTGCTCGTCGCTGAATGTCCACAGCCTCTCTCTCGTCACCCAATGAGTCCTCTTCAAGTACTCCATATCAACCAAGGCACGTGATGTGACCATGGAGCAGCTGGAAGTGTCTATCCCGCAGTGCTGGAAGATAGGTGTAAGAAGACTCCCGATAGTCTCTGGCTTAGCCTTCGTTCCACTTAAAGGCTTCGTCTTCAAGGAAGCCAAGTGATATGCAAACACAGCACCAAGGTTCGCGCTAAGTGGCGCGTCTGAATCCTCATAAAACTCAGATCAAAGCCCGCGATAAAGCAGTACCAACTCAGACACTCGCATCTTCCCAGGCTCATGCTTACACAGAAGTGTAGTAGCAAAGATGCGGACCAAGTAGCGCAGGGTGGGATGGCGAATGTCTGTCTGAGTGGAGGTCTTCGAGTCATACCTCCTATTCCCGAAGTGAGACCATAAATCCTGGTTATTCGGGAGCTGCGTCTGAAGAGAGACTCCTGTGGCGTGCTCATCCGCGAATCCATAGATCCCGCAGAGGTCTGGCAATGAAATGCGAATGCGATAGCGTATCCCGCGGATGAGGAATGTGAGTGTGCCTTCCAGAGCATTCTGGACTATCTCGTTCCGGTAGTAGACTCGAGCTGTGGCGATGAACTGGCGGACAAGGTCTGGGTACAGATCGTACTGCCGCGTCGCTATAGTGCCCATCCCGATTCTGTCCATTAGATGCATGACGTCATCTTTGATCCCCAGCTCCCTCATCATCTTCTTACACGCAAAACGTGTTGGAGAAATCTCCACTCTCAGCCACGCATTGTAGAATAGTGTGTCATAGTCGTCCCAGGCCTCATCGATCCCTCGGTAAATGCAGTCGTCCTTAGCAACTTCCTTTGCTGGTGAATCCGCCCAATTCCGTCTAACCCGAACCAAAATCCACGATTTGCAACTCCATTCAACAACGATTATCATTCCCAACAGTCCCATTGTCATGAATCGACCAAGTATAGATCATTAAACCGAAAGAAAAATCAAAAATCGCAAAATACATCATCAATTTCCAAAAATTTCGAAAATTTCAAATTATGAAATTTAGAGGATGAAAACAGTTTGGGGATTGATCTAAATCATGTTATACAATCTAAACAAGCATCATTCAACAAAGAAATCAAGCTAAATAGGTTGAATTCGGAATTTTTCACCTTAGGTCGAAAAATGAAATTGGGAGATTTGAAGAACATACCTTGGTAGATCGAATGAATTGACTATGGATTATGAAAGAGGATAAGAATCCGCACGGATTAGAGCTTTAAATCACTCAATTTGGTGAAGAAATGAGAGAGATGGGATTTTGGGGAAATTTTCTCAAAAGCACAGTTTTGAAATATATGAGAAAGAAGAACATTAAATGTCGGGTTTTGAAGACTTACACGTATCCCCGCTTGGTGTCGATCGACACAATGGGTGTCGATCGACACTGAGTCCGATCGCTCCTTCTATTCTTTTTTTTTAATGTAAAAGCCAACATAATTAGTAAAATCAAAACAAAATGTAAAGAAAAACGTACCTAACAGTGGGTTGCCTCCCACTCAGCGCTCGTTTAACGTCAATAGCTTGACTGTCCTTGCGTTATTTAGGCGTTGGGTGCATCATCCAAAGACACAATGTGTCCATCTGGAATCTCGGCTTGAGCCCAATAGTATTTCACCCTCTGCCCATTCACAGTGAACTCCTCTCCTTTGGAGTTTGTCAAGACAATTGCTCCATACGGTCGAACCTCTTTGATGGTGAAAGGACCTGACCAACATGAACGCAATTTACCAGGAAACAATTGCAAACGAGAGTTGTATAGAAGTATCTGGTCATTTGGTTCGAATTGTCTGGAGAAAATCTTTTTGTCATGATATGCCTTTGTCCTCTCTTTGTAGAGCTTTGAGTTCTCATAGGTGTGATGGCGCAATTCGTCGAGCTCATTTAGCTGTATTAGGCGAATTTCTGCAGCTGGCTTCAAGTCGAAGTTCATCTTCTTGATAGCCCAATATGCCTTGTGTTCCAACTCCACTGGAAGATGGCAAGCTTTGCCATAGAGTAGCTGGAAAGGTGTAGTTCCAAGTGGTGTTTTGTAGGCAGTCTTGTAAGCCCAAAATGCATCATCCAGCTTCGCAGCCCAATCTTTCCTTGTCTTGCCCATTGTCTTTTCCAGAATTTGCTTGATCTGCCTGTTGGAGACTTCAACTTGTCCACTCGTTTGGGGGTGATATGGAGTAGCCACGCGGTGCTGAACTCTATGTTTCTTCAGCAGCTTGTCAAACACATTGTTGATAAAGTGAGAACCACCATCACTAATAACAATCCGAGGCACTCTGAATCTTGGAAAAATGATGGTCTGAAATAGCTTGATAACCACCGCAGCATCATTGGTCTTAGAAGCAATTGCTTCCACCCACTTAGACACATAATCTACAGCCACCAAGATGTATTGCATTCCATAGGATGGAGGAAAAGGGCCCATGAAATCAATGCCCCCAACAATCAAAAACCTCAACTTCAAGGATGAAGTTCTGTGGCATCTCATGTCGGTTGCTGATCTTTCCTCTCCTCTGACAAACCTCACATTGAGTGATAAACAGCTGCGCATCCTTGAACATAGTAGGCCACCAAAAGCCTGCTTGAAGAACTTTGGATACTGTCTTGAGGGTTGCGAAATGTCCAGCATACTCGGAGCCATGACAATGAAACAGTACATTACGAACCTCACTCTCTGCAATGCATCTTTTGTAAACATTGTCTGAAAAATGCTTGTACAAGTGAGGCTCATCCCAATAGTATCTTCTTTGTTCCATCATGAACTTCTTCTTCTCATAACCCTTGAGATGTGTAGGCTCAATGTCAGCAGCAAGGAAGTTCACAATGTCAGCATACCATGGTCGACTCGCAGCATTAATGGCAAAGATTGGCTGTCAAAACACTTCGTTCAAGATCCTGCGAACCCATGATGATCCCTGGTGTCGATCGACACAGATGGTGTCAATCGACACTCGTGAAGTTGGCAAACTTCGAAGTGTTGAATCGCGATCCTTCTTCGTGATTTCGGATGAGGTGTCGATCGACACTGTGCGTAACTGCTCTGAACATGCAGCTTGGAAGCGACTTTCAACAAGGTAAACATTCTCCTTAGGCAGAAAATCATCAATTGGCACGTCATCTTCAATTCTAATTCTTGAGAGGTGATCAGCTACTCTATTTTCAACTCCTTTCTTGTCCTTGACTTCTATGTCAAACTCTTGAAGAAGAAGAATCCATCTTAGCAACCTTGGCTTTGCATCATTCTTCTGCATCAAGTACTTCAATGCAGAATGATCTGTGTGGACAATCACCTTTGAGCCAACAAGATACTGGCGAAATTTCTCAAAGGCAAAGCCCACAGCTAGCAATTCCTTCTCCGTTGTTGCATAATTCTTCTGAGCATCATCCAACGTTCTGCTGGCATAATAAATGGTGTGAAGCTTCTTGTCCTTCTTCTGTCCCAGAAATACTCCTACTGCGAAGTCACTGGCGTCACACATCACCTCGAAAGGCAAATCCCAGTCTGGAGATTGAACTATTAGAGCAATTACTAAGGCTTGCTTGATCTGTTCAAAGGCTGAAAGACATTCTGCAGTGAACTCGAACTTCACGTCTTTACAGAGAAGAGCAGTGAGTGGTCTTGCAATCTTGCTGAAGTCCTTGATGAATCTTCTGTAGAACCCAGCATGACCCAGAAAACTCCTCACTGATTTCACAGAATCAGGTGCTTGCAAAGTCGTCATCACTTCAATCTTGGCGCGATCCACTGCAATCCCTTCTGCTGAAACCTTGTGTCCAAGTACAATCCCATCTGTGACCATGAAATGACACTTTTCCCAGTTCAGGACTAAGTGCTTCTCTTCACACCGCTGCAACACCGCGCACAAGTTGTCCAGGCAGTCTTTGAAGGATGACCCATAAACAGAAAAGTCATCCATAAAGACCTCCATAAACTTCTCAATCATATCTGTGAAGATGGACATCATGCATCGCTGAAAGGTCGCATGAGCATTACAAAGTCCAAATGGCATTCTGTGATATGAAAATGTACCATAAGGACATGTAAACGTGGTCTTCTCCTGATCATCTGGATGGATAGAAATCTAAAAGAACCCTGAATAGCCATCAAGGAAACAGTAGTAGAGATGATTTGCCAATCTCTCCAGCATCTGGTCGATGAAAGGCAAAGGAATGTGATCCTTTCTGGTTGCGGCATTCAACTTCCTATATTCTATGCACATCCTGTGTCTAGTCACAGTCCTTGTAGGAATCAGCACATCCTGTGTATATTCGGATCTTGTTCATGTAGTGTTTTTTTTTTAATTAGCATCCCCAAACTTCACATATAAGTTTTCTCTTTCTTTAATCCAAAACAGTTTTTCATTTAAAAAAAGAAATAACTTATCAAGTATATGATTGCTAGCTCAAGCATCTCATTGTTCTAATTAATTTTTGTTCTTTTTTATTATGATGGTGTTCATGTAGTTTTTTTTTCTTTTATTAGCAACCCCAAATAGATTATTATTATCATTAGCCAGTTAGTACCGATTCACAAAAAGAATAATTATGTAGAGTTTCTTAGAATTTAGAAGACGTAGAAGCTTCCTTTGCGTTTGTCATATAATTTAATTTTTTTTCTTACATTACACATATGTTTTAATGAGCTTTTTATAATTATATTACTAATATATATTAGATTATTTTCATAAGAGCTTTTTAACACTAAAAAACCATATTAGGTTTGCTGACGTGGCGAGTTTGTGAATTTTTTATTATTATAAATATTTAGTTTTTATTTAAGTTAGATTGATTTTTAATTTTAATTTGTTAGTTTAGGTCTAAGAAAGTTTTCTAGAAATCAAATAAGAGGAACTTTAAAAATGCTGATGTGGCATAAGGAGATAATGGTTTTAAAAAGCTGATGTGGATAGCTTATGCAGCCCCAAATAGTCCCTTTCATTTAGTATAATATTCAAACTCATTTTTCACAGCCATATAATTCAAATGTACTCTGTAATATAATTTGTCATCACCACCGTCCATTTTTAAAACAAAATTAGAATAAACTATGTATCATATCGAAAGCCTCACCTTTAAAAGTCTAAATTTATTCTTAAAATGTAGAAAATTTAAATGTATGTGACATTAAATGTTTTTCAAAAAAAATACTCAAAGGGTTATATTGTGAGTTAAATTAGAATTTGTGGATTTGACCTGCATTTTTGCAAATTGAACATAAACTTAGAAATAATGTTATTTAGAGTTTTTTTTGCCAAACCCCCTCTCCCCCCCCCCCCCAACTTATCTTTTTAATAAAAAAATTATATTAGTGTTTTAAAAATATATTTCCACACAACAATATATATATATATTTTCCCCATTAAATTTAATTAACAGTTAAAAAGAAAAAACAAGGATATATGAATTAAAGCTTGTTTATAATGCATCGATCTTCATCCTGAGCTTGAATGTGCAACAACATGGATGCATGAATTAAAGACAACGAAAGACAACGAAGTCTTCCTTCTCCACTTGTTCAAAAACCTTGACAATTTCCTATATTACTGTAAAGTAAATTAAGATAACTTCAGAGAAACGCCAAATAAAGTTTATGAGTAAATTCATAACCTAATGTCAATTAATGACTAGTCTTGTTCAAAGAAGATGGTAACAAAAGAAAAAAAAAGGAAAAAGAGATGATACACCAAACCAAGAAATAAAAAATTTGGGATGAAAATATAATTTATGATATTTATGACTAGTCTTGTTCAAAGAAGATGATAACAAAAGAAAAAAGAAATGAAAAAAGAGATGATACACCATACAAACAAGGTATTGTAATAGACTAATGATACTCTCCTACTTTCCTTTTGCCGGATTGGTTGATTTTGCACTGAGCTTAGAACATAATAAGGGCACACACCTATAGCGAGCTTCTATTCCAATGATGCTGCAACCATAGGTCTTGTTGGTCGGTTCAAATGTGTCTATATCACAAAGCATTGCCACACTTTCTTCTCTACGTCAACGAAAAAACTACCAGGTTGAACCCGAAGTCTAGTGATTGGTCCCATATCATCAAAGGTTAAGAACTTGTTCCACCATACCATCACCGCGTTAGGCTCAACCTTAGTCGTAATCCATATCTCCATCTTATATGCGCTAAAGCTCTGATACAACACTGCAAGCTTCTCTTCTCTAACACTCGATAGAAACACATTACCATCATCAACAAAAGGAAAGGGTAGATCCAGAGGCGGTGAAAATCTCTCTTGTAAAATCAAAACATAGTAAACGAGGCTCTAAGAACCCTTGACGAGCAAAAACGTAAGTGTTTCCTTTCCTCGTCTATAATATTGCCAACCTATATATTAGGGATATACTGTATGTAACTATAAGCTAAGGGCTTAAATGTAATTAGCCTCACCCTAGTTCTCTCTTTATGTCTGTATAAATACATGTACAATACATTCTAATAAGATAACACATTCAGAATCTATATATCTGAGTGTCTCCAAACTCACAAGCACAAACTACTTGATGTGGAGTTTGCGGGTTCATGCTTTATTGGATGTACACTATATGGCTCTAAGAACCCTTATTGGGCCATATTATAGTCTATTGGGCTCTTGTACATCACGTTAGGGTTTCTACGGTTACACCGTTTTATGTTTCGGTATATATATTGTATGTACGTCGTTGATATTCAAGAAAAAAGCATATTCAGTATTTTTACATGGTATGAGAGCCAAAATACTCGAACTCACCTTCCTGTTTATTTAATTTCTTTGCTTTCTCCAAATTTTTTTTTTCAATCCTTCTTTTAGCTTTTGAGCTAGAGTTTCTCGTTTGTACTCGAACTCACCTTCCTGTTTATTTAAGCCTTTGATTTCGATTGATCAGGCTGCTAATGATGGTGCTCTTGTGATGGCCGCCGTTGGTGATTCTGCGGTTACCACACCGTATACGCTGTTCTCCTCCGATAACCCATGTGTTATGATTACTCTTGTGATTTTAACAAGAGAAAATTATACAGAATGAGCAGAAGAGATGATGAATGCTCTTCGTGCTAAGAAGAAGATAGGGTTTATTGATGGCTCGATTACTCAACCCGCACAAGCAGGCGCTGATCTCGAATCATGGATCTCTTTGAACTCCATGGTGGTTGGTTGGCTGCGTGCTTCTATTACTCCCCGTGTTCGATCCACGGTGTCTTTCATCTCCAACGCTAATTGCTTATGGCAAAATCTGAAGGAACGTTTTTGCATCGACAACAAGGTGCGTGTTCGATCCATGGTGTCTTTCATCTCCAATGCTAGTTGCTTATGGCAAAATCTGAAGGAACGTTTTTGCACCGGTAACAAGGTGCGTGTCCATAATTTTCGCACACAAATTGCTATGTGTCGTCAAGATGGACAAGCCGTACTTGATTATTACGACAGACTTCAAGTGATGTGGGATGAGTTGTTCATCTACAAACCCTTTCCTGCGTGTACTTGTTCAACAAGTGCGATTTATGCAAAGGAACGTGAAGAAGAAAAAGTTTCACAATTCGTGATGGGGCTTGATGAGTCTCGCTTTGGCTCACGCATATGCACGTGTTATTCGGGAAGAACAAAGACTTCTTAATGCTAAGACACGTGAATCCCAATTCGATGTTGATGGGTTCGCTACCCGTCGAGATTCTCAATCGGAGTTAGTACAATTCAGATCTCGACGTGACAATGGTGGTGATTCTTCGACTTCGAATCAGAACAGAGACCGAAATAGCCTTCTTTGTTCACAGCGTGGGAAATCGGGACATGAGAAGTCCCATTGCTGACAGCTCAATGGTTATCCAGAGTGGGTGACAGAACATGATGGACGCACATGTGGCAGAGGGGCAAGCAGAGGAGGGCGCAGCTCGAGTTCTACTGGTTGTGGTCGAGGGCAAGCGAACGTTGCTCACACAACATCAAGCAACGACTCTGTTTTTCTAGAACTAACACCAGATCAGTGGAAAGCCATTGGCATGATGGCTCAAACTAAATTCGGTGGTGGTAATTCAAACAAACTCTCCGGTAAGGACTTTGGTAATGTTATTATCGATACAGGAGCTTCCCATCACATGACAGGGAAACTGTCATTGTTACTTAACATCACGGGTACTCCGCCATGCTTTATTGATTTTGCCGATGGCAGCAAAACATTATCGTTTTGTATGGGTGTTCTACCACTTACGGATACGATATCCCTCTATAACATGCTTTATGTTCCGGATTTAAATTGCTCATTGATCTCGGTGTCTAAGCTTCTCAAGCAAATGAAGCACTGCTTCGCGATGTTTATTGACACTTTGTGTATTTTACAGGACCGTTTTTCGAAGACCCTGATTGGAGCTGGTGAAGAACGAGATGGTGTGTATTATCTAACGGATGTTGCGACGGCTCAAATCAACAAAGTGGATGCAGTCTCTGATCAAGCTTTGTGGCATAGGCGTTTAGGGCATCCACCTTTTTCTACTTTTTTGGCTTTGCCTTTTTCTGGTGTTTCGAATTCAGCTAGTCCGAGTCCTTGTGACGTTTGTTTTCGGGCTAAGCAAACAAGAGAGTTTTTTTATGAGAGTTTCAGTAAAACAAAGGATTGTTTTGAATTGATCCACGTTGACGTTTGCGGTCCTTATCGTGTCGCTTCTACATGTGGTGCGTCATACTTTTTAACTATCGTGGATGATTTCTCACGCTCCGTTTGGATTCATCTTTTGCTGGTAAAGTCTGAAGTTAGACAAGTGTTGAAAAATTTATGCGCCTATTCGGAAAAACAATTCGGAAAAGTGGTCAACATCGTTAGAAGTGACAACGGAACTGAGTTTACTTGTTTGTCTTCGTTTTTCAAAGAACATGGGATTGTGCATCAGACCTCTTGTGTCGCTACTCCACAGCAAAATGGTCGGGTAGAGAGAAAGGATCGTCATATCTTAAACATTGCTCGATCTTTACTCTTTCAAGCAAGCTTGCCGGTGAAGTTTTGGGGTGAAGCAGTCCTAACCGCAGCCCATGTTATTAATCGAACTCCCACGTCCATTCATAAGGGTCGATCTCCTTATGAGATTTTGTTTGGAAAACATCCACGGTATGATCAACTGAGAGTTTTTGGTTCATCTTGCTACACACATCTACGATCTCGCGACAACGGTTAATTTGGTGCTCGTAGTCGACATTGCATTTTTGTTTGTTACCCGTTTGGAAATAATGGATGGCGTGTCTATGACATCGATCAAGGGGAGTTTGTGGTCTCACGTGATGTGGTTTTTCAGGAGGAAAATTTTCCCTATAAATCCATTCTTACTTCAACGATTTCCGATTCCCACGGTCCATTGGCTTCGTCGTTTTATTTTGACGATGATTGGATTTTTAGACCAGGTCCGGAACCTGTTACGGCACCAAATACAGAACCGGATACAGAAGACAGGGGGAGTAATGTTGAGCTATCTCCAGTAACATCTACGGTTTCAGAGGTTGCCATTCATGATTCTTCTTTGCCCCAACCCGTTTTTGAAACAACAAACAATGCGCCTTCTTCAGAAATTGTTGCTAGCATTGCGCCTATAGTTCCGTCTTTGGGTCGTGGACAATGTTCAAAGGCACCTCCTAAGAAGCTCGATGATTACTCGCTATACAACGTTAGCTGCATTGATAATACACATCCTGTTCTCTCCGACTCTGCATCAGCGTCTCCGTCTACGGTTCCAGGTAATACACCATATATCCTCAAACATTATGTCCCTGACGCTTTGTTTTCTTCTGGTCATCAAGCTTTTCTTGCTGCGGTTCTCTCTGGTGTTGTACCGAAGAGTTACAAAATGGCTTTAAAAGATAAACTTTGGTGTGATGCAATGACAAATGAAGTCGATGCTTGTGAGACTGCTCAAACATGGGATGTTGTCGATTTACCATACGGGAAAGAGGCTCTCGGAAATCAATGGGTGTTCAAAATAAAGTATAATGCTGGTGGCTCGATTGAACGGTATAAAGCCCGATTGGTTGTTCTCGACAATCATCAAGTTGAAGGAGATGATTATACAGAGACATTTGCTCATGTGGTTAAGATGACCACGGTTCGTGCCATCTTAAAGCTTGTGTCTGTCAACAAGTGGGAAATGTCAACAAGTGGGAAGTCCATCAGATGGATGTGCCTAACACGTTTCTTCACGGTGATCTTGATGAAGAAGTCTACTTGAAACTTCCTTTGGGTTTTCGACATTCGGATCCAAAGAAAGTATGTCGCTTGAAGAAATATCTTTATGGTCTTAAACAAGCACCACATTGTTGGTTTGCCAAGCTCACTACTGCCTTGAGTGAGGCTGGTTTTATCCAATCTTATTCCGGCTATTCACTATTCGTTTACTCTCGTGACGGTTTTGAAATTCGGGTGCTCATCTATGTTGATGATTTGTTGATTTGCGGAAATAATTCAGCTGCTTTGTCTAAATTCAAGGAGCATTTGGGGCATTGTTTCAAGATGAAGGATCTCGGANTTGAAATTCGGGTGCTCATCTATGTTGATGATTTGTTGATTTGCGGAAATAATTCAGCTGCTTTGTCTAAATTCAAGGAGCATTTGGGGCATTGTTTCAAGATGAAGGATCTCGGAAAACTAAAATACTTTCTCAGTTTGGAGGTTACTCGCAAGTATGCTCTAGAAATCTTTATGTCCCAGAGAAACTATGCTCTAGAAATCATCGCTGAATCTGGACTCCTTGGTTCTAAGCCGGTACGTTTTCCTATGGAGCAAAACAATCATCTTGCATCAGATACAAGTCCTTTCTTGGCTGATGCTTCCCGCTATAGAAGACTTATTGGACGTCTTATTTATCTACTTATCACACGCCCATACCTTGCTTATTTGGTTCACATGCTATCGCAATTTATGCAAACACCGAGGGAAGGACATTGGGAGGCTGCGTTATGTGTTGTACGTTTTCTCAAACTCACTGCTGGTCAGGGTATTTTGTTTCGCTCGAATTCAGTTTGTCACTCACAGCTTATTGTGATTCGGATTGGGCTGCTTGTCCTTTGACAAGAGGGTCCTTGAGTGCTCACGTGATGTTTCTTGGTGGCTCGCCTATCTCATGGAGAACTTAAAAACAACGAACAGTTTCTCGCTCTTCCGCTGAAGCTGAATATCGATATATGCGTAATGCTCTTGATGAGATTATGTGGCTGCGTCAACTTCTCAAGGAGTTAGGTTACCCACAAACGGAGCCTGTTCGTTTGTTCTGCGATAGTCAAGCTGTGATTCATATCGCTGCAAACCCGGTTTTTCACGAACATACGAAGCATATCGAAGATGATTGTCATGCAGTCCGTGATGCTATTCTTGATGGACGGATCTCTACGGTTCATGTTCGGACAGATGATCAATTAGCCAATTTATTTACCAAACCACTTGGTCGTCAACCATTACGTTTAGTGTCCAAGTTGAGCATTGTTAACCTTCATGCTCAACTTTAGGGGGAGTATTTGGCCATATTATAGTTGAAGGTTATAGCCGAAGATCACAAGTATTGAAGCTGCATCAAGAGTTTCAACTAAGGCGCATCAAGAGGTACTCGGTTCGAGTCAAGCCTGATGCGCAAGTCCACTAGCGTTTACAGATGTCACTCTTTCTTTGGTCAAGTATACACATCTAGATGTGTATAAGAGACCACCGTATACGCTGTTCTCCTCCGATAACCCATGTGTTATGATTACTCTTGTGATTTTAACAAGAGAAAATTATACAGAATGAGCAGAAGAGATGATGAATGCTCTTCGTGCTAAGAAGAAGATAGGGTTTATTGATGGCTCGATTACTCAACCCGCACAAGCAGGCGCTGATCTCGAATCATGGATCTCTTTGAACTCCATGGTGGTTGGTTGGCTGCGTGCTTCTATTACTCCCCGTGTTCGATCCACGGTGTCTTTCATCTCNTGTAACTTCTTCTTTCTTCTCTTTCAAGTGCGATTCAAGCTAAGGCGAAGTTACATCGGAGTTAATAGGAGAAGCTCAGGCGAAGTAACTTCACAATAGTCTATTGGGCTCGTGTACATCACGTTAGAGTTTCTACGGTTACACCGTCTTATGTTTCGGTATATATATTGTATGTACATCGTTGATATTCAAGAAGAAAGCATATTCAGTATTTTTACAACCATCCATTAATTAGATTTAAAATCGTTGATTTCTTGCTTAAAAATCACAGAAACTAATTAACACTTCAGAATTTTGTGGTTGTTGTCGCTGTCGTATCCAAGACCATACATATATGATAAGACAGTTAATCTTCGGCAAGTGATTCTTGGTTCGATCCACCTGGTTTGACACAAATACGGGTCCAAAACCACGAGCGTAGAAGTGTTGTTGTCGTCCTCGACGAGGCATAACGATAAGCCGTTACAGTGATAGGCATCATATATCTTGACGAGATCACCTATACGCTTTATAGATTGGATTCCATGGAGATTGACACTCGTTAAACAAACCTTAAACTCACTCTTCATCATTCCTTGACTGCTTCACCACGATGCTTCTTTGTAAAGCTCGGATCTTTGGATAAACCGTTCCTTTGTTTGCTAGTGGTTCTCAAGTTAGAAATTAGAGTTTTTTTTAGTTGTCAAGGTTGCCACTCTTTAAAATATGTAGATGTGGTTTCTAAACTTTTTCAGAAATAAGTAAAAACCGAACAAGAAAAGTTTTCTCCTAATACGATTTTGTACACTCCCTACGACTTCTAGGGTTTAGTTCTGGTTTTATTTGCTCAATTAGGGGACCAAAAACATTTTGTTATATAAATAATATAAAAAGTATTCCGCTGCCGGAGTCGAACCCGGATTTCTATTAAAGCTCCAACACTAACTTAGTGCGAACCACAATTTGGAAATTAACCTTTGTGCTAAAGTGGATCTGATTACAATTAGTCATATAAAATTTTATTTATTTATCTTATGTAAATTCAAGTAGGCTTGGCTTAAAAGTATGTTTTTTAGCAAACTAGGAGAAGGTCCGCGCGTTGCACGGATTTTGTGATAAAGTAAATGTTTAATTTTACAATTTATTTTATAATATATGTTATTAAAAGTTTGCACGGATTTTGTGATAAAGTAAATGTGTAGTTTTATAATTTTGTATTGAAAGATTGGTGGAATAATAATATCTATAGTGAAGATTTTTTTTAATTCATCGTAAGCATATAAAATATCAAATTATTTCTTTTCGACAATAATTATGTACATGTTGTTTTATAGTATAACCAATCTGAAATACATTTGATGAAATTTGTGATTGCAAGATAAACTGTGAAGATATTTTTCGGCCCTTGTATATTATCAAGACATATATCACAATTGTCATATTCTTCTTGTTTACCTTGAATTTGTGTTCTCTCTAAGTCTACAATTACAAAATCAACATATAGTTTTCTTCATGCATTTTGGTTGAAATCTTCAATTTCAAAAGGGATTTCGAGGCATTGTATGTTATGTTGTTGACGTGATAGTATAGATGTCTGAAATAAGTTTATTAAACTTCCGGTTAATGTACTTGATGTTGTGTCATTCATATCATGATAAGTGAGGTAAAAGTTAATCATATTTTTGATGGTAGAGTTATTTGCTTGTAGTATTTGATCGGTGCTAAAAGGGATTGTGTAGTTGATGTTTTATTTTTGATGGAGTAGTCGTGTGATTTTGAAACGGAGTTTTTTCCGGTTGATTGTGTGAAAGAAATTATATGATAGTGTAATGCATATATTGTATATTCTATTGAAATTTTGTGTGGTAATGAAGATGAGTTGTGTTTGTAGATTATTGTATTGTTCTTGCTATTTATAGATTGTTGTAGAATCTATATTGCAGTTTTTTGTATTTGTTTTTTTATGGATTGTATTTAATTATTTAGTGTAGTTGAATTTTTTATTATCTTTTGTTGATTAGTTTTTCCTTCAAATATAAATGTATAGAATGAAGTTATGTTAGCCCTGAAAATTTTGGGACTCATGACACCTATTAGAATTTTATATTGTAAGGTTTTTTTAAAAATTGAGCTTTGAAATGCTGCCATGTGGCATATTAGACATTGACATCTGTCACATACATTTAAAGAAAAAAAATATAAACACATAAAATTGATGTGTGTCCTTCATAATTGTAACACTTAATTCTTTTTTTTTGTACTTAATTTAATGATAGGGTTATATAGATGAATAACCCAAAAAAACTATAATTAGCTACATAACTATAGGAAAAAACAGAGAGCCCTGAAAATTTTGGGACGGGTTTCCGTGTCCTGTATCCGTCCCGAATTTTTCTCCCATTCCCTATTCTGTTCAAAACAATTATCCATTCGAGACTATTACTTTTATTTAAACAGGTACGAGAAGGGTACGAGAACAGAATGAGTATTAGATCGGGTACGCAAATTACCGATTTAAATAATTTGGGATGTTATAGTTAAGGGGTTTACAAAGTCAACCCTTAAAACAAATTATGGAATCGCGGTTACAAACACAATTCTATCATTCAATTGCTTTGGTTAATCTCCCGTTTAGGGTACTTCATGTTAACAAATCTCGGTTCAAACTGTTTAATCACTAAAACTTTGTTCTGCGTCTAAGAGATATTCACACTCACGTTCTTGTCGAGGACAAACAAACAAACGGTGCTAAATTCTTCAAAGATGAAAAGGAACTGATGCAGCGGCATATACACTGTTGTGTTACATAGGGATGGGCAAAAAAACCGTAACCGAAAAAACCAAACCATACCAAACCGAAAAAGTGATATGGTTTGGTGATGGTTAAACCTAAAAAACCATTTGGTTATTATTTTTTAAAAGTTTTGGTTTAGGTTTGGTTTGGTTACAAACCGTCAATCCGAATGGTTTTTATGGTTTCAGAACTAAAAATTAAATAATTTACATTTTTTTATTTTCTTAATTTAGTTATGTCCATATTTTATTATTAGACTTAATTATCTTTATAATTTACTAAATCATAAACTTATAAATTTAAATATAATATTTTAAGAAAATATCTACATATAAATATTTAAAATATAATATTTACAAATACAAACTATGAATAGAAATATTTGGTTTTTAGTTTTTAGCTTTTATAGACTTGGTTTTATTGATGATTTAAATTTATTTCCTATGATTTGGATTTTATTCTTACTTTTTATTTTGTTTCACTCATATCTATTATTACTATTCATATTCATAGTTTGAATCAAAGATTCAAAGTTTTTCGTAATAATATAATTCCGAAAAAACCGAAACCGAACCATACCAAACCGAACCAAGTTACATATGGGTTTCAATTTTTATAAAACCGAAAAACCGAAAACCGAAGAAAACCGAACCATACCAAACCAAAATATATATGGTTTTTATATGGCTTGAATTTTTATAAAACCGATAAATCGTAAAACCGAAAAAACCGAATCGAAACCAAACCGAAAACCGAAGTGCCCACTACTGTTACATACGAACACATATTTGGCTTTCTTCTTTTTTGATGTCTTTCCTTTTCTTGGTGTTTTCCTTTTCATTTAAAAGTTATATTTCCTTTTATTATTAGTCATAATGGTGAACGTATTCTATTATATATAGACCTCTAATGTTTGTAAAGAGGATATCTATCTTTGAATTGAATTAATAAGAGTTTTCTCTAAACTTTGAGCTTTTGTAAGAAGAGTATTCTTCAAGACTCAAACCCTAGTTTTGATTTATCGGTGATAAATCAATCCATATCCCCCCTTGTTCTTGAGCTTCTCGGGAATCTTCTAGAACAAGCAATCTTTACTAGCTTCCACTCCATCACTTTTGGTATCAGAATCAATACGTTCCTAAAGCCAATCATGCCACAGAAAGCTGAAGACATCAAGGTGTGTAACGTCGATGTGAGGTCTGGCGATTGGGCACAACTACGAAGATCAATGCTTGAGATGCAATTGAATTTCACAACAGAAGTTCAACGTTCAAGTCATTCGTTCAAGCAATCATTATGAGACGTCGTGCCGACGCCTCTCGAGAACCGTCCTCAGCAAAAACAACAACACTGCCATTAACAATTATCGCAATTTTTTTTTTTTCATCACGGTTTAGCGACGAGCAGCCCGTTCATGATCAAACTGATAATCTGTTATTTCAAGGTGTGAAAGATATCTCCAAAGCGATCTATGATACAATTTTCTATATCGAAGATGATATAGATCCTAGTGATGATATTTATGACGATGAAGTGGATACGATAGACAGGAACCATAATTCTGATTTCGAAGACACTGTCGCTACTATCGATACGGAAGACAATGAAGACTCCTTTGCATAACAGATTGGTGATCCAGTTTATGACGTGTACGATGAAGACGGCAGAGAGTTTTTTGAGGTTTAAAATGAGGTAGATGCGAGAATAATCTGTGATGATCCAGTCGTTCATGAAGACACATCAACACTTTGGCCACATGCTGATTTTAATGACGTTATATTTTCCACTGGAGCTTTTGGGATAAGTTCTGGAAAGAATTGGATGTAAGTTTCATCTTATCATGAGATGGTGAAGAACATAGATATGGAAGAAGAAGTTCTTTCCAACGAGATATGGGGTGCTCCATCTTTTGACACTTATGATGCTGAAAATCGTGATGCAGATGAAGAGGTGATTTATAAGCTATACCACAAAGAAACAGTACGACCAGGTGAAACACAAGTAGAATTTGCAGTAGTGAGAGACGTGAATGATAAAGAGTTTCTCCCTACAACTACGATATATATTAATGAGAAGGATGACGTTTCATACCCAAATAGGAGTAACCAAAGTCGTTCTACATATCACCATCGACATATCATTAACAAGCCGCCAGATCGTGGACGTAGCAATTATTCATCTTATTGCAGCGATCGAATTAGAGAAAAATCTGTTGTCACACAAAAAGTTGACTGCATCACACATACAATATGTTGCAACAAGCAGTGACTCGGATAGGAATAAGTTGAATGTGCATGTTTGGGTTAAATTGTGCAATGATACCATTTGCTTGAGCAAGGATAAGAGATTATTGGAAGCCAAAGGAAACATTCTAGAGGTAAAATATGATCAAGAGGATTATGTGAGCTACAAGCCAAATGACAAGATGAAGACATATGCGTGAAAACTTCAAAAGCAGAGTTTTTGCATAGAGAGGAGCGTGATTTCTTAATTCCTCATCTGGATTTGACTGGTGGTTATCACCAACGTCGACTTCACACATGCAATAACGGAACGACTTCTTGAAATATATGTGAGGAGGTGTTCACGTGGTTCATGGTACAGTTTGGGATGTCCACTACCCTGAATTTTTCTATGCGAATGCAGAAGTCATATTTCAGTTTTTCTCTGGAGAATTTCTTTGTGGGTTACTTTCAGAACATAGAACAGGGATGCGAGCTCGACTTTAAATTAGTGTTGTTCTTGGAGTATGTAACAATTGAGCTGATCTTTTTTCCGCATCTTCAGGTCGTGGAAGAACTCTGTTTTGGACTCGCCTCAGAACCAGTAATAACATGGCAGCGCTCTACTGATTTTGATGTTCTTTATACACCTGTGGTGTTTTGTTCCGCTCATGTTTTGGTACATCTCACTGCAGGCAAGAAGATTGCCCATGATTGTGCAAGACAAACATATAGTTTTATATGGGAAACGCATCACATTTTACTTCGTCCATCATGTGCGCAATCATACTCAACGCCATCATTCAGTAATCTCATGGCACGGCTAGTTCTTCCTCAAGTAACTCTTTGCAATACTAGATTGATATGTTCTTATGCTGTGTTTGAGGATGAAATTTGGCAGAAAAGTCTAGCATTCTCCATTTGCCTACCTCACACGGAAGTTGTGTTACACAATGTGGCGAGTTGTGTGACACATTCAACGTCCGTGACAAAGGGTATAAAGATTCTAATTTCACAGGTGGGGCTTGTCTCCTATGATTGTGGGATCTTTTACTGTGTTGTGGTTCTTCATGACGTGTTCCTCTTGGTAGAAAGATGTCTTCTTGTGGGAAGAGTGACAATCATAGCTTTGATTTTGGACACAATATGATAGTGTGGCTACCATGTCCATAGTTTTATATGAGTTGCGGTTCAAATATTTTTTGTCTTGTGGATAACAGAAGAAGTATGTTGTTAACTAGGCTAACGATACAACAAACTCCAATGGTAGTGGTTGATGTTTCCTCACAACACGAGATTAAAGACATGGGTTTGATTACTATGGTGTTCTTATGCTCTTGCTCTACCTCGGCGCTTGGTTTTCTTTGTGAGAATAGGCCTTTACTACTTCTTGACGCTTCAATTTCTCCACTATCATCATTCACTTGGTTATATTTTGTCGCAATGACAATGGTGGGAGATTCTAGTGTTTGTGGTGACATACGACATGATTTGGTGAAACAATGGCTTATTTCATGGGTAATGACTAAAGAATCAGTTGAGGTTTCAGATGCATGGCGTGAGAAGCTCACAGTGGGGGCGATCGTGGACCTGATTTTTGTTCAACTTCTGTTCCAACCAGTCATCTTCTTCTTTGTTTTCGTTCTCAGGCTGTAACGAGATCACTGAATGGTGGACTACTTTTTGGAGTCGTAATGAACAACTCAACGTTAATACACCACCGATTCCTTGACTTTGGCCATTGTGAAACTTTCTTTGAGTTTGAGAATGTGATGAAGTGCAATTTTGGCATTGTGTGGGAGTAGATTCATCAAGATTTAGTTACTTCTATGTATCTTTTATTGGACCTTGTTGACATAAATCTTGGGCAAGTTCAAAGTTCTCTTTGTCTTGTGGCTTTTTCTCACCGCCTTATGCCCCACTTTGGTTATCGTTTGGTCTTAGTGTTGGGTTCCAAGGAGGTGTATCTGTTGTTGTGGCCGCCATGGTTTATTACTGCTGATTTTTGGACAACTGTGTTAATAGGTGTTATCTCTTGGATGACTCAATTACATCACTATGAGTACAATGGCGTGTACGCGAGTGTGATTGTTCTGATGTTAGTCACGCATTTTCTCAATCTAGACAGTTTCAACACTTTTGAGGTGGTACAAGACGCTACTTGGCACCATGGTCAAGCCATCGACTTTGTCCAAGATATGAAATTCATACATAAGGGAGATTTTGAGCTATCAACCATCCTAGACACGATTATTACTCATGAAAAGCACCACCACGTGGAATATGAGCTGGGTGATTTGGTGAGGGTCATCGTTACCAAGGTTAGAATGGAATATCATGAGTACAACATGATGAAATCACGAAATATCAGACCACTTGACGTATTGAAGCGTATGAATCCCAGTGTTTATCGAGTGAAGCAACCACCAAACTTGCACACACAAAATCTTCCAAGTCAAGTGTTTGTATCACGAATCTTTTTCCACCCGGAGGGACATGATGCAGCGGCATATACACTGTTGTGTTACATACGATATCACTTGTGTTACACATATTTGGCTTTCTTCTTTTTTGGTGTCTTTTCTTTTCTTGGTGTTTTCCTTTTCATTTAAAAGTTATATTTCCTTTTATTATTAGCCCTAATGGTGACCGTATTCTATTATATATAGACCTCTAATGTTTGTAAAGAGGATATCTATCTTTGAATTGAAAGAGTTTTCACAAAACCTTGAGCTTTTGTAAGAAGAGTATTCTTCAAGACTCAAATCCTAGTTTTGATTTATCGGTGATAAATCAAATCCATATCTCTCTTGTTCTTGAGCTTCTTGGGAATCTCCTAGAACAATCTATCTTTACTAGCTTCCGCTCCATCAGGAACTTACCATTAGATTACTACCATTGGAACCATGTCTCACGTACTTCAAAGATCCCATATGTGTATGTCTATATAAAAAACCCAACACAAAAAAAGAAACATCCTAGACAAGTCTTATGATCTATGAAGCAGAATCTATGGTGAAGACAGCCATTAACTCAGCGACAAGCTCATTTTCATCATGATTCCTCACAATCTCTGATGGACACTTCTTGAACATTTCCCATACATTTCCCACCGAAAAGCCTAACTTTTTATAGACATTGACTTTCTCTTCAATTGCTTTGTCTCTCAAAAACGATACATTTCTGAGTTTATTAGCCTGTGGCAAAGACTGACATGACTTTTCGTACCCTTTGGAAGACTTATCCGCTTCTATGATGTCTTTGACGAAATCGTAGTGTCTGCTGATTGCTTTCTGCCATGGGGACGATGTTAGGGTTTTACTTTTATGAGATCATAACAAAACTGTTCAAAATACGATTTTATAAAATATTCCGCAGCCGGGGGTCGAATCCGGATTTCTGTTAGAAAAACATACGTTCACGACTCATCATGAAATTAACCATTGTGTTACAGCGGATCTAATTGCCAATAGCTATGTAAAACTTTATTTTTTTATTTTATGTAAATTCAAATATGCTTTCATTCTCTTTACCTTAGATAAACCTTGGCCTAAAAGTATTCTACGTAACATTATTCATAAATTTGGATTTTTAGTACTTTTTTCTTCTTTTTTTGCTAAAAGGATTTTTAGTGTTTACCAGCAAAATTTAGGACATGAGAGCTTTCGATTACATTACACCTCGGCACAATCCTCTTCTCCATGCTATCCAAATACCCGAGGGTGCAAAACCAGAGACTCTAGTGGCCAATTCATCTTCTTCACCAGAAACTCAGTCTTCTTCTTCACCGTATTTCCCGAAAACCCTATGCACTCAGGATAGGGCTTGATCATCAACGCAAACTCGTCTCTGGTGAATCCTAGGCATGTAAGCGTTTCAATAGAGTTCACTATGTTCTCCTCTGAAATTCGCATGAATTGAGGATTCCTTTTCCACAATGACATGACCTCGTTCTCCAGCAGACCACACCTCTTAAGGCATCATAAATCTTGACGAGATCACCTATAGGCTTTATAGATTGGATTCCATGGAGATTGACACTCGTTAAACAAACCTTAAACTCACTCTTCATCATCATTAGGAACTCCTTGACTGCTTCACCACGATGCTTCTTTGCAAAGCTCGGATCTTTGGATAAACCGTTCCATTGTTTGCTAGTGGTTCTCATCGGAACCCTAGAGAGTATATCCACTACCACATATCATGCGGAGTATCAGACATCATCGTCATTGTTTCAAGTTTCTGATGTCAGAGGCTGCAATAGAAATTAGAGTTTTCTAGTTGTCAATGTTGCCACTCTTTTAAATATTTAGAAATAAAAAAAAAAGGAACAAGAAAAGTTTGTTGCTACTCTGGCTTTCGTTCACTTCCCATCCCACGACTTTTAGGGTTTATTTCTGCTTTTATTGGCTCAGTTAGAGCATCTCAAACCCTATTCCATTTTTGCCTCCAAACTCTATTTTGGAGTAAATTTCTCTACAACCCTACTCCATTTCTTACTTTAAAATAGAGTAAAAATTGAGATTGCTCCATATGTGGAGCAAACCTATATTCTACTCCATTTTGAAGTTGAACTTTTTTATTTACAAACTGTTCCTTTAAATATTAGATATTTTTATTTTATACTATTTTATTAACATAACAATAATTATTATCGATATATATATATATATATATATATATGAACACTATAATTTTTAAACAATATAAAATAAATAATCATAAATAATTGAAAACTACAATTTTTATTTAAAAAGATTACAAAATAAAATAAATTTAAAAATGCATTACAAAGTGCCGAAATTAAAGATAATATGTTTAAATAAAAAATTTCTATGTTTTTATGATATTATGGAACTTTTTTAGGTAAAAAATGTAACTTTTTTATTTAATAAATATTTAAGTTGTAATTTATAAAAGTTTTGTAAGAAAAAAAAATGTGGGTAATTTGTAAATTTTAGAATTAAAAGGTATTAATAATAAAATAGAAATAGAATCTATTTAGAATATTCATTTTTGGAGTAAAAAAAGCAGTTATACATTGGAGCAAAACTCAACTCTATTTTGGAGTTACTATATTTTGGAGGAAAAAATGAAGTTTTACATTGGAGATGGTCTTAGGAGACTAACGACCAACACTAACTTAGTGGATCTGATTACCATTAGTCATGTTGACAAAAAAAAAAAGATTACCATTAGTCATATAAAATTTTATTTATCTTATGTAAATTCAAATAGGCCTTTACATCTTCGGGCTTAAAAGTATGCTTTATTAGCAAATACCCATTATTTAAAAAATAAAATATTAATTCTTAGTGATTAGTTACTTACTAACAAAATTTAGGAACAACCTTCACAAAGTTTACTAACACAATTTAGGAACATCATTCACAAAGTTCAAAATCTAGAATTTAAACTGTATATGTGGAATTAATTAGAATAAAATAGTTTTGGTAGTTTAATGATAAAAATTCTTAATTTGAATAGTATATTGTTGAGATCAATAGTTTGGCTGGAAATAATTTGGGGTGATATAGCTAAAGGGTTTAACAAAGTCAACCTTCATCGTTGATCATTCTTATAGATAGCCATCAGCTATATCATCGTTGATCATTCTTATAGATAGCCATCAGCTCAGCCACAATCTCCTTGTCATCGTGCTTCATCACATACCTTTTTAAGAAATTATGATCTCTACGTACCAAAACAGACCACAACAATGGAGGAATTTCACTTCCAAGCAAGCCTTTGTTGTAGAGAGCTTTGATAACGTTACACCTCGGGACTATCCTCTTCTCCATGCTGTATCCAAGCACCTGAGGCTTCGAAACCAGGGCCTTTATAGGCCAATTCATCTCCTTCACCAGAAACTCAGTCTTATTCTTCACCGACTCTTGAGAGTATCCAGTGCAGATTCTCTCCAGTTGGAGATTCGAGTTGTATGCCGATTCCTGCTCCGATGTGGGAAGAGGCGCCGTCGACGTGTAGGGTCCAGCGTTCCAGTGGTGTTGCCTCGGTAATCAACTCGAGGGGTAGTTCGATGAGAAAATCAGCGAGGACTTGTGCTTTCGCGCAAGTGCGGGTTCGATACTCGATGTCGTACTCAGATAACTCGATTGCCCATTTGGACATTCTGCCGGATTGAGTGGGACTATGAAGTATGGTTCGAAGCGGTTGGCTTGTAAGAACGGCTATCGTGTGCGATTGGAAGTAAGGTCGGAGTTTTCGCGAGGCGACGAGTAGAGCCATAGCTAATTTTTCTAAGGTCGAGTATCTAGTCTCGGCCCCGTTTAGAGATTTGCTGATGTAGAATATTGGTTTTTGTTCTCCTAGATCTTTTCGGACAAGGACTCCACTGATCGCCGAGCTGGAAATAGCGACGTAAAGGTACAGCGTTTCACCGTCTTCTGGTTTTACTAAGATCGTGGGCGTCGATGGATAGGCCTTGAGCTGTTGGAAGGCCTCCTCGCACTTGTCGTTCCATTCGAAACGCTTGTTTTCCCGAAATAGCTGATAGAACAAGAGGCATTTATCCGTCGACCGGGATATAAAACGGTTTAGAGCGGCAATCCGTCCAGTAAGTCTCTGAACCTCCCTCGTATTGGTTGGGAAAGGAAGATTGAGGATCGCGGAGATCTGCTTCGGATTGGCCTCGATTCCGCGCTGCGTAACTGATATATCATGGTTTTTACTGGTTTTTGGACCATAATATAAGTGTTTTTATAGAGTCTTTTGTTAGTTTTAGAGTCCTATTAGAATCTTTACAGGATGAAGAGCATTTGGAGCTAAATGGAAGAAACTGGAACGTTTTGGAGCATTTTGGAGAAGCAGCCGAAGTGATGAAGTCAAGAGGGTGAATTTACGAGCAAGGTGTCGATCGACACCAATGAAGGTCGGCCAAGTTTCCCGTTTTCCATCAGAAAAAGGAAATCACCTCAAGTTTGAAGAATTACAAGTCTGCCCCTGGACGAAAAATCCCCTTTTATAAATAGTTTTCAGGCATTGTTTAGCCAATTACCTTATCATTATTTTCTGTTTTTGAAACTTAGAGAGAGATTGATCATGTGCTTTTGGGGAGACAATTCTAACTCATCTGAGCCAGATTTCGAACCCCTGTATCATTCTCTATTCTTTTATGGAATTTATTTCAGCCATGATTTGTGTTTGCATAATTATGTCTGAGTAGTTTGTTAGTTAGGTTAGGGTGATTTAGGGTTTGATGAAGAGTTTGTAGAATCACTAGAAATATTAGGGAAATCAATTGGATCTTCATCTTGATTTGTGCTTAACTTGATTCTCTGAATTGATCACTTAGAAATCAAACCTTAGGTTATTTAATAGATGCGAGAGCATTATTAGTAACTTGATCTAATCATAGGTGAGTGATATGGGTCAAATTTACCCTAGAACTACTCTCTCAAATTAAGAGATCAGTTGTAGTACTTAGGGATCGAATCCACAGAGAAGGGATAGTCACACAGCAGTTTTCTAAATTCGAATTAAGCTAGGAAGAATAATAAAAGTAAAGACAGAAAGAAATCAAAAGTGATGTAAACTTCAGGAGACGGAACGTTAGGTTCAGGGAAATTCTCAGGTGATCTAAATTGCAGGTCTAGACAGGATGTTAGGAAATATGAAGATCTGTTCTCAAACTCGAATCACTAATGTAAAATCAACCAACTCTCGCTGCGAAGATTATCTATGTCTAAACCCTAGAATCCCAAATCTCTTTGCGAATCCTAATAATTCAAACAAGCATTAAAGTTCAGGTTCAATTGTTCACAAAACCCTAAACCAAATCTCTTTGCGAATAGGTATTTTGCTCATCTAACATTAGTTCAGGCAATCAATAATACTCTCGCATCTATTAATTAACCTAAGATC
Organism: Alliaria petiolata; assembly: GCA_020283515.1. NCBI lineage: Eukaryota > Viridiplantae > Streptophyta > Magnoliopsida > Brassicales > Brassicaceae > Alliaria > Alliaria petiolata. Next base: position 7,414 of record JAHZTW010000102.1, on the reverse strand, counting down.
AGATTCTAGGTCGCGAAGCTAGAATAAGCATTAAACACAAATCCAGATGAAAAACTCTAATGATTTTATCCTAACAATTTAATTCGACCTAACAATTCATCAATCACCTTTGAAAAACCATAAACCTAACTAGCAAACTACTCAGACATGATCAATGAAACAGAAATAATTATTTGAATAGAAAGCATAACAGAAATCAATAGAATAAATAAAGGGAGTTCCAAATTTGCTCTAAAGGAGTCAAATTCTTCTCTCCAAAAACCTAAACTTCTATGATTCTTAAAGTATGAGATTATGCCTAAACAATGGCTGAAAAACTATATTTATAGGCCTAGGTACGAGTCTTCAATTCCCAAAAGGATTAGGAAAAGTCTTGGAGATTTCCTTTTCTTCAAAATATGGAAACTTCTTGATTCTGTAAATTGGAAAACCTGGTGTCGATCGACACCATGTAGTGTCGATCGACACCTTGCGTGTAATTCCAGTCTTGACTTCATCACTTCGTGACTTCATTCCATTAAGCTCCAAAATGTACCTGAACCTGTAAAGACTCTATATAGACTCGAAAATAGCCAAAAGACTCTATAAAAACACTTATATCATGGTCTAAAAACGGGTAAAAACCATGATATATCAACTCCCCCAGACTTAGCCTTTTCTTGCCCTCAAGCAAAACAGAAACTTAGACTGAAGTAAAAGTTTGAAAACAGAAACTTTTGAGTACCTCTTCAGAACGCCACATTGATTAACACTTCTTGAATCCACATGCTACAGAGCCAACCTTAGGAAATGTTCAGTGTACTTACCACAAGTTTAGCAACCTCCCAGTTCAAATCCAAATCCTTTCCTTGGTAAATTTTCGAACTCTAACAGTGGTAATTCCACAGAACTTTACAGATTCTTAGTCCTTCCTTAGTGCCTGAACAAGACATTCTCATACAGCTCCCCTATTTTCTCTTCCCTTAGTCAACTTCTGCCCATTTTCAGTGTGTTCTAAGATCTTTTCATTGACTCTTCTTATTCTTTTTGGGATCTCTGGAATAGTGCTACTCTCTACTTGTGTTCCTTGTGAGGAGACGTGTTCAAGAGCATCACTAATATTGTTCCTTGTAAGGAGACAGGCTCATGACAAAGGCACTATTCCAGACTTAGACTATTTTTTTTTTCTTTTCTTTTCTCTTAAGGGAAGATCAAGAAGAGACTGCAATTGCCTATCTGTTCGGACTGAAAGAGGAATCAAGTTCCGCGCATACCTAGTTCTTTGTAAGGGGATCTGAACTCGCTCTGTTAGACTGATTCCACTTGCAGCTTTCTACTTAGTAAGTCCTGCAATCAACTCTTATAGCAATGGTTCTTCAAGTATCAACTTCCTGTGGTTAGTTTCTAGAAAAACCAAAAATTCCAACTGATTTTGACTCAATAAAACAATTTTTGAAAACTTTTGACTCAAGACTCTCAAAACAAAACACAAAGTCAGTAATCACCTCCCCCAGACTTAAACAACACTGTCCCCAGTGTTATTAAGCCCGAAGTTGGCTAAAAGAAAGATTAGAAACAACATAAAAGACCAAATAGAAGACTAACCTTCGTCTGCGCGTGGTGTCAAGCTCAATGTCTCCTTTTTCAAATGACCGAAACTAAGACTTAAGTAAAACCAAAACAAAATAAAAAGAAAAACGTACCTAACAGTGGGTTGCCTCCCACTCAGCGCTCGTTTTCAGTCATTAGCTTGACTGTGTGGGGGTTCAGACATCTGGTGGATCAGAGGGTGGCATCGAATGCTTCCCAGATGAATGTCTTCTCATCCAATGTGGTGTGTAAGCGTTAGGTGCATGAGAGAGACCAAGGAAATGAGGAAGAGCAGCAGGGTGGGCCTTGAGTTCGGGTGGGACACTTCGTTTTCCTGCAGCATAATCAAAAGAAATACAAAGCCCTCTACGAGAATCTCGTGGCTTGTATAAGTGTGAAACACCTTTTGAACCCTTAAAGTTTTTATTGACAAGATCAGGAGGTTTGGAATTCATTCCAGGAAGTGCGTACCTTTGCTTCCTTCGAGGTTTCTGATCAATAGGAGGCATCTGTTTGGCCACTGGTGATGGAATTGAAGCATTGGAAGCGGCTTCTGGTGTGGTCCGTGTAGGGTGTCGATCGACACAGATGGTGTCGATCGGCACTAGCTCTGTAGCTCGACTTTCTGCACTTTTTCTGTAACTTAGCTCTGCAATCCTTGCTTCCATGATGAACACGTCTTCCTCCATTGACTTAGCATTGATTAGAACATCTACTCTGCTCATAGTCCTGAAGAGATGATCATTTCCACCCCAGTCTTCAGGCTTCACATCTTTCTTAGAATTCTCAGCCAATGCCTCTTGAACAACTTGCTCTTTAGAATCCAGCTCTTCTCCAGGGATCACAGCAATACATGAAATGTGCTTGGTAATTTCAGTAGTAGGGACAGCTTTGTAGAACACTTCTTTCTCAACATTAGAGAAAGACATTCTCTTATTGGGCATGTCTACAATAGCTCCTACTGTGGCCATGAACGGTCTTCCAAGGATGAATGGTATGCTAGACGTTCTGCTTACTTCCACAACCTGAAAATCAGTTGGCACCAGGCAACTCCCAACCTTGACAAGTAAGTTTGGAATTGTACCATATGAGACTGCGGTAGAATTATTGGCAAATTCAAGAGTCATGGTTGAAGGGTGAATGTCAGCAATCCCCAGCTTCTCTGCAATGTCTCTTGTCATGAGGTTCACGCTAGATCCTGAATCGCAAAGGGATTGTTTAAAGTCAACTCCACCAATGGAGCATGGAACCATAAACATCCCAGGATCTTCAACCTTAAGCAGCTGCTTCATTGGTGGTGTTTCCCTTGCTTTGTGAAAGAGTTCTTCCATCTCTTCAAATGTTTCTCTGTTATTCTAGAAGAAGGCAAATAAAGGATACCTCTCATAAGCTTCATCAAAGGAGAGCTCCTTGGGAAACATCTCCACATTCTTGTTGAAAGAAGCTAGTTTCTCTGCACTAATGGGCGGCCTTAGGTGTTTGGGTAGATGACGATTTGGAACCTTGGCCTTGTAGACTTTCTCCAGTGCAACTTGTGAAGCTTCACGTGATGTCTGAGAGTGGTGTCGATCGACACCCAGCTGGTGTCGATCGACGCTAGACGTTTGTGTTGAAGATACTGCGTTGATCGAGCTCGAGTCGTCTTGTTTCTGCTTGGGTGTCGATCGACACACAGTAGTGTCGATCGACATCGACTCCGCAACATCTTTTACATCTTCAAACTCCTCGATTTCTTCAGTACTTAACCCTCTTTTCTGTGCAGGCTGAAAGTTCCCTTCATTATGGACCTTGATGGCATGCACATGGTGTCTTGGATTCACGTCTGTCTTTCCAGGAAGAAATCCTTCTTGTCTCTTCAAAGCTCCAACAGTTTGAGCAACTTGAACATCCAATTGCTTTATATGAGTACCTAGAGACTCAATTTTTCCATTCAGATCCGTGTACGAAGCATCAATCTTCCCATTGAAGTCCACTGTCATCTTCTGTTGTCCTTCCAGAATCTGCTCTATCATAGACTCCATCTTATTGTCTTGTGCAGGAGGTTTCTGGTAAGAAGATGAACCATAGCTTCTCAGGAAGTTGCTGTTCTGAAAAGGCTTATGGTAGGAAGAACCATAGCCTTGCTGATTGTTGAACCTCTGTCCTTGAAAACCAGCACCATTGATGTAGTTAACCTCTTCTTCCTCACGCTCAAAAGTATCCACTTCTGCAAAGTGGACTTGCTTCTTCCCCACCAAGAGATTGTGTACATTGTCCAACTACCTGTTGACTTCAGCAATTTGGCTTCCTCCATTGGCTCAAGCGTGTTGTCTTCTTTCAAAGTCTGCGTTCTTGGTGTTGTTACTAGAGGCCAAATTCTCTATAAGCACCACTGCGTCTTCTGGGCGTCTGGTGTTGAAGTTGCCATTGCTTGCAGCGTCTAAAGCCATCTGGTATCTCCAATCAATCCCGCGATAGAAGATTCCGATAAGTTGCGGTTCGCTGAAACCATGGTGTGGGCAGTCCCTCTGGTACGATCTGAACCTCACCCAAGAAGCTTTAAATGCTTCAGTGGGTCCTTGGGAGAATGTAGTGATCTTCATTCTCAGCTCCTCCGATCTCGCATCATCAAAGAAATTGCATAAGAATGCATTCTTTGTGTCTTCCCATGTGGTCAAAGATCCTGGTGGCAATTGCTTCAGCCAGTATGATGCATCTCCAGGAAGCGAGTAAGGGAAAAGCTTGCAGAAGAGATAATCATATGTAACTTCATTGGCCTTAATGCTTGAAGCCAAGTCTTAGAATCTCTCGATATGATCCATGGGGTGCTCGTTGGGAAGACCATGGAAAGGATTCTGAGCTACGAGCTGGAAGTAGGCAGGCTTCAGCTCGAAGTCATTTCTTTGGAATGCAGGAGGACGGATCGCAGCTCTATTAGCATAGAACTGATCTGGGCGGTTGTACTCGCCTAATGTTCTTATACGTCCAGCTTCTGCAGGTGCGACTTGCATCGCTGGTTCGACTATGACGGCGCCAGCCTCATCAAGTTTCTGTCCTTGGGCGTTCCTTCTGTTACCCTGCAGGTCAACAAAGTCGCCAGCCTCGTTGCGTATCATGATTAAAGGTTCAACCATCTCTGTCTGCGCAAGGTGTCGATCGATACGCAGTGTGTCGATCGATGCAGATTGAGGACGCTGTCGATCGACGCCTGGTGTGGATCGACGCTCGTGCAGATGCTCGGTTTGTGCGTTCGAAACGACCGAGCTCTTGGTTCAGTGCGACTAGTTCCTCTTCCTTGTTGCTTCTGGTATTGGGCATGCACCTGAAACCAAAGATGAGAAACTAAATCAGTAACAAAAACAAAAATAAAAACCTAGACACAATTCTAATACTAGAAATCTGTAGGCAACTAATCTCCTTCCCCGGCAACGGCGCCAAAATTTGATATGGGTCAAATTTACCCTAGAACTACTCTCTCAAATTAAGAAATCAGTTGTAGTACTTAGGGATCGAATCCACAGAGAAGGGATAGTCACACAGCAGTTTTCTAAATTCGAATTAAGCTAGGAAGAATAATAAAAGTAAAGACAAAAAGAAATTAAAAGTGATGTAAACTTCAGGAGACGGAACGTTAGATTCAGGGAAATTCTCAGGTGATCTAAATTGCAGGTATAGACAGGATGTTATGAAATATGAAGATCTGTTTTTTGAACTCGAATCACTAATGTAAAATCAACCAACTCTCGCTGCGAATATTATCTATGTCTAAACCCTAGAATCCCAAATCTCTTTGCGAATCCTAATAATTCAAACAAGCATTAAAGTTCAGGTTCAATTGTTCACAAAACCCTAAACCAAATCTCTTTGCGAATAGGTATTTTGCTCATCTAACATTAGTTCAGGCTATTAATAATACTCTCGCATCTATTAATTAACCTAAGATCAGATTCTAGGTCGCGAAGCTAGAATAAGCATTAAACACAAATATAGATGAAGAACTCTAATGATTTTATCCTAACAATTTAATTCGACCTAACAATTCATCAATCACCTTTGAAAAACCCTAAACCTAACAAGCAAACTACTCAGACATGATCAATGAAACAGAAATCATTATTTGAATAGAAAACATAAAATAAATCAATAGAAGAAAATAAAGGAGTTCCAAATCAGCTCTAAAGGAGTCTGATTTTTTTCTCCAAAAACCTAAACTTCTATGATTCTTAAAGTTTGAGATTGTGCCTAAACAATGGCTGAAAAACTATATTTATAGGCTTAGGTAAGAGTCTTCAATTCCCAAAAGGATTAGGAAAAGTCTTGGAGATTTTCTTTTCTTCAAAATATGGAAACTTCTTGATTCTGGAAATTGGAAAACCTGGTGTCGATCGACACCATGTAGTGTCGATCGACACCTTGCGTGTAATTCCAGTCTTGACTTCATCACTTCGTGACTTCAATGCATTAAGCTCCAAAATGTATCCAAATCTCCAATTTATCTCCAATTGTACCTGAACCTGTAAAGACTCTATATAGACTCGAAAATAGCCAAAAGACTCTATAAAAACACTTATATCATGGTCTAAAAACGGGTAAAAACCATGATATATCAGTGAGCAAAATATCTATTCGCAAAGAGATTTGGTATAGGTATTTTGTGAACAAATTGAACTTTTTCTTATTGCTTGTCTTAATTGTCTAAATTTGCAAAGAGATTTGGGATTTAGGCATAGATAACTTCTGCAACGAGAGTTGATTGGTTTTAACTTAGAGTTTCGAGTTCTAGACGGTTCTTAATAAATCCCTAATAGACTTAGATTATGCATTCTTGGATTCAACCTGATAATTATCCTTGCCTAGCGTTTCGTCTCCTGGACTTTAATCCATCTAAAATCCGATTTATTACATGTTTTAATTGCTTAGTTTTCAATTTCATATAATCCGACCTAGCATAATTCGAACTTAAAAACTATAGTGTAGCTTTAACTTCCCTGAGGATTCGATACCCCTTATACTTCAACTGCATTGCTGTGCACTTGCAGTAGTTGATTATTTGGGTAAAACCTGAGCCCTATCAAGTTTTTGGCGCCGTTGCCGGGGAAGTAATAGCTGCCTACAGAATCTAGTACTAGGATTTTAACTAGGTTTTCTTTTTACTTTGTTACTAATTTAGTTTCCTAACTTTTGTTTCAGGTGCTTGCCTAGTACCAGAAGCAACAAGGAAGAGGAACTAATCGCATTGAACCAGGAACTAGGCCGTCTCGAACGTACGAACCGCAAGTCTGCTCGAGCGTCGATCGACACAGAGAGCATCGATCGACACCATACCTTAGTGTCGACCGACACAGCTTGTATCGATCGACACCAGACGCAGACCGAGATGGCAGAACCACTGATCCTAATGCGCAACGAGGCAGGCGACCTTGTTAACCTACAAGACAATAGAAGGAACGCCCAAGGACAGAGAATCGATGAGGCTGGCGCCATCATCGTCGAAGCTGCAGAAGATGGACGTGCAAGAACACTTGGCGAATACAACCGCCCATACCAGTTCTATGCTAATAGAGCTGCGATCCGTCCTCCTGCATTTTAGAGAAACGACTTCGAGTTGAAGCCTGCTTACTTCACAATGGTGGGGCAGCATCCTTTCCATGGTCTTCCTACTGAGCATCCGATGGACCACATTGAGAGATTTGAGGACCTCGCATCAAGCATCAAGGCTAATGGAGTGTCCTATGATTATCTTTTTTGCAAGCTGTTCCCTTACTCGCTTTCTGGAGAAGCATCATACTGGCTGAAGCAGTTGGATCCAGGATCCTTGATAACTTGGGAAGACACAAAGAATGCATTCTTATGCAATTTCTTTGAT
>JAHZTW010000101.1:153632-214373 GCA_020283515.1 Alliaria petiolata | reverse complement strand
TAATAGGATCATTTTCGAGGACGGCGGTGAATTTTAGCGCCGGCTGCGAGACGGTGGTGTCGAACATTGTAATGGCGATCACGGTGATGATATCGCTTCAAGTTTTGACAAAGTTTCTCTACTTTACACCGACCGCGATTCTTGCGTCCATCATTCTTTCGGCGCTTCCTGGCCTAATCGATATCTCCGGCGCTTTGCACATTTGGAAACTCGACAAGCTCGATTTTCTCGTCCTCATCGCCGCCTTCTTCGGCGTCCTCTTTGCCTCCGTCGAGATCGGTCTTCTCCTAGCTGTTAGTCTTTCTCCTTCACTGCTTTTTTTATTTTTATTTTCTTGATTTTTTTTTAACCCTCCAAATTCTTATCCGGAAAAAAGTAAAGATGCCGACGAGATGTTTAACTAGACGCATTATAATTAAGATGTTGTTGCTATTCAGATTTGATTGATTGGTGACCTGATGGGGTCGAGTCAACTATAAGCTCTCTATATCAAATCATGTGAATTAAAACTAACTATAGGACCAAAAGCGGCAACATCTCATATAATCAAATAAATTTGTTATAAATGAAGCTAGTAGGCCGACCAAATTTGTTGTGCATGGACCCTGAATGACAAAACAGTAATAATGTTATTTAACGTTTCATTTCATTCAAGTGGTAGTATTCAGTACATATAAATTCAAATACACATGTTTGGTGGGTCACAAAAATATGAAGTCAAGTTGTGTAGATGAACAAAGACAAAAATACCTTTTGACAGCTTTCATCGATTCTCATAATTGAGTCCTCGCAACACCATCTATTGTGAGGACAAGTCTCTTTATTTATCCTTTTGCCTAACCCTATAATTTTGATCTACTTACTCAGTTGATCTTGCGGTCCAATTTAAACAAGATCTAATTGATTGGTATAGCATATAGTTTAATATGATTATTTGTATATATGTAGGTGGGCATATCGTTTACGAGAATAATGTTGAGTTCAATAAGACCAAACATTGAGGCTTTAGGGAGGCTGTCAAGATCAGATATATTCGGTGACATAAATCAGTACCCAATGGCTATTAAGACTCAAGGATTATTGACTCTTCGAATCAGCTCTCCATTGCTATGCTTTGCCAATGCTAATTTTATTAGAGACCGGTTAATTTCTATTTCACTAATCAAGTTCTTTTCATTTTTTATGAAACTCTCATTTGTTAATCTTATGAAATTTTCACGATACTTTTTCTTTTTTTACTTTCAGAATATTGAATTCAGTTCGAGAAGTAGAAGAAGAGGAAGATGAACAAGAACAAGAAGTTAAAAAGGAAAAAGTTCTTCAAGTAGTAATTCTCGACATGTCTTGTAAGTATCTACATTTATATGGCACTAATTACTAATAAAGAATTGTTTATACTGTATATTGTAAAATTAATTAAAATTACATGTACAGTAATTAACAAAATATTCAAATTACTAATATATTTCCTTTTCCCACTCTCCCAAAAATAAATGTGAAGGTGTGATGGGCGTAGATACATCAGGAGTAGTCGCACTTGAAGAATTACATCAAGAGCTGGCTTCTAATGACACCCGGGTATACATTTTAATAATTTTCCATTTAGAATTTTATAACATATGCGCAAATGTTATATTTTTCACTGATTATATGTGTGCATTGTATTGGTTATTCAACTTAACAATATTATTTTTATCTTTGGGCGTGCAGTTAGTGATCGCTAGTCCGAGATGGAGGGTACTTCACAAATTGAAGCGAGCAAAATTGGAGGAGAAAATGAAAACTGAAAATATATTTATGACAGTAGGAGAAGCCGTTGATGTTTATGTTAGATCAAGATCTACGTCGCAGGATATGTGCTGATAAATGAGAACATCAAGCCTATGTAGCAATATAATGCTGTGTAGAGAAAGAGCAGTGGATTGGAATCAGAACTTACTTTGCAGATCGAATCTGCTGACTGCTGAGTTAACAATTCACAATATTTAATCATAAATATCTTAAGATAGCCGTCGAAGAAAAATCAAATATTTAACCGTTATATAAAGATATATCGCTGAAGCCTCCGTGTGCATGAGAGATATTCTGGTAATCCGATTATGAATAATCTTCTTCGATTTTTAATACCGTTTTTTTTTTAATCACATATCAATAGTACCGAGATACACACGATTAACCAAAGGATAATGGAATTAGAAACACGATGATCAGCAAGGCCTAAAAAAATGTTATTTTGTATGCCGAAATGAAGAAATGATCGAGGACTAATTTCTGGTTTTGCATGTGCATTGTTTTGTATACCAGAGTTGGACCAATTAATACATAATTCGATTTCACATACTCCTATATAGATTTTGCGAGGCAAAATATAAGATCATTCTTAATTCGTTCAAAGAACAAAGCCCTTCAATCTCTCCCATACATTTATAACCAAATCTCTTTCTTATACCTAACCTCTCCTTCTTTCGTGCTTCTCTTTTCTCTCGTCCATACATTTTTTTTTTAATACATATACGCGTTTTTGCCTCCAATGATCAGATTTTCGCATTCCCAAAAAAAGGAGAAGAGTCTTTGAATTTGTTCGTTGCATTGATCGGGTTAGAGAGACATGGGTCGAGTGAAATTGGAGATAAAGCGGATAGAGAACACAACGAATCGACAAGTTACGTTCTCGAAACGACGAAATGGTTTGATAAAGAAAGCTTATGAATTGTCCATTCTTTGTGACATCGACATTGCTCTCCTCATGTTCTCTCCCTCTGATCGCGCGCCTTAGCCTCTTTTCCGGCAAAACAAGGTTCCTTATTGTTATTTTTACACTTTTTTGGGGGTTAGTTAATGTACAAACAAAATATTGAAAGAAATATTTCATTTTCGTATAACTTTGGTCAGGATCGAAGACGTTTTCACAAGATTCATCAATCTTCCTGACCAAGAACGAGAGAAGTAAGCTGAGCAAATCTCCTTTGATTCTTTTTCTAATATTTTTCCTATTTATTGTCTTATTTTGTTTGTTCGTTATTATATTTTCTTCAATTTTATTGCAGTGCTCTATCATTCCCCGATCAGAGCCGACGCCCGTTCGTAACTTACTCCTATTATTCCTCATACTCCTTCTTATTAATAATTTAATATTAATCATTTGTTGATATATAATTATAATCTAATTGGGATTTTCATGTTTTGACCACTTTTTATTTTTTTGCAGAGATTTCCAGAGCAAAGAGGTAATTAGACTAAACATAATTAAGAGACTGAGAAAATATATATATTCATTATGAAATACTATAATAGAACCTATCTTGGCAGACTTGATCATTTTACACAGCAGACTTCTGATTTTCAACAGCAGACTTCTGATTTTCAATAGCAGACTTCTCAACACTATTAAAGGATTTAACGTTAGTCGAAACATGATATCCAAAGAAAAAAAATATAGTTAACGAAAATGAAAGTTGATGATTAGAATAACCGATTTTAAAGTATATATTTTAAAAAGTGTCTACTTTCTTTTATAAAGTCCACCAACTTGTCAAACTATATTTATTTATTTTTAATTAAGTGAGTTTTTTAATATGCGTGAATTATGTTAAAACAACAAATAATATGGAACAGAGGGAGTAGCTATTTTCTTTTATGATATGNATACTCCATATAACGATATGCACAATGTTATATTTTATATTATTAAAATCTAAAAAAATTCTTGTCACGTGACAGTATCTACTGCGGACTTTGCAGCAACTCAAGACTGAGAATGATATTGCTCTTCAACTCACCAAGTCTCAACTTCTTCCACGTTTTTCTTTCGTTACAATATTTATATATATATATACATTATTTTTCCAAGAATATGGACGTTAACTTTCTTTATTTTTTTCTTATCGGGTGGTTTTTAAAAAGCCCTGCAGCTATCAACTCCGACGTCGAGGTGAATCTTCTAATTTTTTTTCTGACTAATGTGTAAATTTATATATCCCCAATCGTCGATTTGATTCTTTTATTGTAATATTTGAATCAAAAAAATTGAAGGAGCTTGAGCAAGAAGTGTATAAGTTACAACAACAGCTGCATATGGCAGAGGAAGAACTAAGGTCATTATTCTAATCACTTTTATAACTAAAAACCAGAATTCTGATACAATTTATGAAAATGTAACTAACAGTTAGTGACTAATAGTTATATGAAAATATACAATTAGGAAATACGAACCAGATCCAAACAGGTTTACAACAATGGAAGAGTACGAAACTTGTGAGAAGCAGCTCATGGACACCTTAGCACGTGTCACTCAACGACGGGTCAATAACTTAAACTCCTCTTAGTTTTTTCTTATCATAAATATATTCTACAATATTAGCAGCTAAATCAAAATTTTTTTTTTTTTTTGGATACCCAGGAACATATTATAAGTGACCAGCTATCTTCATACGAAGCATCTGCTATACAGCAGCAAAATATAGGTGGGCCTTTCGTAAACGACGTCATTGGAGGCTGGCTGGCTGAGAATGGGCCTAATCAAGCCCATCTATTCGACGCATCGGCCCATTCAGTAATGTATGAAACGTTGTTGCAAGGAAGTAGCTCAAGCTCGAACCAAAACAACACCATGGGTGAATGCCACATGTCAAATCCTAATGGTGTGTTCCAAGAATGGGCCCAAGCCTATACTTCTACTACGGGCCTCAATCCCTCGGCCTTGTTTCCCCCTATGCATCATGGAGTGGTGAGTCCCAAAATGGAGGAAACTGAAATACAGGTTATGAAGAGGGAGCCAGAAGCAGACCACGAGGTCTCCGACTATGATATTCGAATGCCTCAGCTCAGTAGCCAATAATCTCCACACTATTTTAATTTAATTTATCTTATTGCACATTTATAAGGTTTATTGTTTATAATAATATATAAAACTAAAAATTTACATTGAATGTTACATTGACACAAGGTAACAAACTATTTTCAAAAAAAAAAAAACAAGCTATATTCCCTATAATATTGTAACAAATTAATTATTTGTTGCTCTTTACAAAAATATATGTGATTTTTTTTTTCGAAATGCAAATTTATAATAAAAATATGAAAATGAGCGTATCACAAAAATGATGTTAGTGAGTAGTTAGATATTTATTTGACATTTTTTGTGATAAATAATTTTAAATCAACTAAAATAAAACTTAAAAATAATTTAACGTGCCACGTCGGATTTTTAGATTTAGGTTTATCTTTTTTTCAGCCTTTCATTTAGTATTTAAGATCTATTGCTTATCTGTTCAAAGATATCAGCAACCAAGTTTTTTTTAAAAATACGCTAGAGCTAAATAGTGGAACGCCGATGTGGAATCATTTACAGTTTCTCGAATCGCCTGAAGATCTGGAACTAAGTATTCCGTCAATGGTATATATCTATCTTTTCCTGTTCAATTTTCTTTAGAAATTCTTTTGTTTAGATTTATTAATCATAAAACTGTTGGATATGAATGATGTATAGGATACTGTGCAAAATTCATTAACAATAAAAATTGAAAAAACGTATGATGAGTTGGTTGGATTGATATGTCTCTACAATAGACAAAAAACAACTTTTTAGTGTCCTCTCAACAATCAGATATTACATATAGTTTTCCACAAAATCACTTAAAGTGCTATATTACAGCTTTTTGACATAGACCAAGAAATCTAAGCCTATCTAGTCATAGCTATATAGTATGGTAATAATTCAATTTTTGTATTTATTGTTAGCAGCAGCAACAACACCAACACCATGTCTATCAACAGCCGCAACAACGACAAGAAAGGTTTTATGCAATTGGTTCATTATTTCCTCGACATTTTCAACATTTATCAAATAATAATCTTTTAGCTATCACCGCCTCAAGCGTAACAACTTCTCCGAACCTAGTAAGTCACATCAACAGTTTTTTATTTGTTTGTCTATAACAACCTTTTTTACTTAACTATTGATAAACCAATATAAATGTCTCTAAAATCATATTATATTTAACTAAATATATAGGTTCATATGCAACAACAGCAGCAACATCGTCCTTACGATCATACTCTCTCAATTAGGTATATTATTCAAATTTTAATTTTATATTAATTTTAATTACTGAATTTACTTGTTATATTTTATTTGAATGGTTTAGAGAACACATGTTAAACAACCAATACCATAATTCTTATGGTTTCGATCCAATTATGGTGGTGAATTCAGAGCATTCTAGCCCAATAGCACTCAACAATCCCATTTCAAATTGGTACGTACTACTACTCAAACGTAAAGCTATGTATATATATAACACTCATAAAAATATTATTTTCATGAAATGTAGGTCACAAAATGATGTGTCGTATCAGACGTATCGACATGTCCCATTCACTTTTTCTGGTAACATGTATGGTCAGCAACTGTCCCCATCGGTTTTAACCAATTGGCAAAACGAGCTTCACAATTCAAGGATGGTTAACAATTCAGCTAGGTTTAATCACCTTTCCCCATCGGTCTTAACCAATTGGCAAAATGAGCTTCACAATTTAAGGATGGTTAACAATTCATCTAGGTATAATCACCCTTCCTCATCGGTTTTATCCACTTGTATATGTTTTAGAAATATTTTTTACATGTAAAATCTATTGGGTTTGTGCAGGACATATCCTCTACAAAATCAAACTTCTGTGATTCGTACCTTTAATAATGCTCCACAACGTAACATTTCATTCATACCCGGACTTCAAGTATCCTCGATTCCTACCATGTAAGAAAGTCGTGAACTATTAGATTTATCATTTATCACAAGAAAAAATTCTACATTTGTAAAAATTTAAATCTATTTTGTGGACCTCATTTCTATAGGCAGCATGGCAGTATGCAAAGATCGGTGCATCAACCTTCGTCGAGTTTTCGGTTCTCAAACCTTAACACTCATGCGCGTAGACATCCATACGCAACCTCAATCATACCTCCACAGGTACATTTTCTTTTATGCAATGAATGAGATTATGGTTATTTCTAAACATTTATAACTAATGATCTCCAAATGTAAAATTCAAAGTTAGATTAATTGGACCGGTCATTATAGCTATTAGAATGCCAATAAGCAACATATATTCACTAAAAAGTAAAAACATACAATTAGGGAACTAGACACATTCAACTAGACAATCATCCACTCATTCTTTCGTCGTTGTTCCTCCAACAACGACAATAATACTATATATTTATCAATTCAGTGATGTACAAATGATTATATGCACTAAAAACACTTTATTGATGGTATAAACGTTACAGAATGGAGTTTTGGGATCTCGGCGACGAAGTTACCAACGCATATTTAATTTTGAAGAATCGTCATCTTCTACTCAACGCAGGGTATAATTTCTTGTAATTAACACACATGAAAAATAATGAAAGATAAAGATAACAAAAATTAGTTATATATTGCAGAGAATTATATCATCAGATGGAAATGTTGGTCCAGCTGCAATCAATCTTGGTGAAGAAAGGTTGGATTTTTTTTCATTGACTATCCACACTTTTATATTCGTGTGAGTCTTTCAGTCTAAAATATCTAAGTAATTAGAAACAAAGTTTCCTTAAAAACATAACAAATACATATTTTTCAGGCTAGAATATAAGATCTACGATCCAAGATACGAAAGCATCGGTCAATACGTTGATCCTCACATGAGAAGTTGGATAAACGGTAATTCATTATTATTTTTTGTTTTACTGGTTAATTTATGAGTTTTAGTTAATTTATTGATTCATTCATAAATTTAATTGATTTCCTATTGACTTTTGTTATGAATTTTGGTAAGAGTTAATACTCACATCTTACTAATTCATAATTTGTTCATTTTAATTTATAGGTCGTTGATCTATCCTCAAACCTTGAATAAGTGAAGGTTTCTATCGTCCTCTGTTTAATGGTTCTTTTCTTTTTCTCTATCGTCCTTTGTTTTCTTTTGTGACATCCTCATGGATTCATTTTCTTTTACAGCTTGACATATACATTATGGCATTGTAAACTTGTCTTATACAATCAAGATTTGTTTTCCTTCTTAAAGTTTTTACTCATCGCTTTATGGTCACATCTCTGATTGCCAATGAAGTATCATAGATTCATAGGGCAGAACAGCCCGTAATCTTATTTATTTTCACTCTAATCGATTTGGATTTGTCGATTGTGTCTGAAAGTTACAAATTGCACAATGTGATATGACTCTAGCTAATCACACATGTTACATCAACATTTCTAATCTCAAGTATGGTTTTGACGTCTGATCAAAGTGTTTCATGTATTTTTTATTTCTTGGTTGGAAAAATAAAAGAACCGATTATGGTTCTAATTAAGAATATTATCAAAATTTTATTAAACAATAGTTCATAATTATTATTTTTCAATACAGAGAAAAAAAACCCCTCAAATTTAAAAGAGAGAAGCGGTATAGTAGATCTACTTATGAAATAGCTCGCCGTTTTATTCTTGACAACAATATGCATTTTTGAGAGTAGAATTACGGTTCACCCAACAAACATCATTTTAGATTTTGGTTTGCACTTGAATTACTCCTTCGCAACAGCAGATCGCAACTGGAGGAGGGAAAGAAAAAAAATCAATTATAATAATTATTGAATAAATAAAGTCACAAACAAATTAGGTTGAACTTTTTTTTTTTTTTTTTTGTTCACCAACTTCAAATTAGGTTGAACTAGAAAGACCTTTAGCTGATTGGATTGATGGGCTGAATTGGCTATTATATGGGCTTGTTTGGGCTTCCATGCTTCGATGGGTGGTACTTGGAGCTTCGCAGGTTTTGCTCAACAAATGTTCCTGCGATTATCAATCACAAACTTAATAATTATTATTAATATTTTCCTCTTACAACGTAGTTAAATAGCAGAGATGTAGTATGTGTGTTACCCTTCTCTGGACGACACGTGTCAGAGTATCGATTAGATGAGTTTCACATGCTTCGATCTCCTCTATTGATGTAAACCTTACTGGATCTGGTTCGAATTTCCTATGTTATATTAGATCACAAGAATCTCAGTCTTTACGCAACATGATATTGTTTTTTTTTTTGTATATTTTAAATCAAATAGGACAAATTAAAGAAAAAATACCTCAGTTCTTCCTCTGAAATCTGAAGCTGTTGTTGCAATCTACAAACCTCTTGCTCAAGTTCCTGTAAATTTGCAAATATAACTAGGCGAATTGTTATATAGTTATTAGTAAACCGAGAAAATTGGGAAATTAATAACCTCGACATCGGAGTGGATAGCTTCGGGGCTTTTTCCCAGAGTCACGAGATAAAAAGTCAGTGTACAGATTTGGATTTTTAAAACATATATACCAACAGAATGTATATATTATATCACTATATCAAATAGTAATAAGATGAAGAAGTTTGTTATAAAGGACATAGAGAAATAAACCGAGGTTCGTTGATTTGGAGGGCCATGTCGTTCTCAGTTTTGAGTTGTTCAAGAGTCCTTAACAAATACTGTCACAAAAAGAAAATGCTGATAAAAAAAAAAAAGAACATATACATATGTAAAACAAATACTTAAGATTCGAAATTTGATCGTTGTAATTAGAATAACGAGCACACATACTTGTAAAGAGCTTATGAACGCAATAAACTAATATTGTTTTTATTGATTATTCTCACCTCTTTGTTTTGGATACCTCTGCAAAACAGAGAAGGAAGTTCAATTAATTAGTAACAAAATATATATATGAAATTAAGTATTATATACTATATCAAATTGAAGTATATTATACTCACTGGCGTTTGCTTTGATCGGGTAAAACTATAGCGCTGAAAATGTAAAAATTACCCAAAAGAAAAAATGTGAATATATAAATTAGTCAACCAATTAGATGAATGCGAGAAACATACATACTTCTCTCTTTCTTGGTCAGGGAGATTGATGTACCTCGCGAAAACGTCCTCAATCCTGAAATCATCTCATAAATTAAGATAATGGAGATAAAAACACCATGCATGTATGTATATTACATATATTTTTTCACAAATGCATCGTTGAAGGCTCGGAACATACTTAAGTTGTAGAGAGCGAGTGAAGGATGGAAGAATCTAATTTATAACTAAACTACAAACTAAAGTAATTCTTTCGTTTTGTTAAAAATGACAGTTTTTATATTATCATATTTTTATCATTCTCATCGTAACTTACAATTTAAAGATATTTGAATTATTGTGCATTAACAAAAGTATTATCTATTTGTTAGAACTTAGAACAAATGTTGACCAAAGCTTCAGTAATATGCAAAAACGTGTCAACGTTCGGTTGCACTTCTAATAGATTCGAAGTGACAAAGCGATAGACAGTATACGCAAACGTACGTGATCACACTTTCATGTATAACTTGGAAAACCGTAGCGGGAAGATTCCAAAAGGGCGTGGAATATTCTTGAAGAAGAAACAGAAATACCTTGTTTGACCGGAAAAGAGACAAAGGCGATCGGAGGGTGAGAACATGAGGAGAGCAAGATCGATATCACAAAGGGTTGCCAGTTCATAAGCCTTTTTTATTAGACCCTTTTTACGTTTTGAGAAGGTAATTTGTCTGTTCGCGCTCTTCTCTATCCGCTTTAGCTCCAATTTAACCCGACCCATATCCAGTGATCACTGCAAAAAAAAAAAAAAACAAAAGTAATCTATAAAAAGTTGGTGCGAGAGAATTTGATTGACTTCAAAAGAAAATGAGCCGACGAAAGGAGAGTTCTCTATGTTTTGTGTGTTTGTATAAGAGAGAGGAAAGGAGAGTTACAAATGGGTGAGCGGATAGATTTTTTTGTTTTTAATTTGGACGAATCGGTGTCATATGGCTAGGTTTACATTATATATACCCATATTTATTTAGTCTTGTTTTATAAGCAAGTAGTTTACTCAAATTTTTAATATTTTTTTTTGTTACTTTTACCCCTCATATTTAACATTAGTTCTCTCGATCGGCATTTGCTTATATTTCGTAGCCTGCCACTAGTAATAATATATGTGCATCGAGAAAATAAAGAAAAATGACCCAAGTGTGAGACATGAATATGATAATATAGCGAGTGAAATTAAGGCTTGTTATATAGATGCCTCTTGATGAAGGAATTTCAAAAGAAAGGCAAAAGGTTTAGGGTTCGTATAAGGAATATTCTTGGATGTTACTATGTTAGAAATATCAAATGTGCATGACGACCACCTAGTCTCAGGCTGTGACACGTGGAGCTCTGTTTTGTGTTGTCTCGGTTGTTGTTGGTACGCGCCGACAGGGGGAGAAGACAAAAGAGAGAGAGAGAGAAAGAGATCCTCAACGCGAAGTTTGCTCATGAGTATTTACATATGTAAGGGCTAAGGCTAAGAGTGAGGTTTAATATCACCACAAGGTCTACAACACTCTCGTGTAATCGTGTTCCACTTCTATTTCATTCTGTTGTATTTTACGGATAACCTCGGGTTAATTCACGTCATCACGTGACTATTTTTGATTTAAAAACCCCATGAAATATGTATACCAGCTTGCAAAACCCGCATAAACCGAACAACAACGCAATATACTACTCTTAACTATATTTTTATACGTGTGATGATGTCCCTTTGGTCCAAGTTAAAACGATACAATCATACAAATAATGTTAACGGGGTCCATCTAAAGATAAAAGATTGATACGCACACATTTTTAAATAGTCTAAATTTTATTAAACGTGGTAAGTTTAACCAGTTAATTAAAAGAGTGTTTGTTTTGATGTTATCCGCCCGGAATTCGAATCGTAGATATTACATTAGAAGAGGAGATGGTTTAAGCATCTGGATCTGCTAGGTATCATCAACGATTGGTCTCTAATTTAGGAAAATTATGGGTTAAAGATTCAAAACTTCCTGACTGAGAAAAATATATATGTATATTTGAGTAAAAAAAAGGTGACACGTTTGTGAATTTGGCTTTGGTTGGAAGTGTGGAATGAAAAGTTAAAGATGGCCTCTCACAAGGGAAGCCTCATTATATTCTGATTTTTTAGAGGAAAAGTGGCAAGTACCAAAACGATATATATCTTTTTCTGTGGCAATGCTCAGAACTTAGATTAATCATGTTCGGTCCAAGTTCCCTAGAATCTGATTCATACATTGTATCCGACCAACTGGAGTTCGTATTTTACAGCACAAGATAGTAAATGTTAATATGGACTTGATGCATGCGGACGTAAACGGGTTTAGTGTAATTTTCTCGGCTTGCGATCCGTTTAATGGTATGTAAGAATAGTGTGTAAAAATAAACGGGTCCGAACAGATGCTGAATCGATTGAAAAATATTTCTCAAGTTTTAGATTTTACGTTATTTTTTTTTGTTTACTATTATTATGATATGCATATTTTGTGGTTTTTCTTCGGACATTATATATGTAACATTGTACCTTTAGACATTAAATCGATTTTTTTTGTTGGAATTTGATTAGATATGTATGATTTCTTTTGAAATGCAACACCTATTTTTTTTTATGTAATTGTAATTGAATTTTGCATTAGTATTTTCTATGTAATTGCAAAAGGGTTTATTTTGCTATTAATTACTTTATATAGAATGTTTTGTTCATGAAAATTCCACAAATTAAAAATGTAACGTGTGATTAAATTCATAACATACAAATTATTACAACAACTAAAATATAATTTGAAAGATAAAATGTTCAAAAAAAAAATTAATCTAACAAAACTAAACGGGTTTAAACGTACCTATACGGGCAATACTTAAATGGGTAAGACCTAAACAGATTCGAACCGCCCGTTTTAACACACTAGCACCAGAAAACAAAAAATTGTTGAAACTTGAAGCATGAACGAAAACCTTACCCTGTTTGTGTATTTATTTTTTTCTTATAATAAAAAGTATTTAAAAAATATTTCACATACATTTCATGTCATCTGGCAAAAAATGTTGAAAATTAATGGTGATGAGAAGAAGAAAAAAAGTTAGGGAAATTAAGGGTATAAATGGAATTTCATATCAAATTGAAAAAGCAAAACCCTAGCAAAGTTGACAGACAGAATATAAAAGGTCAATAAGCGGCGTTTTTTCGTTTTGGTCTATCGTGCTGCTCCTCTTCCTCTCGATATCTCTCGGCCGCACAGATCCAAGACATTTTGATCTCTGCTTTCATCGCCTGTGAAAATGCTGACGGCCAAGAAAACGGTTCGTAACGTTCTCTCTCATAAAAAGTTTTATTCTTTCATCGTCTGGGTTCGCGTTTTTTGATCTCAATGTGCTTCACCCAGCGATATCTAAATAGTTTCTGGGGTTTATGATTAATTGCAGAAGAAGTCTCACGAGGGTATCAACAGCAGGTTGGCTCTTGTAATGAAGAGTGGTAAATACACTCTCGGTTACAAGTCTGTCCTCAAATCCCTCCGCGGCTCCAAAGGTAATTTAGTCGAACAGTTGGTGTGCATACCAAAGTGCTTTAGCTTTTTTTACAGCCGTTGTCTAAGTTTATTCTGGGTTTTGCTTGTGTTCGCAGGAAAGCTAATTCTCATCTCCTCCAATTGCCCACCGTTGAGAAGATCAGAGATTGAGTACTACGCAATGCTCGCTAAAGTTGGTGTCCACCACTACAATGGAAGTGAGTTCCTTTCTTCTTCTGAACAACCTTCTTTATCCCCTATAGATTCAGAGATTATTTGTCCCCTTGTTTATGTTTAGGTTTCGTTAGGTTTCGTAACTGAGAATCTGCTTCTATGGACCATTAATCTGATGATAAAAGTTTGATCCTAAGTAGAGGAATCTAGTAAGGACTTGCTAGTGTGAATTGATTTTGGTGTTTCTGTGATGTGTCTATTACAAATTAAGCTGATGATAAAAGTATGATCCTAAGTAGAGGAAGCTAGTATGGACTTGCTAGTGTAAATTGCAACTGGTGTTTGTGCGATGTGTCTATTACAAATTACTGTGGTTATGCATCCTTACATTCTGGGTTTGAACAGCAGGATTATAGTCTCGTTTTCACTCTTGAAAAGAACTTTGATCTTACCTCATTGATATTACCCGAAATAGCCTTTAATATCATATCATGAAAGGAAGTAGATGAATGAATATCTATTCTATTCAGCATTGTTTCATGCTTTAGTCTCATTCATCCATTGTTTACTGCTGTATCACTTTTGCTTGACTGTGTGTTTCATCTCTTCATTTGGATTTCAGATAACGTTGATTTGGGTACAGCCTGTGGAAAGTACTTCCGCGTTTCTTGTCTGAGCATCGTTGATCCTGGTAAAAGATCATCACTAACTAGCTTACATGCTCGCCAACATTAGTATATATTGTCGATTCTTCATTGATACCTTTACTAATGATTTTGTCTTTTGGCTGGTTTCAGGTGATTCTGACATTATCAAGTCGATTCCTGGTGACCAGTGATACAATTTCCGATTTTACTTTATCCAGTTTTGTATTTGAGCCTCTCGAATTTTATGAGCAAAAGACATTGTGTTTCCAAGTTTTCTTATATTAAGGACCGGATAAGATTTTTTTTTTTAAAGCAGGAAAGAACAAACGCCTTTTATGAGAATTAATCTCAGTAACATTGATGGTTCTTTCCCTCTTTTACCGCTTTAACATTAAACTCAGAGTAACCGAAGATCTGGTAATTATCAAATTTGATGCCTACATCATGTATCATGTATGTTACTACTACAAGAGAGAGAGAGAGAGAGAGAGAGAGCAAGTACCAAATAATTACTTGTAAGATACAGAAGGTGAAGCTTCCAAAACGGCTTTACTTGGCTGCTTCTTCCTCTTCTTCTTCGGTATCGAGCTCTAGACCTTCTGCTGCTAACAGCTGAGTGATGAGCTTTTTCTTATCCTCCTCTGCTTTCTTTCGCATCAGATCTCTTTTCTTCAGTACCAGCGTGTGTCGCTTTAGAGTGCTGTTGAATAACTCTCTCGATGCTTTCTTCTCCTTCTCCAATATCTTTCTCTCTTCTTCCGGATCCACCTTAATAAGTTTTTCCAGATTCAAAAAAACATAGCAAAAGAAAATCACTACCTCGGGAGAAACAAAGCTCAAAAACACTTTGTTGTTCTTACCTTGGAACGAGAGAGACGACGAGCACGCAGGTTTATCTCAAGCTGTTGTTGCTCAGCCCAAGCTGCAATCGCCATGTCGCCTCTCTGATCAAATGCTTTACGCTTTTTTATCAGCCATTCCATCCAAGCTTGTGATGCCTACACAAACCCAACACCTCATCCTTCAAAATTCTGATTCCCTTGGGAAAAAAGAAAATTCCCAAAGTCGAGATTTCTAATATACATACCTTCATTGGATTCACACGGTTGTCCATATCGTATTGTCTTTTCTTCTCCGTGTCCATGAGCAGCTCGTATGCAGCCTGAATCTTGATGAATCTACCTTCTGCTGTCTCTCCTTCTTCAAGAGTCCCTTTTCCATCATAAACTACAGACAAAACACAATTCACGCAANTCTCTAAATTAGCTAAGGTAGTCACACTTTTTATATTATAAGTTTGTAGATTAGTATATGGCTCATTTCCAATGCTAATAAAAAATTATAAATTAAAACTGAAGATTTGTTGGTCCCTTCGATGGAACATAGGGCCACATTTCAACTGTATTGCCCCAAGAGCTAAAGGAGCGTATATATTTCTTTAGTGTTCTTTCTTTCCAAATGATGAATTCAATGTTAGTTCGATTGGTTTTTAATTATATCATCATTTTATTGCTATCGTGATATCAATAATATCATAATGTAGTTTAAAAATATATATATCATAAATGTATTTTACCAGGGCCGGCTCTGGGCCAAGCCAAATGAGGCATTGAGCTTGACCCCCAATTTTTGTTTGCCTCTTATACAAGAATTTTTCTATGTATACATAATAAGTTTTATAGTTTTTATTAATCCATTACTAATGTTTTATGGTTTTATAGTTCATATTTTTCAATTTGTCTCTGACCTGCAAAATCTCAAGACCGGCCTTGTTAATTTTATTAATATGGACAATAATTAAACACAAATCTTAATTTTTGTCTTTGCTTCTATCCAACAAAATGGAAAATATCAAATTTGAAATTTGTTAATTTTTATGTGATGGGAAGCTTTCTTTATATTAGTTTGTTGATCCAAACTTACATGCTGAACACCACTGAATGTAATTATGCCCCCTCTGAGATGTTACTATGTCTTTATGTATGCCGCCGACTTCACTTCATCTTAACATATGCATACAGTAAAATCTCTTAAAACAACCAATTGAATTTTGTTGTTTAGAAAAACAAAAGCATCTGTGCATGTAAAGATTTTATACAGTTATTTAATTATTTGTTAACCTTTTGTTATTCAACTAATCTACATGTATTAACTATATGAATGTCTAGCTAGTGACTATAGACTATAGTGGCCAGTTATATGGAAATAGACTAATTTATCAATATATTCATATCATTTTATTTACTCAACTTCATATATACATATATAATAAAAGAGAATTGTGTAGCATGCACATTTAGTATTTGATTTGATGGAAGAAAATTAGAAAACAAAGTGTTAAGGCATGTGAAGACACATATAATTAGTTTGGTAGGAAATTGATGAAAGATATACTTAACTATTAGAGTTAGGTCTGAATAGTGTTGCCAACTTATAACTTAAACCGACATGAAAACCTTTATTTTTTTTTGAGTGAACCGAGTAACACTAATTAAACCACTATTAATATTTTTCTCACTTATGTATTTTTTAAAACTTAACTAAACACTCATGTTAATTTGATGTCAACCACCAAATTGGCTCTTAGTTGGTCCACTATATTCATGTATATCAAATTTTATATGTATATCATGTGTGATAAATCCAACAGCTAAATTTTCTTTT
Source organism: Alliaria petiolata (assembly GCA_020283515.1). Taxonomy (NCBI): domain Eukaryota; kingdom Viridiplantae; phylum Streptophyta; class Magnoliopsida; order Brassicales; family Brassicaceae; genus Alliaria; species Alliaria petiolata. The sequence goes on along the minus strand of JAHZTW010000101.1, from coordinate 197,467 downwards.
GTAGTTTTGAATTGTGCTATTAGATATTAAGAAAAGGATATCAGATGTTACATCTATATGTGAATTAATCACACTTTCTTAACAATAACAAACAACAAACTTTTCGAAATATACATTATTAATGTCGTAGTACTTCTGTCTTATACTTAACTAGAATAGTGATCCGCATATATGCGGATTTTTAATAAAATATTTTAAATCAATAAAAATAAATTAAAAACAAAATCGAATAATCTGAAAAGAAAAAATAAAATTTATTTTTATTAATACTTCTAGATATATTGTTTTATTACTCTTATATGAATTATGTTTATTTCTAATGCTTTATCTATTATTTATTTATTCTAAATTTTAGCGAATTAATTATTCCTTTTTTATCATAATTAGATTACTGCGTATACGCAGATCTTATAATAACAATATTTAAAAATTATTAAAATAAATTTTTAAGAAAATAAAAAACAAAATCTGATCACTACTTAAAAAATATATGAAAAACACAATTTTCTTAATTTAAATGAAAAACATAAAAGAAACTTATTTTCCTTTTTCTTAACTTTTTTATTTATCTTTTCAATTATTTATTTTTCTTTTGGTATTAGTAATTGAAAAAGAACTTATTTTCTTTTTCTATTTTTAAAACTAATTTTTTTATTTTCCTTTTAGTATTAGTAATTGATCGTATTAGTAAATGAAAAACATAAAAAAACTTAATTTTCTTTTTCTTAATTTACCTTTTAGATTTTTTATTTTCCTTTTTGTATTAGTAATCGAAAAAACTTATTTTCCCTTTTATTTTTAAAACTAATTTTTAGATTTATGTAAACATTCTGTTAAAATCTAATTGGTTGGATTTTTTTAACACGTGTCAAAATCTAATCGACTAACTTGACACGTGTCATGATCATATTAAAAACTAACTTTGACGCATCCTACTCTATATAATACAATTTCCTCAATTTAAATGAAAAACATAAAAAAAACTTATTTTCTTTTTTCTTAATATACTTTAGATTTTTTATTTTCCTTTTTTTATTAGTAATCGAAAAAAACTTATTTCTCTTTTTATTTTTAAAACTAATTTTTAGATTTATGTAAACATTATGTTAAAATCTAATTGGTTGAATTTTTTTAATACGTGTCAAAATCTAATCGATTAACTTGACATGTATCACGATCATGTTAAAAACTAATTTGATGCATCCTACTTTATATAATAAGATATTTTTGGAATATATGTTCACGTCCATAATAATTTGTTTTCTCGTCCCAACTTCTCAACTGTTGTTGTGCTATAAATTCATAAAATCTTGGAGGTGAATCGCAACACGAAAGAGCATAAAATATTATTCTTCCATACTTTTTTAATGTTTTTTATAAAATATTCTTCCATACTTTATAAATTACAAATCATATATATATTGACAAATACTTTTTGTTGTAAATGTAGGTTCCAAGATTTGCCACGAACGGATCGTTTTTGCTTTTGCTTATTTAAATGAGAATATCTGAACGGGTAATTGTACTTTGAGTTCCTTTTGCGGGGAGGCAAAAAAAATATTATCTCACGTATAAATTATATACTTAATTGTTGACAAAAAGATTAAAAATTAATTAGTATATATTGATAATCTTTTGAAATGCTCGGTTTGTTAGATAGTGCCTAGTGGATATATACATTTGTCCATTTTACGGTACAAACTAAGCTCTTTGTCATTCTCAACTAAGTTTTGATCCTTAGTACCAAAGTCTCTCATGTAAAGTCAAAATCTTCAACATTCACTTGAATAAGTTACTTTATGAAAGGGTCCATAAGTTAGTGCATTCTTTTGTTTATCCGGACTCTATCTTTCTGTAGTAGCACAGAATACATAACTTAACTTTCGATGAGTACTCAATCGTTTTAAAATTGTGTGATATTTCATTAAGGGTCTTTTTTACTAATATACATAGATTGTAGTTTATGTGCTCATATGTTTTGCAATGATTAATTTTTTGGTTAAACGAAAAAGAAGAAGATAACTAAAATGTCATTAGTTCAATTGAAAAAGTACCAAAGATAATCCTGGTAATCCAACAATCTATATATATATAAAATAACATTTTCTCTCTTCTCATGAAGACACCTCATCCTCCACATCACTGCCACATCATATTTTTTAATCTAATTTTTTTAATTCCAAATTTAATACACATACTAATTATACATTTTGTTTTAACATAAAAAGAATTCCAAAAGACACCATTCATATTCTAAATTAAATCAAAAATTAATATATAATTGAAATAAATAATAAAAAGTTTTTAAAAATGGTTACACTAATATTTTTCAACTTTTATAAATATTTAATTAGGTTAAGTTGTATCGCTAATATTATAAAAAAATTATGATATCAAAAAATTCCTAACAATTAAAAATATAAGTTATCCTAGAACTGAATATATAAAGAATTAGGTTAAGTTGTATCGGTAATATTATAAAAAAAATACGATATCAAAAAATTCCTAACAATTTAAAATATAAGTTATCCTAGAACTAAATTTATAAAGAAAAATATAAGTTTATAAATCTTAACATCTAATAAAAAGATAAATAAGTAAAATTAATGTATAAATAAATAAAATTAAGCTGTTAAAAAACTCATACTTGAATAAAACAAAAAATGATCAATTGTTGAGTTTCTTGCGCTATTGGGCTACATAAGGGGCTGTGACCATAAAACAAGAAACGTGACCGGTTATTAATTTTAAAAATTATTCATGCATTACAATGATTACCCTTTAGAATAAAGTTAAAACAAAATTAATACAAACACTCTTCAATTGTCCGCTTCGAAATTAACTCGAACTCTACCTGAAAAAATATGCAAATTTATTTCCATATAATTTAAGTTACACAACACAATGAGTAAGAAAATAAATCAAAACATGGCTATAACATCAAACACATAAGAATATTTGAGAATTACCAAGTATTAAATAACATTAAAAACACAAAACATAAATAATATATATATAAAAATTCCTGCTGCAAAATGAAAGTAAGAGAGCATAGATCAAGATTTGACGTGATCTAATATTATAAGAACTAAAAGATATATCTAAAGAATAGAGAATGTATAATGAATCAACACAATAGTAGAATAATTATATTATGGAAAAAATACAATTAAAGATTAATGACAAAAAACTTCTGCGCGAAGCGCGGACCAACCACTAGTATATATATATATATACTTTACTTCGAAACTTCTTAATAAAGAGTTAAAAAAAAAAAAAAAAAAAACATCTTAATAAGGAAAGACGAACAAGTGAAGCTGAGACTGAGAAACTGATGGAAAGACACTTGGGACCCACGGCGACTTGTTTGTTCTACTAATATAATAATGCATAAATAAATTTGTGATTGCGACGTGAAATATCGGGCTGGCAATAATAATACATCGAAGGACCCACAATAGCCCGTAGTGCTAAGCCCACTAAAAGCCCATATTTTATTTATGTATTTTTATATATTTTTTTCACTTATGTATTTATTATATAAGTGAGAAATATAGTTTTGAGTTTTCTGCTGCAAAAATATGAACTTTACACGTGAAGAGAGTTAACGGACGTGACAAGGATTAGGACGCGGCGACAAAATCATGGCTTTTTCCAATATATTTTCTTTTTCGCTTTTTCTATACTATTAAAAAGAAGAAAACGTTGAACAGCTACGTTAGTAAAACCAACAAGATAGGCCCTTCAGAAAATATTTGATAGGCTTTTAAATTGGGTTATGGACTTATGGGCTACCAACCGAGGTTATCACTACGATTATGATTGTAGCTAGTATATGGCTTTTAATGGTGACCAACAAAAAATAAAGAAAAAAGGAATAACATTAAATTCGTTTTTTCCCGGTATATTAATCCTTTTATTCATTATCTATTTTTATTTATATAGAAAATCCAAAATTACAAATACAGAAAATAATAAAAATACCATTAAATGCAAAAATTAAAGTTTTGAGAATAGGATAAAACAAAAAAAAATGATGATTCTCTTCTTCAAAAGTTTTTATTCAGTAACAACTATCAACTTTGTTATATTTTTCGTTTATAATTGTCTTCCATTCTAGATGTGATTTTCATCTTTAGCTATCATTAATATGATGAAATTCCAAAATATACTTTGGAACATAAACACGTTAAACACAATATTTTTTTGTTGTATTATATTGGCCAATTTTCTATTTAGATCTATAAATATTTTTAATTAAATATTTAATTTACTGGTTCTTTTGAAATTTTTTTTTTTAAAATCCAAATTTCAACGATTATACAAATATCACCATACAATAACAAAGATACATGTTTGGCTCTGAACCATCATCTCTTCTATGCTAGTTTCCATGGTAACCGAAAAAACCAAACCATACCAAACCGAAAAAATGATATGGTTTGGTTATGGTTAAACCGAAAAATCCATATGGTTATCATTTTTTTATAAATTTTGGTTTAGGTTTGGTTTGGTTAAAAACCGTCAAACCGGATGGTTTTTTTGGTTTCAAAACTAAATTTTAAATAATTTATATTTTCTTAGTTTAGTAACTTTAGTTATGTTCATATTTTATTATTGGACTTAATTATTTTTATAATTTACTAAATCTTAACTTATAAATTTAAAATATAATATTTACAAAAAATATCAATATATAAATAGTAAAAAGTTGTAAACCCTAGTTTTCACTTTTCAATAAAAAAAAAAACATTCGCTGATGGTAGTTTCTCTTCCTCTTCTTCGGTTCTTCCCATTCAAGTCTTCTAGTTCTAGCCTTCTAGGTATTTAATTTATTTATGTTTATTGTTTTCTAGTTATTGATTTTGAAAGGTTTGATTGTTTTCCTGTTCTACAATATGTTCTTATTTCATGATCGATATGTCTGTTGCATCTTCAAGTTTGATTTATTCTTTCTAATCTCACCAATAGGTTGACTTTGTATGTTAATAAACATGTAGAAGAAAGAAACTTGACCAGTTAATGATTATATAACGACGTTGGAATTTTGAATAGTTTAGCGTTAATACAAATTTTTTTTCTAGTATTCAAATACATTATAAGTTTATAATTATATTTAGATCTTATGTAAATATAAATTATTCTCAATGTTTATATATTATAAATTTTGTGTATCAGAGATTTATAAATAACATGAGGAGATGAACAATAGTGGCTAAAGAGTGAAGATGATGATAAGAATCTAGGTTTTTTTATTAGTTTTTGCTTTTATAGACTTGGTTTTATTGATGATTTAGATTTATTTCATATGATTTGCATTATATTCTTTGAACTTTTTGTTTTGTTTCACTCATATCTATTATTACTATTTACATTCATAGTTTGAATCAAAGTTTTCTGTAATAGCATAATTCCGAAAAACCGAAACCGAACTATACCAAAGCGAACCAAGTTACATATGGCTTTTATATGGTTTTAATTTTTACAAAACCGAAAAAACCGAAAACCGGTAAAAACCAAACCATACCAAACCAAAATATATATGGTTTTTATATGGTCTGGATTTTTATAGAACCGATAAACCGTAAAACCGAAGAAACCAAATCGAAACCAACCCGAAAACCGAAGTGCCCACCCCTAAGTAGAACTGCCAAAAAACTACTATATTCCAACATCAAGTTTAGAATTGCCTAACTGAAAATGCAATCAACGAAAATTGCTGTTCGAGAAAAAATTTATATGACTTTTACGATCACCTATTGAATTTCTAAAAGTGAGAACAAATAGACTCTACATAATTTCTCTCTATTTCTATTTTTTTTTTTTTTTTGAGAAATTATAAATTAAAAGTATTCCTCATCAACAAAAAGGAACAAATATCTTTACAAATTAAAATAAATAAATAAAAGAAATTAAAATTAAAATAAATAATACTGAAAGAGTTTTGGAAGAAGAGAAAATGAGAGAGGAAAAAGGTCAAAGAAATGTCTGTCTGATGATTGATTAGCCGTTAATCATTACCTTTTCGCTATAATCATAGCGACGATAAACAGAAATCGGAGCTGTGAAATCGATCAAATTTGTAGTAAAAAGGGGGAAAAACCCTAGATTGTGAAGATTTTTGGGTAATGGCCGGCGTGATGAACAGGTTGAGGAATTTGGATGCTTATCCTAAAATCAACGATGATTTTTATAGCCGTACACTTTCCGGCGGATTGATCACACTAGTCTCCTCCATTGTCATGCTGATTCTGTTCTTCTCCGAGCTTCGTAAGCACTCGTCTTCTTCAATTTCTGAGGATTTGTATCTATATCTTTTCGTAGCTTTCAATCCAACATCGGAGGCTAGTTTCGTTACAATAACCCTTGAACAAAGTTGGAGTTTTTCTTACTTTATCTGGTCTTTTAGGACTTTATCTTCATCCTGCTACTGAGACTCAGCTTCGTGTTGATACATCAAGAGGAGAGAAGCTACGCATCAATGTAAAACAGTTTGTTGCTTGCTTGTTGCTTTATCTGGCATCTTCTGTATAACAGAGAGTATCTCTCTCTTTAAAAGATGATATAGCTTACCATATTAATCATTTGCAGTTCGATGTTACTTTCCCTGCTCTTGCTTGTTCGATTATTAGTCTTGATTCCATGGATATCAGCGGAGAGCGACACCTTGATGTGGTATGTGTCTACCTTCTAGTCTTGGCTACATTACGTTTATACAAGTCATGATGTATCTCGTTCTTGGATTGCAGAGGCATGATATAGTCAAAAGAAGGTTAGACTCGTATGGCAATGTTATAGAGACAAGACAAGATGGAATTGGTCATACCAAGGTTAGCTTTCAAATCAGTAGAAGTCTCTCAAGTGTTTTGTCCTCTGTATTACTACTTATTCTCTGATGTTCTCGTTTCCACAGATTGAAAACCCATTACAAAGACATGGTGGCAGGCTAGAGCATAATGAAACATACTGTGGTTCCTGCTATGGAGCCGAAGCGGTAAGCCTTTTTTCCAAAGGTTAAGGAAGATTATACTCTTACCTGTAATTTTATACTTGCAATGGAGAGGCTTTTCAACAACATTGTTTAGTATTGATTCTATACAAACATCTCGTTCTGATTTTATTATATGTGGTGATATGTTTTTAGCTCTCTTGCTTTTCGTATGTTTGGAATCTAATTTCTGATTCTTAGTACTTTGCAGTCAGATGAAGAGTGTTGTAATTCATGTGAGGAAGTTCGTGAAGCTTATCGAAAGAAAGGTTGGGCCATGTCAGACCCTGAGATCATTGACCAGGTATGGTAATGTGGCTTTCATAATGTATAGTTTTCCTGATCTTGTTAGGTGAACTAGCTCGGTCTCAAATGTTTTTTTCCGTTGCTTGTATATAGTGTGAGCCTAGTCTCATATAGTTGTATGATACTTACCCACTTTTCTCAGTGTAAAAGAGAAGGTTTTGTGCAAAGGGTTAAGGACGAGGAAGGTGAAGGTTGTAATATATTTGGTTACTTGGAAGTTAATAAAGTGGCTGGGAGTTTTCATTTCGTTCCTGGGAAAACCTTCCATCAATCAGGCTTTCATTTACAAGATCTGTTAGTGTTACAGGGAGACAGTTACAATGTAAGTGAAGAACCATTTCCGTTTACGTCTCTCTTAGTTTATAACTTTGTATCATGATATGTCCACAATAAGTCTTGACTCGTTGTATCTTCTTGCACAGATAAGCCACAAGGTTAACAGGTTGGCCTTTGGGGACTATTTCCCTGGTGTAGTGAATCCCTTAGATGGGTAAACCTCTTTTCTGGCCCTCGTGCGATTACTCAGTAATCCGAATCATCTCATCTTTCTGACCTCTGTTCTTGGTTTCTCAGTGTGCAGTGGACTCAAGAGACACTGAATGGCATGTATCAGTATTTTATCAAGGTTTGCCTCTAGACAGCCATTTCCACATCTTGTTATTTGGGGCAATAGTGTGATGTCCTCTGTATTTTAAGCTCGGTTTACTGATAGCTATGAGGATGTCTCGCTCAAATAAGAAGACATGAAACGGATATAATAGCTGGCCTCATGTCTTAGGGAAGAAGATAGAAGGAACCTGTTGCGATGATCATAGATTTGATTGGTGTTTCTGTTTCTTTAACGTGGGATTGCAGGTGGTACCGACCGAATACACAAATGTTAAGGAGCATATTATTCAGTCAAATCAGGTGAAGAAGCTACCTCTAGACTTGGCTGTAACATTTTCTTAAACCCGCTTTGTCATAACATATCTAAGAATTCGGTTTCGTGGTTGTACACTTGGCAGTTCTCTGTGACTGAACATTTCGAGAAAATGGGAGCAGGACAGGTTCAGTCACTGCCTGGTGTTTTCTTTTTCTACGATCTTTCTCCGATTAAGGTATCTCGGAATCTGATACTGGTGAATACGTGTATGTATGCGTTACTAAATCATCCTCGTTTCTAACATTTTACTTTTGATTGTTGCAGGTGATTTTTACGGAGCAGCATGCGGAGTTCTTGCACTTCCTCACCAATGTTTGCGCTATAGTAGGAGGTGTGATCGATCTCTCTCTCTTCTCCAATCAATGTACTTTCTTTTTGTATACGTAAGAATCATCAAATCTAACAAATTTCGGTTTATCGTTTTGCAAAACTGTAGGCATTTTCACAGTATCCGGAATCATTGATTCATTCATATATCACGGACAACGTGCGATAAAGAAGAAGATGGAAATCGGTAAATTCGGCTGAGTTATAGCAGCAGCTCAAGAAGCTGAACATTTACAAGTGTTGTAAGATTATTAAGTTTGAATAGAATTGCAGAAACTAATGCTCTTTTTTTTTTTTTTTTTAAGAAACTTAAGATTGCCACTTTTTTTGTATTAGATTCAAGATTAATCTCGGGACCTGTAAATTTTGTAACAGACAAATGTATTGGCTTAAGTTGTCAACGAAATTCTTGAATTGTTCTTCCAAGTTGAAATCTAAACTAATTAAGAACGGATTATGGATACAACTTGATACTAGTAGTTTTTATTCAACATCACACGTCAACGGATAATAATGGTGTTAGCGAATTCAATGCAATGTTGTAAATACAACTACTTCTATACAAACATGGTTGAAAAATGCATGTGAAAGAGGGAGTGTGAACATAATCTGTGGTGGGCTCCTTTGGTGTTGTGTGCCTTTCAAACTTTCCATCTTTATGCTTCCTTTGCGTAATTTGAAATTCTCCTCTCTTTACTACTTGTAAGTTGTAATATACTAATGCATAAAAATGTTAGAGATAACAAATTTTTACAAGAACAAACTAGAAAATTTGGTTGACGTGCCATCGCATTAACGATTTGAGATTGTTATTTTTTATATATTTAAACTTTATTAAAATTTAGATTTTCAACTATAGTTTATCAAGTTTTTATGAATTATATGATTTAATTCTTTACGTCCGTACGAACTAGTATAATTATTTTGAATATTGGATAAACATATTAATCCAAAAATCCTCGTGCTCTGTTACATCCATCGACTTTTCTTCTTTTTTCTCTTTTTGGCCTTTTTCCGTTTATTTCTTCGAGTCACACCCATTGGTGTATTGGCGAAAATCCATATCTACTTTCCTAAAAATGTGTGATGAAGATTCGATCATTTTTTCTGCCGAGTTTGTCTTTTTCTACTTCACTACAGTGACAATCGAATTATTGGTTTTCTTGACTCTTTTGATTGCCAAATCCAAACTTTAAGTTTGAATAAGTGAATAAATGGAGAGAAGATGCTGCACGAAAGTTGCGGCATGGCCGGCCACATCTACCACCAACACGCGAAGCTTCACCATCTGTGAATTAAAACGGACAAAGAAAATATATATATTTGACAGTGATTTCTTACAAACAATTGGCAAACACACAAGAGGACAGTTACAACAACAACAAAACACACACACACACACACACACAAGAGGATATTTCATTCGTACTATACATACATACTTCATTGTGTTAGTTTTTCAGAATACTTTGCTCTTCTACAGTTTTTTTTTTAAAATGTTTTCATTCGATTATGGACAGAGGATACATAACACTTCTAATGATCTTGGTAAACATTAGAAGACTATATATATTATTAATAGGATGTCAATTGTGCGTTTGAACTCTCGTATCAATCCGACAAGTATGATTTAATGCATAGGTTACTTTTTTTTTTGACACCATGCATAGGTTACTATGACGGATCATGAGATAGATTATATCAATAACTTTTTGTATACACACGTTATAGACTAATGAATCATTTTATATATAATTAAGGGTTAGATATTCTATGCTGAATCTTCAAAAAAATTTAAGTCCATGATGAGCCGGACAAAACCATGTATCTAAAAAAAACGGTGCTTTGCTGGGAAATCCATTAGAAGTTGGGAAACAAGAAACGAGACTCAATAGACACAAAATCCTTTAACGTTGTTAGTTTTCACTTATTCATTCACATGTCACACGACATAGTCAAACCGATTCTTCAAACTAACACAACTACATGTTCCATTCATTAATCATATACGGCCATGTTCTAAAACATTTCATGGTTTACCTAAATCTATTTGTAAAACAGCCAAATAAACAACATAGGGACGATTTCATCTAACGAGGAAAAAAAAATAATCGCATTAAGATAAAAAGCTACAGATTACATAGAAAACAGAAAAAAAAAGTACATAAACTGAAAATCTGTGGCATGGTCGAGCATGACAAAAAACCGCAAGCTGGACCGACACAGAGATTAATAATACAAAGCATAATACAAAATACTATTAACATACGAAATTTACCCCTAAGCATAAATTACCCTAGTAGAGAGAGAGCCTCTCGCTGCAATTTCCAAAAACTCCATTGCAGGCGGCTTCTAAATTTTTGCCTATCTTTACCCCTAAATCTCCCGCAAACCAAATTACACGAATTGATCAAGAAGACAGAATCGAATCCCAATCGATCTCGTACGACGGATACTTCTCCAGAGAGAAGGTCTCGTTCCACTGCGGCTGCTCCTCCGTCTCGGCGAACGTCAAGTCCGACAACGGCGATGATCCGGCCGACTCAACGAACTCCGTCACCAATGGAGGAGATCCGGCGATCGAATTGGAATTCGAATTCGAATTCTCCTCAGCCTTGACTTTCTCCGTCTCCTTTTTCTTCTGCGTCGCCGTCGAGGCACGTTTCTTAGATGCTTTCGTCGACTTGTCCTGTTTCTGCGTCTCCGCCATACTCTGACAGATAGCTTCGAGCTTGGCGTCGACTGTGGAGTGAAGAGGTTTGTATTCTCCGAATTCGCCTCCGATGTGGGATCCGTTGTGACGTAGGTTAGGGAAGTTAAGCCGGGCGAAATCGCCGCGCAGCTTATACGCCGCCTTGTCGTAGGCCAACGCTGCTTCCTCCGCCGTGTCGAAGGTCCCGAGCCAGAGACGAGTCCGGTTTCTCGGCAAACGGATCTCAGCCACCCATTTCCCCCAGTGGCGCTGCCTCACACCTCTGTACAACTTCGTCGGCTTCGGCGGAACACCTGAACCGTACGCGAAACAAGATCCGGCGACTCCGGATTGCTTCATCAGTATCGGCTTAGGGCTGAGATGATTCGAGAAAGAGTTGAGGCTCTGATGGTGCGCGGGAGGCAGAGGAAGAGCATGATTCTGGTGGATCTGAGATTGGATCTGCTGAATTTGGGAAGAAGAGAGGTTGTTGAGCCCGATTAATGACCCGGTTTGCTGAAGATCCGACCCGTACGAAAACGGTTGGGTCATGAACGTCGAACAGTCTTCCGGGTAATATCCGGGGAAGGTAGAGAGAGGAGGAGGAAGAGAAAACGCAGACGCTGCGGGATGAAGAAACGCAGACGCAGACGCCGAAGAAGAAGAAGAAGAAGAAGAAGAATCGGAAACGCTTTTGATAAAAGGTACAAGCGCTTCCATGAGTTCACCACCACCAAAGGAATCTGACTGTTGTTGAATCGTTCTGCTACTGTAGAAATTATTCATAGCAGCTTCCATCACAAATAACTTTGGAAATATTTTTTAAAAAATAAGAAATTTGAATCCGAAAAATTCACCTGATTCTTATCAAAAGTAAAGAACAGGGTTTTCCGAGAAAATTCAAGAAAAAAAAAAGGATCAAAAGGTTTGAAATAGGCAACCTCTGTGTAGATCCAAAAGGAGGGAACAAAAAATTACCCTCGAACTAAATCTATGGGAAAAAAAAAGAAGATAATTTCAGAAGAAGTTATAAAAAAAGATCTCGTTCTGAAAATACCTGCCTTTCAACTAAAAACGAAGCAAAAAAATACAGTTTCATAAGCTTGATTTTATGTATGAATATTCAATCAAAACAATTCAAACATTAATAAACCCAGAAACCGATTTTTCTTTTATGATATTTTTCGAAAGACAGGTGATTAATAGAAAGGGATCGAAGAAGCTTGGTGAGAAAACAGATTTGGGGGAAATTGCAAAAAATCTAAAATTCAGGATCAAATGAGAAAAACAATTTTTTTTTTTGGGGGAGGACACTCAGTTTTTTTTTTCTTTTGTAGTGAATTTGCTCTCAGCCTCACCGATGCTCTATCCTCAGCAAGCTTGGCTCTCGTTATATAGTGGGGGGTTGTCTCCTCACACTATTCCCATTTTTTATTCGTATTATTATCGTATTTTGCGTTTTTCTTACTCTGATATCTTCCATTAATTAAGCAATTTTTTTCTTTCGATGGATCAAAACTATAACCCACCGAAAACCTCTTGCTAAAGTTATCGTCTGTACCCTCTAATGTCAAACCTTCGATTTAAAAAATAATAATGCTGAATTACTTTATTTACGGATGTTCAGTGGGAAAATATTTCTCTAATTAGTATTTAAAGTGCTATTGGCGGGGAAAACAAAACTTAAACAAATGCTACACACAAAAATCCCAACGGGATCATGGATTAATATACTTTTTCTTTTCACAAACAATTTTAAGTTCCTAACTTTTAATTTTTAACAATTAATAAATTTATTTAGTGTGTGAGCAGTAACTATAGAATTTAGCAAAATGCGAAATCTGGCAGATTTTTTTTGTGATTTTTAGATAAATCTAAACGAATAACTAATAAAGTAAATGTTAACAGAGCAATTGCGAAATAGCTTAAAAAAATAAATAATTAAGTGAATAAATATGTGAAAGAAACAAAATATTTTAACATATCATTAACGTATTAAATAAAATAAAAATATATAAAACAAAATAAAATAATAATTTCGCCAAGAATTTAAAATTTCCACTCAAATGTTTGCCTATCATGTTATTTATTTAAAATTAACAATTATTTTCGTGATCTTAAAGATTTTTCAACTGTTAACTGATTTGACCGTCAGGCAGTCATCAGAAAACACTCTTCCATCGTGTTTTTAGAATATCACTTTCATTTTTAGTAGATTTTGGCTTATAAAAAATAAATATATCTTAAATACAAACTTTAAAATCAATATATTTGGATCTATATATGATTTTGATGATCTGAAATTTTACTATTCAGATCCAGATTTGACTCCTCTCATATATCCATAATTTTGAAGCATATTTTAAATCGAATTTCAGATTTTATTTATTTATTTTATTAGCTTTTTAATAATTTTTAATAAATTCAAACTTTTAGCAATTAAATTTTTATTATTTCATCAATAAAATAACTGAAAAATTTAGTTTGTGGAATAATTAAAAACTATTTGCTGTTTTTAAAAAAAATAAAAACTATTTGATATAATAATTAAAGTTAATATATTGAATATTAAAAATTATATGAAATTTGATTAATTAGTAAAATAGTTATATAATATGTGTAAAATAATTTAAAAATAATATTTGAAGAGAATTTTATTAAAAATATATTAATTTATCCGTTTTTATCGATTTAAAAAAAACTTATACTATACCCATATTTATTAGAATAATTACATACTTAATACCTATTATATCAAATATGAGAAGTAATTTATAGATAAATTTACACAAAAATTTTAAAATATTAAATATAAAAGTTATTTCTAATATAAATGATATCAACTTTTTTTGTACAACTATAAATGATGATTACATAAAAACATCATATATAAAATATGAACATATTCTACACTTTCTCCACTTATATTCCACAAATTCAAATAGTAAACTGGTAACTATTAAAAGAACAATATAAATGAAAAAGAAAAGAATGAAAGGAATGAATTAGTAGGAATTAGTGGTAATAATATACATAAAAATACAAAAATATATTTTATTTTTCTCCAAATTTGATAAAAAAAAGTTTTTTTATAATTCCTTTTAGAATAAAGAATAAGAAATAATAGTTGGAAATTTTTTTACTCATAAATGATAAAAAAAATAAGTAAAAAATGAAAGAGAATTCACTGTTCTTCATCATTTATTTGATCGATAGTTAGAGCATTATTATTTTCAGTCAATTCCATTCTACGATTCTTCCAAATTCCACAATTGGTCTGTTTAACATGCGAGCCGGTGGAGAGATTACATTCGGCTAATGAATGAATGACGCGTGTAAACAGATACAGTGAAGTAGCTGCCAGGTGCTCTAAGTTCAAAACACGTGTTCTCACATCATTTGTCATCTATGGAGTTAATAGTCACACCTGATTTTGTTGACCGCTCTGGGTTTGTGTTCACACTTAAAATTTACTGGTTTGATGATTTTTAAAATTAAAATCATATAAAATCTATTGTTATTCAAAAACTTTAGATTTTAAAGATTTTGTTTATTATAATTTTGTTTTAGTTTCTAACGTAAAAAATTGTGAAAAGATTATTATTTAAGTCTAACATTACAAAACTATATGGTTTTAATGTTTTATATAAATATCAATATTTTGTAATAATTTAGTTTTACAAATACTACATTTTATCCTTAATAAATACGTGAAATTAGGTTTGTGTCGTTGACTGACCCAGTTCCATAAGACATAATTGAAGAGATACACTCAGGACGGATTCGAAAATTATTTAGTATGGAGCACTTGTTATAAAAAATATTTAGCTTAGGGGTGTTTAAATAAATTTTATATAATTTATGCTCTGCCTGCGTCCGGCCTATTATTTACACATAACGAAGTTTTATCTACTCGTTAGTAATTTTATTTTTCTTTATTTCTCTGATATGCGATGGCATGCATTGAATTATATTTTGGTTTTGTCTACCTATACTATACGATCGGATTGATCCGTAGATGCTCGCTAAAGGTACGTAGAGGTCAAACTTAACGTACCTTATAGAAACTTGAGCTTTTTTAGTATATTCTTTCTATGTCAACTAAACGATTAATTAGTTTTCAATTATGATATTTTAAAAACAATATTTGCTATAATCATATATTTATTTTCGACCAATAATCAACGTGATATGTCTTGTAACTATGTTATATATAAAAAAAACTATATTATATATAATAAATTTGCTCATACAACGGTAGATAGATTATAAATTATTGGTTGGCAATAAACTAATAATGATAAGGAAGAGATAAGAAGAATAAGATGGTGAGTGACGACGGCGCGGGACTGCTTCCAAAACAGTTGTGATATTCTTATTAATGGGTCACACCTACTTCCTTCTCATCCGATTCTATTTTATTACATTCTTATTAGTGGAGATAAAGAGATAACACAAATTAATCTTGGCTCGGAATCAAACTATTTGAGAATTTATGCAATATTCTAAATAGACTACAAACCATAGTTTCATAGATAATGTAAAACATTTACTGTATATGAGGATTTAATTCATCTACGGACGTAAGCTCTTTCGTTGACATTAAATTACAGAGCAACTTCTTACGCTGAGTTTTCAACGGAATTAGCCAAACGAATATGGTTCAAAATAGCCATCAAAATTGCCATATAATAAATAATATCTGGCATAAAGAAAATTATCCCAAGACGCCGATAGTGACATAGATTTACACCACTGTTTAATATTTAAAATTGTGTTTAGTCGCAAGTATTCATCATGATAATTATAATGGGTGGTTTAGACTTTCGTCGACTTAAATTGTTACAAATATAATAAGAAGTCTCTAGAGGGTCAGAGATGGATCATGGATTGGCGGAGAACTCCACCATTACCATTACCATATTATACCACAATTTTTTATATTAAATTCCTCCATTCTTTTAGCTAACGTCTGAACCTTTCGCCATCTTCTCTGGTTGTGTATTTTAAATTTCTAGCCGCAGTTTCCAAATAACTCGATTTTTTTGCTATTATCAAAGCTCTTAACTTTAATACAAACGCCCGACCACAAAAGAGATTCCGATGAAATCGTGCAATGTCCATCGTTAAGTTTCTGAATATATTGATGTAGAAATTTCGAGTTCAATTTCTGATTACCTGCACGATTATGATTAGAATACTTTGACAAAATCATCTACCATTGGAGTTAGGCCTGGACATAAAAATCAGATCCGAAGAACCGAACCGAACCGATCCGAATTAGAAGGAACCGAACCGAATCGGAACCGACCTAAATATCCGAATGGATCTTATATTTTTATATCCGAAAACCCAGAACCAAACCGGAACCGAACCGGGAACCGAATGAGTACGTTAAATATCCAAAATATAATTATATATCCAAAACATTTGTTGTATTTATACTTTAAATAACTTAAATACTTAAAATTACAATTATAAACCAAATATATTAGTTATATTTAGAACAAAATAACTAAAATACTCAGAATATTTGAAAATTTTTCGTTATATTTATCAAATTTTAATTATTTTAAATTTTTTTTAGATAATTTGGATATCCGGAATCGAACCAAACCCGAACCATAAAAGGAAAATACCCGAATAGGTTCTATTCTCTAGAACCGAAATATCCGAACCCGAAAAGAACCGATCCGAACCCGAACGGGTATCCGAATGTCCATGCCTAATTGGAGTCATGGAGAGAGAGAAGGCATAATAATACAAACATCGATAATATCAAAAAAGGCATAATACAAACATGATACTCATTATAAGAGCATGCATAAAAAGTCTCTCATAAATAAAAGCTAATAAAATAACAAAAATAAGAGAGAGAATGTGAGATGAGTCTCTCATTTGAGAGACTTTTTAAGAGTTTTGAGAGACTAATTACACACTTGTCTTTACATGAGTGGCTCAATTTTTTAAATAGCTTATAAACTAATTATAAAATAAAATTACAATTAAAATATTAATATTAAACATGATGAAAGACTAAAGAGAGTCTCTCACCAATGCAGATGGTCTAAGTTTATAACACCATATCTTGATAAACAATGTTTTGATAAAATGCATGCACTGTATATTTTTTTAAAAAAAATCGTTGTAAAACACCTAAATACCTAATACTACAGAGTTTTACCTTCCTTTTTTTGGTCAACGAGTTCTATTAGTAATGGAAAGAAATAATTTACCGTGAAGAACAAATAATTTACTTTTTACATAAGAAATAAAATATGTTAGGACCTGTTCGTTTTTGTATCCAGATGCTGTATCTGGATGCAAATGTTCAAATGTTGTTCGTTTGAACACTTTAGAACCAGCATCTAGATATAGCATCCAACTAGAAAAACGAACAGGACCTTACTAAAAAAAATCGTTTTTTTATTGCATTATTACCATCTACAGTACATGCTTATATAATACGCAAACTTTATAAATTTAATTCCAATTTGGTACGCAAATTGAAATACCCACTTGTATATAAAAATGAAAAACTAGCTAGTGGCGTCTGGGAATTATTAATAAGATTCAAAATTTCATAAGTTATTTTGTTTGTATATATAACAAAAAGGTCAGCACTCTGCAGAGGAGCATGGAGTACGGCAGGCGAAGTAGGGGACGCATGTGGAAAGCACGTGACCATTGAACACGTAAGCCGTTGCGGCGATGGCGGAAGAAGCTTTGCGTTTCACGGTGGGATAAATAAAAAGCCAACGGTCAAGATTTATTTTTTGTATGCAACTTAAATAATGAGCATAAATGTTAAGCAACCCGCATTAAGAAAAATAAAAACGGACGCAACATTTAAGGCTGCTTAAGAAAATAGTTTCATCTATGATTGTAATTAATTAAGGGCAGTTGATTTAAGTATTTTTCCGATTTAGAATAATTGATGTATATAAGAAATAAGTTTTGTTTGCACAAAAAAAAAAGAAATAAGTTTTGTTTTAAATTATATGGTGTTTTAAATTTAAATATATATTTTTTTAGTTATTCATGTTTTATGACTATTTGTATTATGCAATTTTTTATCATTGAATTGTGTTTAAATATATTATAAATGATGTTTTAATTTTAAAAATGAAAAATAAAATGTTCTATGTCTGCAAAGAACTTTAATATTAACTTTTTTTTTGTCGTCAACTTTAATATTAATTAAACATCAACCTTTTTGAAACACCAAGAATATAAAATTAAGTTTAAGAATTTGTATTAAATATGCAGGCTCTTGGCATGTTAATCAATAACAGAAAACCAATACCTTGGAAGTTTTTGACATACTGTAACTATATATGCTACAATTTCTCACGTCGGCAATGTTGGTTAGAAAATTATTTATGATTTTGAAAAAGGATGAGTAAAATAAAGTATGGTGTATGGATCTAGCAATCTATAACTAAATTATCAATCATTACAAACGATTTAATCTGTAACACATAAAGTCAAAGTAAATAGACTATTATATATATATATATATATATATATATATATATATACTGGATACAAAGATGGAAAAGCTCGTTCCTTGTTTACAAATAGAAGTTGAATTATACATGACTTTTCGTATACTGAAAGAGCAAGATTCCGTTGTGATTTATGAACACACAGAAAGATCTGAAAATGTTTATTTATTTGTTTGTACACAAAAAAAATCATTTGGAATAATACGAGGACCCTGATGAATAATAATTAGCGGAGCATATGTATGCATGAGGAAATGAAATTGTCAACTGCGTAATGCACCCTCTAGATAGCTGTTTTTTTTGTTCTTATAAAAAATGACAGCTTATATTAAGCCGCATATTCATATTTTCTTTTGACGGCATATTTCCATCTAATCTATAGATATTTAATTTATTTAATTCGCTACTACAGTATATATACTTTCAAGTTTCAGGAGCTCTTACATTTTGTGTGCTTAAATATTATTATTATTTTTTCAACGGCTTTTATTCAAGATACAAATAACTGGACTTCTCATATAAGCCTTAATTATCTGCACTGTGTTGCATTTTTTTGTTTCTTTACTCATTTTATACGATATTTTATTTTATTTTACGCATGTCTCATATGGTGTATGCATGTATATATATCAGGAAACGTAAGACTAATGAAAAGCTAGCTGTCACTGGGGAATACTGGAGAATCTACCATCACTTGAATACAATGTTCCCACGTTCACCCTCGTATTTACCTCAACACTAAACCCGATACGAAAAGATTCAATGGCCGCTGATGTAAAAAAAAAAAAAAAAAAGAACACCCAAGATTCACATTAACATTTTTGGGGTACAAAAAACATTTTACATTTTACGACACATCATCATATTCACCATGTACAAGAATATTTGTCATTAAATAAAAGAATAAGCATTTTTACTGTTGAAAAATGTTTCTGAAATATATGTAAACATGTATAAAAGCCTTTCCGAAGGGCCAAAGGCATTATTTGTCTTGCATCGCTTCTATCATTAACATTTTAAAATTTTATAAAATACAAGTAATATACTGTGTTTAAATTATTCCTTCAAAAAAAAAAAGATTTAACACGTAATACACGGAATAGCTAAAAAAAGATCATCGACCTCGAACTTTTTAAAACAAATTTTTTTTTTAAAAAAGGGATAAAGGAAAATGGTATCCAATAGGATCAACGGCATGGATTGCGCGTGTCAACTCTGTCTCATCGTTACTTTGAAAAGTTTCCATTTTTTAAAAAGTTCCTTTTTAGCCCTTCACGCGGTTTCCGTCACACACTGCCGTTTTTGAGATCCAACGACCGTTACATCTTTGCCACGTGTTCGAGATCAATGGTCCAGATTGAACTGTCATCTAACCTAGCTGTGTGGTCACCGTGAACTGTAACCAACCTCACTCCACTTATGTCTGTCTCTTTTTCTCTCTCTCTCTCTCGCTTCGAAATATCTTATTTTCTTCAGATAAAAATGGGTTTGTAACAAAACGATGATACAAATCAAACTAATAAAATTGAAAATTTGATCGATTCATTTTAACCAACACTGTAAAGTAAAATCTTTTTTTTTTTTTTGAACTTTAAAATCATTCTTGCGGGTAAAACAGGTAAAAATAATATGGTTAAAGATAACAAGAATTCGTGATTGCTTTCGGGACACAAGTAGAGAACGGAAATTTAAGTTTTCAGTCATTAAAAGAAACTGTGACTACTTTCGTGATACAAATCGAAAATAGAAATTTAGGTTTTGACTAGATGAAAGATTTTGCAAAAACGAGGGTGGCGTCGTTTTCAGAGCAGCTAGATGTCGTTTTTATGAAGAAGATGAATTGGCATGTGAAGTTTAGGTGAATTGTCACCTGTCAGATTTTGTTCAGAACCTTTTTTCTTCTTTGGTTTTATCGTTTTCGCGTGATATCGTGAATAACGTGACATATGGTCCATTTCTCCTTTTTTAATACTCTAAACTATTAATTACTACAAGTTTTGTTTTAGAACTAGAGATCCAAAATTAGTACATCATTTTTTGGATTCTATTACATTGTTGTTTTCAATAGACATAGTTCCCAATTTGAATTGTAACACCACTATACATCATTATTCGATGAAAAATATCTCAGAGTTGTTCCTGTGTGTTATGGTTAGAAAGTTCCTTAGAAATTAAAATATGTGACACGCTTCCGAAAGAAAAGGAAGAAAAAGCTATCCAAGAAATAGAATCCAGGTAGGATTATTAAGATTTTAGAAGAAGGTTAGGTGTGAATATGAGGAATGTTTCGTAAAGCTTTAACATTTGATTCAGTGGCTCACACACACATGAGCGACACATCCTTAATTGCTTTTTTTTCTCATCTGAAGAAAAAATCTCCACCATCAAATCACCTATCAATCAATCTTTAACGTCTAGCCAACCACACTTTTAGTTTTAGATGCAATCTAACACCATCATCATTCTTTCACTTAACACAAGCGGGGAAAGATGAAAGAAACAACAAATCGCATCTATCTTAGTGGGCTATCGGTACAAAAGCCCAACAGTATAAAGCCTCGAAAACCAACCTAACCACGGATGAGGGAGGACAAAAACTCGTAACCAAAGAAAACGAAACCGGAATGTATAAACCACAAACGAAACCGGAGTTTATTATCAAAGGTGGTAACAAAGGTCAAAAAGTCCACAAAAACAATGACTTTAATCCCCTCCCAATGCCACTACATAATCTCCCACACACATATTATTAATATTAGCTCCAAAAGGATGTATAATAACATATATATCCTATTTGCTTTCTAAAGATTTGGAGATCAGATCAGAATATAGAATCCAAATACAAGTGGTTTCGCTTCTTGCTAAACTCCAACAAGCTCCCGTACGTACGATCAGCCACTCCCACGAATAGCGCCTCCGCGTCGGGGCTAAACGAGATTCCCGCTATCTCTCCAAACAGATCAATCTCTTGACACCGAGCGTAATCGGCCTCTGTGTCGAACACGTGCACAAAGTCTGCTGGCTCAGCCATGGCTAAGAACCGTCCATCTGACGTGAACCTCAAGGCTCTGATGGCTCCCATGTTTCCTTTCAACACTTTTAGCGACCGAGACAGGTTCCTCACGTCCCACAGCCTGCAGGTCGTGTCTTGGTTCCCCGTGGCTAAGATCTTGCCGTTTGGATGCCATGCCGACGAAAACGAGTAGTCGAGATGGCCTTCGAGCCCGTGTATGAACTTTCCAGATCCGGCGTCGGCTAGTATGCACTCGGGACTGTCCCCTAGAACAGCCACCAGCTTCCCGTCTGGACTGGCCGAGACGTTCTGCCGAAAAGAATAAACCACGATGAACACTTTCGCAAAACAGAGAGCATGTAACAGTGGGTTCTTCAAGAGATGGCGACTCGCTTACATTTACGGACCAGTCGAAGGCGAAACTGTTGATGAAAGCGAAGTTTGTAGCATCAAATATCCGGACCGTACAGTCATTGTTTGCTGTCATAACCCTTAACGACCCGCTACATTGATCAAGGGAAAGAAGGATTGAGTTAGAAGAGTTTTTTCTGTTTTGTTCTGTTTTGTCGCAGTGCTTAATTACCTTGGTGCGTTGTATATGTCAACCGAATTGGTGATGTCGTTTTCTGCTGATGTTAGTTTTGTGCAGAAAGCAACCCCAGGTTCGTTGATTTTCTGGAATTGAAAGATCACAGCGAGTGAGAATCCAAATACACACATATATTACAGCCTTGTAGAAAACTAAGTACCTTACAGATAAGCTCCCCTTGGAACCCTCCCGCAACGACCAGATCGTCTTTAACTGCCATGGTGCTTATTTGGACTCTTGACAGAGAGTGTGACAACAATTCTTGCTGCTTCTGCAGATTTGAGTTACCAGCGTTAGTTTTAGTTTGATGAACAAGTAACATAAGAAGTGAGGTTGCTGACCATTGTAGGAACAATGGGCTTTGCCACATTAAGTACTTCTTTGCCCCTTTGCAGCAAAGATGACCAATGCATGAGAGAGTAGTTCTTCATGAAATACACATCGTGCTTTGATGTTGCCCATAGCAAGTTTCTCAGCTGAAAAATGAAAACATAAAGTATAAGGATTCACATAAGACACAATTAGTCATACTTACACGCACAAAAAAAAAGAAAAGAGAACATGTCAGTTCTCACACAAAACACAAACCAAGAAGGAAACAAAGCGACACTTTCAGTAATCAAACATTAACTGCACGGTCGAATGAGTAGTTAACACAAGCAGGTGTACAGCCAAAATACAAAATCTAAGCTATTTAGCTTTAAAAGTCGTTTACAGACATATGAATCAACGGTGCCAGAAACTAAATTAAGAAAAAAAGTCAGAAGAAAGACTTCTAAGAACAAGAGCATGGTAACACAAAAAATGCAGATCATGCAAGCTCAAACAAAAGATGCCCCCCTGTAAGAAAGAATGATGACAAAGTCAGAGAGTCCTTGTAGATGTCCAAACATTTCCTATCATACCATATTAACAAAGGTTTCCTTATGGCGCCAGCTGCTCTCCCAACCTGTTTAAGAAAGGTTAAAACATATATATATATAGTAACTGTTCCTCAAAGTGCAGTGAGGTAATGACACGTCTTTATATGCAGTTTCTCTCTATAATGACGCTAAATGCAAAGCAAGGGAAGCTAATACACTCGATGAAAATGATTTGCTGCGTGTATGAAAGTCTATGAAGAAATTGTTAACAAGTTTCCTGGACTAGTTAGATCTCTCAACTCTGCTTCGACTATCCTAGACACATATTTTGACATTATTATTTTTTGAACCAGTTCGAACCTTAAGACAGTATTGTACCTGAGTAAACATGGAACCTAGATTATTTTTATATTCGAGAAGTTAGGAACGAGCAGGTTAAGTTAAGGCTTAAAGCACCCTTGAAGATAATCTGCAAAAAGAAAAGGACTTTGTGTGAATCAACACCCCAGCTGCAAAGCTGAGGTGGGAACAGTGAGTGTACATAACAAAACAGGAAAAGTCATCTAAGATTCTACCATCAAAAACATAATACAACCAAGAAACATGTTATACATCTTCAAAATAAGTTTTGAATTGACATTTCCTACAGTGGCAAGGTCTCACAAAAAGTTTTGAGGGTTTGTAGATTATTACATAAAAGGTGAAAATGACCCCAGAAAATAAGGTAAACAGAGTATGGCCAGACATTGCAAACATGGTTTGGTAAAGTTGTCTACCTGAAAGTGTGCAATAGTTGACTTGACAAGCCTCGTGTTGTACTGGAAGTCATAAAAAGTTTTTCCTTTCTCTACTCTCAAGCACTCCTGTCAACAAACAATACCCCAGCATAAGACAGATGCACACAGACACTCAAAAATTTCAAACTGGTCATCACAGATGAACTAACAAAACCTTATCAAGCTCTTGTCTGGATCGAAAGAGGCTCTCGAAGTTTTTATACTGTTGCAATCTCTTCTCGCGGTATTTATCTCTGCTGTAATTAAGCCTCTCCCAAGGGATCCCTTGGATGTCTTTCCCGTTCCTAGCTTCCAACGCTGACGTATCAGCCTTCGTCTAAAAATTGAATAAACATAACGCAGTTTTTGTTTACTGATATCACATCATTCATTGAATAATCCCAGAATACACTCGAGTATTACCGGCTCGAAATCAGAGTCCATGAAATCCGAATCGGTTCCACTCGTGTGCTCCGCCTCTCCAAACGGCGGTTCATCGTCTTCGAAATCAGAGACACCGTGAAAGTCATCGACGAGGTATTCGAGGTCGGAGTTGTCGAAGATATCCATCTTCAAAACCTGGCGAAATCGATCGAGCACACATATATATGAATAAAAAACCATAAACACTATTACTAATAGAAACAGATTTTTGAAACCGAAGCAGTGAAACGACGCAGACAGCTCTGCGAATCGATTTGACACATACACATACAGGATCGAACGAAGAAGAGGTAAACAAACCTGTTCAAGAGCTGAGAAGCAAAAGATATTCGTATCTTTTTGATGGCGAATAAAAGATTCTGGAAATGGAATGTTTATAGCGAAAATTGATGATCGAGCAATTAAGCTGTGTGGTTAAGCGAGAAAACGGTGGGAAGGAGTTTGCTTTATATAACGGTGGTGGAAATGAGATGGTTTCGGTGGGGGCCCATTAATTAGACGTGGGACCGGTTGAAGCCGGTGAACCCAACTTGGCGGATTTCAAAAGGCTTACAATCCGCGGGTACTACTTTTACGTTGAAGTCCGAAGTCTTTACATGGTCAAATGAAAGATAACAATACCATATGCGACAAAACAAGGAAACAAAATATCTATTTTTTTCCAAGTCTTTCTATTTTCTTCGGAAACTTTCAAATCTATAGATGATGTAATAAATATTGGGATCTCACGTATAAGGCCAAATTCTTGTTTCTTTGTGCGTTGATTTTTGGCGTTTCCTTTTTTTCTTTTCTTTTTCTATCTATCTTCTTAGTATATGTAAATTTCAGTTTTTTTTTAAATTTGTTCAAGTATAGGATTATTCATGTTAGTTGTCCATTATAATTATAAAACTCAGATTATTATAAGAAAATTTAAGGGAACAGATGTAGTTCATTGTTCTCCAGCATGTGTCCATTGTTACATATTACGTACCATGATATTAATTTTTAGGAAAAAAATGAGACAAGCGGCAGACAATTTTAATAAATTTTATAGATTAGGAGGAAATGAGGAATGGAATATTTAATAACTCTATAGACACATGAGGAAATTTTCAAACATTGTAATAAAAATATGTTTGTTGTTAAGTGTCACACTTTGGTACGTGGCCTTAGGATGATTCTACCGACATCTCACACTCACTATTAATGGCAATTTCGTCAAATCACCGGCATTATTCATCAACCGGTTACAAAGCCTATGACGTCAAGAGGACAGATGCGTTTACACACTCCTCCTCAATCGTCTACCAGACGTGACACGTGTCAGCTAACAAGGGCCTAGGTTCGTCCACGTGTACGCTTTTTTTTTCTTTTCGTGCAACTATTATTCTGCATAAACACCTATATTTGATTTTAATTTCAATGCTGCGAGCCTGCGAGCTGGTGGCAAAACTACGAGTGAATATTTTACCCAAAGCTATTATTTCTATAAAATGTGTAATTTGTGTAGATTTTGACTGAAAATAAATTTCTACAAATCTCCGATCACTAAAAGACTTGACTGAGCCTGAGACATAAAAAGAAGTCATCCACTAACATTTTATTAATTGTTTGAAAACCGACATTTTTTATCCAGTCAGACCTAATTACGTGACAAGGCGAAATTTGATAGATCACAATTAGGTTTATTGTGATTAGCACATAGGGGACAAATGGCTTGAAATGACAAGCTAATGTGATAATAATATACTATCTCTTATCCATTCTCTCTTTTTTGTGGTTGGTTGGACGGTTAATTTTTAGATTTACTAGCAATTCTTCTAACTAAAAGTATTTAATGTTATAAATATAACAAAATGTTTTAGTGGGCCTAAATTAGACTGTTGATAACATTAAAACTCTAAAAGGCTAAATTGCATAATTCAAAGACCCAAAAACAGGATCCACATTTAAATAACTGAGAAAGCGTTATTGGGCTTAGACCATAACAATTTTTTTTAAAATAATTGCGGATGATTTGAGAATGCCAATACATGGAGGATTCGAGGTTATTCGAGATTTTCCTTTCCATATGGTTAAAAAAGAGATGCGCACACGCAGGTCCGATCTTCCGCCGCGAATGGATAACAATTATGGATTTAAAGACGAATATTAAGGCGGATATCGAGACCATCCCGACATTTGGTGCTGTAAAGCGCAAATGTTAGTTCTGATTTGGTTAACTATTATGTTTCTCCTTATCTCTCTCTATCTCTTGCTACTCAAACTATTATCTCTCTCTATCTTGCTACTTAAGTGTGTTTGAAATGTTAAACTACAAATGTTTAGCTCAGATTCGTACGTAATATGTACGTAATAAGAAAATGAGACATTAACATATTCCGTACGAATCTGAGCTAAACATTTGTAGTTTAACATTTCAAACATTTGTACGTAATATGTTAATGTCTCTCTTTATCTCTCTATCTCTTGCTGCTCAAACTATTATCTCTCTATCTTGCTACTTAAGTGTGTTTGAAATGTTAAACTACAAATGTTTAGCTCAAATTCGTACGTAATATGTACGTAATAAGAAAATGAGACATTAACATATTCCGTACGAATCTGAGCTAAACATTTGTAGTTTAAACTATTATCTCTCTCTATCTTGCTACTTAAATGTGTTTGAAATATTAAACTACAAATATTTAGCTTAGATTCATACGTAATAAAAAAAATGAGACATTAACATAGTTTGATCTATTCGACATATTGTAACATTTTATTAATTGTTTGAAAACCGACATTTTTATCGAGTGACAAGGCAAAATTTGATAGATCACAATTAGGCAAAATTTGATAGATCACAATTAGGTTTATTGTGATCAGCACATAGGGGACAGATGGCTTGAAATGACAAGCTAATGTGATAATAATATACTATCTCTTATCCATAATCCATTTCCACATTTTTGTGGTTGGTTGGACGGTTAATTTTTAGATTTACTAGCAATTCTTCCAACTCGAAAAGTATTTAATGTTTTATAAATATACCAAAATGTTTTAGTGGGCCTAAATTAGACTGTTGATAACATTAAAACTCTAAAAGGCTAAATTGCATAATTCAAAGACCCAAAAACAGGATCCACATTTTAAATAACTGAGAAAGCCTTATTGGGCTTAGACCATAATAATTTTTTTTTTTTTAAATAATAGTTTTGTAGGTCACCGATACGAATGAGAAGGGTATTTACGTCAATTCAAATTCTGACAATAAGAAGCAGACTCTGTCACTCTCATCAGTCTGTCGCAGTTACTCTCTCATCTCTTTTCTCCGCATTTCGAAGCTAATGGCTAAATTGGTTCCTCTCCTTCTCATTGTCATTCTCTTCCTTCACGGCGTCGATCCAGCTCCTCCTCCGTCATCTCCGCCGCACGCGTGCGACCTTTCGAATCCCACCACGAAACTCTTCCAGTTCTGTCGCACCGACCTCCCAGTTAGCCGGCGAGCTCGCGATCTCGTCTCGAGGCTAACCGTGGACGAGAAGATCTCTCAGCTGGTGAATTCAGCTCCCGGGATACCGCGTCTTGGAGTGCCGGCGTACGAGTGGTGGTCGGAGGCGTTACACGGCGTAGCCGGCGTCGGTCCAGGAATCCGGTTTAACGGAACGGTTAAAGCTGCCACAAGCTTTCCTCAGGTTATCTTAACCGCCGCTTCCTTCGACTCCTATCAATGGTTCCGCATTGCTCAAGTGCGTTCTCTCTCTCTCACACACACCTTTTTTTCGTGTTTGTTGAATTAATCAATTTAATAATCTCTCTGGCGATTTCATAATTTTAGAAGCTTTTTGTGGAGTTTAGAAGTTTAAATCTAACAAGAATCCAGAATATCAAAGTAATAACGAAACTTGAAGTAAATCCAAATGTTTTACATTTTTAAATATCATTGCAATTTTTTGTTAATTATTTTGGAACCAAAACAAGGTATTTTTAGACTATATGTATCTTAGACAATTTCTCTTTAATAATTAGAAAGAAGTACAAAATAAGAAAGTTTTTGAAATGAGGTTTCAGGTAATAGGAAAGGAGGCAAGAGGAGTGTACAACGCAGGGCAAGCAAAAGGGATGACATTTTGGGCACCGAACATTAACATATTCAGGGATCCACGGTGGGGAAGAGGCCAAGAGACTCCAGGAGAAGATCCGACGGTGACAGGAGCTTACGCGGTGGCTTACGTCAGAGGATTACAAGGTGATTCTTTCGACGGTCGTAAAACACTCTCCGGTCACCTTCAAGCCTCCGCTTGTTGTAAGCATTTTACGGCCTACGATCTTGACCGTTGGAAAGGTATCACTCGCTACGTTTTCAACGCTCAGGTAAATTTTTTTCTCTTTTCCGTATTCACTTTTCAACGGTTACTACTCTTGGCTTTTTGACTCATCTTTCCATTTATTTAATTAGTCCCTCAATAATCCAGAATTATTAAAACGTTTTTTTTCTTTCTAAAGTGTGATCCTTACTTCTTTAGGGCATCAAAGTAAAACTTTTTGCATAATGCCGTTTTTATAGGGCACCAAAGAAGTATTATTCCTTGATTGCACTCTTTACGTCTTGTCATGAATTGTGAATAATTGCTAATCTTTATGTCTTGTCATGAATATGAATATGTAGGTAGATAATCATTATATAATCTTCATGTTGAAATCCTGACGTGGAAACTGGTTGGAATCGATCGAGTCAAATTTTGTTAGATATTAGAAACAAAAAATTTAAAGTTCACAACATATTCTTGTCATTTAAATGAAGCTTAGAATAATACTCTTCCGTTTTACAATAAAAATCGACTTCCGTTTTACAATAAAAATCGACGTAAGGTTATTGTTTTCTTCAAAAATAATTTTTTTACTGAAATTCCACTTTTATCCCATCTATTAATTAGAAAGAAATTTTTGTCTAGTCTTGCTTTAAAAGCACTATTGTATTAAAAAACCAAATTTTAAATAAATGTTTCTTAAGATATGTACAAAATATCCTAAAAATAAGATTTGAGGTTGGATAGCTTAATTTTTCAACATAAAATTAATATGAAATGTTTCTTAATTTTATATTAATTATGTTTACTACTTTATTTTTTTTGCTAAAAATGTTTATTACTTTATTCAATAATATAATTCTTTGATTAAAAAAAATGAAAAAAGGTGAGCTTGGCTGATCTGGCTGAGACGTACCAACCACCGTTTAAGAAATGCATAGAAGAAGGCAGAGCCAGTGGCATCATGTGCGCTTATAACCGAGTCAACGGCATTCCCTCTTGCGCTGACCCAAATCTCTTGACCCGAACCGCTCGTGGTCTCTGGCATTTCCAAGGGTTCGTCTTTCTCCTGTTGTCTCTTTGATGAAGCCATGTTAATTTGATGATCAAAATCTTCTGTTTTTTTTTTCATTTTTCAGATACATTACTTCCGATTGTGACGCAGTCTCAATCATCTACGATGATCAAGGCTACGCCAAAACCCCTGAAGACGCCGTCGCCGACGTCCTCAAAGCCGGCATGGACGTAAACTGCGGATCATACTTACAGAAACACACCAAATCAGCTCTTCAACAGAAGAAAGTGTCGGAATCCGACATCGACAGAGCTCTGGTCAATCTTTTCTCCGTTAGGATTCGTCTCGGTCTCTTTAACGGCGATCCAGCCAAACTGACTTACGGAAACATCAGTCCTAACGACGTCTGTTCTCCGGCTCATCAAGCTTTAGCACTCGAAGCAGCTCGTAACGGCATCGTCCTCTTGAAAAACGCTTTTAAACTCCTTCCTTTCTCCAAACGCAGCGGCGTTTCGTCGTCGTTGGCTGTAATCGGTCCAAACGCTTACGCCGCTAAAACGCTTCTGGGTAACTACGCTGGACCGCCTTGCAAGAATGTAACTCCTCTAGACGCGATACGCGGCTACGTCAAAAACGCTGTTTACCATAAAGGATGCGATTCCGTGGCTTGCTCTAACGCTGCGATTGATCAAGCGGTTGCGATCGCGAGAAATGCTGACCGTGTGGTCTTGATCATGGGACTAGACCAGACTCAAGAGAAAGAAGATATGGACCGTGTGGACCTTAGTCTTCCCGGGAAGCAACGAGAGCTTATTACGAGCGTTGCGAAAGCTTCAAAGAAACCAGTGGTTCTTGTTCTGATATGTGGTGGTCCTGTCGATATCTCGTTTGCTACTAAAAACGATAAGATCGGAAGCATTATTTGGGCTGGTTATCCTGGAGAAGCCGGAGGGATTGCTCTTGCTGAAATCATATTCGGAGATCACAATCCCGGTGAGTCTTTCTTCTTCCTCTTCTTCAACAGTTAGTGAAAAAGCTTCGGTTTTTGTTTCTTCTAAGCTTCGATTTTGTGTGTTTGTAGGAGGGAGATTACCTGTGACTTGGTATCCTCAGAGCTTTGTGAATGTGAAGATGACAGACATGAGGATGCGGTCATCATCTGGATATCCAGGAAGGACTTACAGATTCTATAAAGGTCCTAAAGTGTTTGAGTTTGGTCACGGTCTCAGCTACTCAACTTACTCTTACCGGTTCAAGACTCTGGCTCAAACCAATCTCTATCTGAACCAATCTAAACCTCAATCAAACTCGGATTCTGTTGGATACGCTCTGGTTTCAGAAATGGGGAAAGAAGGCTGCGATGTAGCGAGGACTAAGGTCAGTGTTATGGTGGAGAATCAAGGGGAGATGGCAGGAAAACATCCCGTGCTTATGTTTGCGAGGCACGAGAGAGGAGGAGAAGACGGGAAACGCGCTGAGAAACAGCTCGTCGGGTTTAAGAGCATTGTGCTAAGTAAAGGGGAGAAGGCTGAAATTGAGTTTGAGATTGGTCTATGCGAGCATTTGAGCAGAGCCAATGAGGTTGGAGTTATGGTTGTTGAA
This sequence comes from Alliaria petiolata, assembly GCA_020283515.1. Lineage (NCBI taxonomy): Eukaryota > Viridiplantae > Streptophyta > Magnoliopsida > Brassicales > Brassicaceae > Alliaria > Alliaria petiolata. The sequence continues at coordinate 166,145 of JAHZTW010000101.1, read as the reverse complement.
GAAGGAAAGTATTTCTTAACCGCTGGAGATTCAGAGCTTCCTCTTACGGTCAATGTCTGAGTGTGAAAACATAAACAAAAAAAGCTTCCTCTTACGGTCAATGTCTGAGTGTGAAAACATAAACAAAAAAAGACACTTCTTCTTGAATTGGCTTTTTGGATTGAAATAACATGTAATGAACATGATTTGTGTGAGTAATACATATTTTAAAACTGTTCTTGATGATTCTTATCTCACTAACATAGGAACTCAGAGAGTGAAAGACAAAAAAGAAAACGACTTTTCCGGCTTACTTCATTAGTTAAGAAGGGTCTCGTCAAGCTTCTGTCTGTATTGTGCCAATCTCTGAAACCAAGAAGCATTATGTCAGCAAACTCATAACATGGAGGTAAAGAAACCAGACAAACGATTGGTTTGGTTTGGTTTACCTTAGTATAAGCATAGACACCTGCTTCTGTAGGACCGACAGGGCTTCCTCGTCTCATGAATTTTCTGTCTTTGAAGATGTAGAGTAACGGTAAACCCGTAGATAGCTCTAGACTTGTAACCTGAGAGAAGTAAATCAAACTTAAAACTCTTAGCAAATCCGCAAAACCAAATGATGATAAAAAGGACTGAATCTGGACTGGAACATGATTGTTTTGTTACCTCCTGAGAGGTTAGTTTGTCAAGATACATAATGATAGATCGCAATGAGTTCCCGTGAGCAGCAATCATCACGTTGTTTCCAAATGCAAGCTCTGGTTGAATCTGCATTTGTATCCAAAACGTTTCTAAGATTGTGCATAAACGATTACGCAAGTAAAAGAAAAGAGATGAAAAGAATCTTTTCATTCATACATTGTCTTCAAAATAAGCGACAGCTCTCTCAGCGCACATCTCCAAGCTCTCGCCTTTAGGAGGAGGAATGTGGTAACTCCTACGCCATTCGTGAACTTGCTGTGTTCCATATCTTTCCGCTGTTTCTTCCTTGTTTAATCCCTGTAACTCTCCATACCTAAATCAAGACCCAAAAAACAAAAAGTCAGAACATTATATGATCTTTCCTACATGAGAAGCCAACATTTGTTGTTATTACATTCTCTCATTCAGCTGCCAAGCCGCTATAACCGGGATAGATTGCTTCCTAGTTTCTTCGCTGAAAACATGACTCCAAGTTTGCGCCTTCTCGCTCTCGTCGTGCAAGATGATCGGAACCTAGAGAATCGACACAACAAGTCAAATAGAGCTTACAATTTCTGAGCAAAAAAAGCAGTTAATCTTTTCCATCTTTCTGTCACCTTCTTGCAGCGATGCTGAGTCATAGCAAGCATTGCGGTCATCTGAGCACGGATTAGAGATGATGTGAAGATCAAATCTACAGGTATGTTGCTTATCCTCTTCCCGGCTTCAATAGCTTCTGCCACACCTTTCTCAGTCAATGGCACATCAACACAGCCCGTGAACAGATTCTTCTCGTTCCATAACGACTCTCCATGCCTAATCAATATCAAAGATGCTTCATCTGAAAAGCATATGAAAACAAAAACTCTTAATTCAATGCTTCTTCATCACTCTTAATATATATATATACTCATGAGACCAAGAAAAAAAAGCAGCATACTTGATTTTTTCTTGAATTCTTTGGGGATGTTCTTGGAAGGAGACAAGGCAGTGTCAAGAGCGGGAATCTGAGATGCAGTTGCTTCGATCCTGAATCCTCTGTGTCTTAATTTCATAGGCACATTCAAAGGCTCCTTCGGAAACTGAGAAGCTTTGAAATAGGATGGTCTATGAGAGACAATAGACCCGATCGCTTGGTGAGACACAACCGTAGACATTCCCGGAAATTCCTAATCAAAAGTGTTCAAGTACATTACTTAGCAGTAATCAAGAATACTAAAATATAAGTGACGATTAACTAAAGATCTCAATCAAATTTAATACACGAGTGGAGAAATCCCTAACGAAGAAGAAAAAAACCCCCAAAACGCAAATCACATCAATCATATACTTAAGCATTAACAAATTTGATTGCGTAAATATGTATGCCCAAAATCGAAAGAAACAAACTTTGCGATTAAGAGCGGAAATCGGAAAATCCAATGCAGGTCAATAACAAAAAAAAATATACCTGTTAAAACGACGAAACCGATGATGGAGAAAGCAATAGAAGAACAAAGAAAAGGCCAAAACCACGAAAGAGAAAGGTTGTTTTTTTTTTTGGTTGGGCACACGTCGATTTCGATGACGATAGAAGAAGCAGTCGGAGAAGGAAATGACTAAACCTCAGACCGAAAAATTAAAGCTTTATAGAGGATTTTTGACTTTTACGTGAAGAAATCGAAACGAAAAGGCAAAAACTTTAACAATGGGGAACAACAAGACGCGAACGCGACTTTTTGTTTGTAAATATTTAATAACTAGGGTTTTTATTTGACTCTCTTTTGTTTCTATGAACTGTGGAACAACTAACTACTTTAGACGGCGACCAACTGGTTTTGACTCTGGACATTTGGCAAATTCTCCTGTTCTGGTTTCGGCCTTTTTGGCCTTTTCTTCACATCTCGTCATTTTGTTATCTTCCCAAATTTATTTTAATGTTACTTTTCATTTTCGTTATGCAGCTCAGACGAAAATGTACTGTGCAGTCTGCTAGCACACACCAATGAATTACGATAATTTACTATGGCAATGAATATTTTTTTTTTCGAGGTTGAACATTATATTTATAGAAAGAGGAAAGTTGAATACAATTTACATACACCGGTTTATGTATTCCGCTTTTTGTTTTTAAAGAAAGTTCATATTGGATGGGGTGTTGAGTTTGGTGATGTATTATTTTAGCTGCTTGGGGTTGGTCAATGTGAAATTGAAATTTTCATAAATGTATGTTTCCCATCAACCCATTATGTGCATACCTAACCTTCAGGTGCTCTAGTCTTTTCCCCAAGAAAAGAAAAAAAAAATCATATAGCCCATTTCTAATGTAATGGGAAATAACTAGGCCCATCAATTCCATTTCTAATGTACTGGGAAATAACCAGGCCCATCAGGCCCGTATTAGCGGGAAATAAAACGCATACAAATCTTTAGACGGATTTGATAAGTTAGGGGATGATTTCACTGAAAACCCACAAATTTTCAACCAGATGAAAATAATTTTCACATATTTTGTATGATATGATTTGTTTATGAAAGTATAGAGTTGGTTGTGTCTTTGTATAAGTTAGTCAAGTCTTGGTAGAGTTAAATTAAGTGTGAATAGTTTGGTTTACTTTGTTTGATACAGCGTTATTTGATTCTGTTACACAAAAATAAATAATTGTAGTAATTCTCAAATTTCATTCAACCTCATGTTTTGGACCATGACTTCCATGAAATTATAAATTTGACCGGCGTATATGAAAGCTTTAATGAAACATCAACTAAGCCAAGATCCGATTAAAAAGATGTTTAGAATGAAGAAATATAAATAAGCTTACACAAACAAAGTTCCGATCACCAAGAGAGTCATCGTCATCTTCTAAGACAAATAAATATTTTTTAAAAAAAAATACAAAATATATTTAATTCATAACTCCGAAACTCAATAAACCAAATCGAGAAACAGCATTTTATCATAAAACATTAAAAACAGAGGAGATTAGAGAAGGCTTCTAATCTTAAACATCATCTTCGTCAACCTGGTACTTCTTGATCAGCTCGGAGCAGAAGACGTCGCTAACTTCTTTCTCGAACCCCATGTTGTTGGCGTGTCTGACCTGCGAGGCAATGCCATTGTAATGGTTCAAGATCACACGGGACTGTTCACGTCCTGGTGAGATTTTAGGGCAGCTCGCGTCTGAGCTTTTCACAAGCAGGACATCGCACATCTCGTCTTTGTGGTCTTCGTGGACAACGAATTTGTACTTTCCATCTCTGTCTGATACAGTTTCAGCTCTGTAACTCTCTTCCATTGTCTTCCTGTCTTTGCACACTAGCCTCACCGTCGCACCTATCACAAATCAAAAACACAATTCTCAATCTCAAACACAGCTCTGTTTTTTTTTTTTAAATCTGTTTTGTTTCAGATTTCAGAATTGAATCTGACGCAGAAACGCAACAGAGGACAAATCATCAATTCAGAGGTATTATCATCAATCTAAAGCCAGATCTAGTGGCATACGCAGATAAAAAAAAAATACGAGAATTGAGAATCAACACAGTGATCTAACAAACTAATCAATTAGAATCGAGATTCAGCACTCAGATCTACAAAAATAACTCAACAGAATCGAGAATCAAACACTATTAAGAATACGTAACATCGGAAGATTCCAAGTAGAAAACGAGCAATCTCGCTCAGATCTCGGGCGCAAAAGAAGCAGTAAACTAAGGATTTATAGAGAGAACATACCGGGGATGTAGTAAGAGGATTCAACAGTCTCGAAGCCGAATTTGCAAATGTCACAGTAGGTGCGACCTTTAACCACCATAGTATTCTTGCCAATAATATTTGGCCTCCTTGCCGCCATGGCTATCGCCGGCAAGATACAGAGAACCATCAATATCACCAGTTTCGCCATTTTCCAAGAGAGAGAGAGAGAGAGAGAAAAGAAAACTAGAGAGAGATTATTGTCTGAAGTGAGAACGAAGGAAACAAACAGTTTAGTGAATGAAATTTAAGACACAGTGTGGATGAGCGAATCTAGGGGGAAGGTGAAAGCGCGTGAGATTTAGCCATCGTAAAATAAAGAAATCGGTGCTTGTATCGTAAATTTAGTACTAGTTTAGGGGCCTTTTCATCAATTCAATATTTAGATTATGTTAACGCGGCAGTATATGATTGGATGAATACGAGTGGACCCCAAACGCTCTGTGTAAAAAAAAAAAAAAAAAAAAAAAAGGCGGTGCGTTTACGTGATTGCAGCTGGATATACTAGTGGTGGTTACTCTCTGTCGGTGGCTCACATGCCAAGAAAGCATCAAAGTTATGTTTTTCTTTTATAAATTTGAAAAACAATATCTGAAATCACAAAGTAACAAACAAACAAACTACTTCGAGATAAAAGTCCATTATGCTTCCTTGGATCTCTTCTCGGCCCATTAGCTTCACTCACAGGCCTGTTATTATGTAATGTGGGCCTAGTGGGTCAATACTTTTTGGACCAAACATGTACAACACAATCAATTCATCATGTGATAAATATTGAAGCCCCCCTCCTACTACTAAAATTCGTTTTTGATTTAACGGTTAAATCGTTTGAAGATAATTTAACAATGCTAAAAGCGGAACCGGCAAACGAAGAAGAGACATCTCACTAAAGATAAGTAAAAATCAATAAGAGCAAAACTAGCAATCAAGAAAAGAGGCATCCTACAATTTCATTTTAAGGGATCACTAGAGATATATGATCATGGTAATGAAAACTAACAAGTTCGAACCAAAACCTTTTCGATAAAAACTATGAGCAAAAGCAACACGAAAGGCCAATGTTTCCAACGCCAAAGCTGATGGGATACACTTTCCTACATTTTCCAAAGCTGATGTGATACAACTTGGGATTTTATAAACTAGTCGTAGTAACTCGTAAGTCCCGTTAATTAGTATTCTTAATTTGGGTAAATAATATAAGGAGGAGTATTTATCCGTGTAATATAAGCAGAAACACTTAAACCCTTTTCACTTTTCAGCATGTAAATTTTCAAACTAAAAAATGATGCATTAAAAAAAGGGAAACAGGAAAAAGAGAAGACATACTGCGATATTAATGTGTTAAAATACGAACATCATCATCGTAAGTTTGAGAATAGTTTATTCGGTCACATGATGATGATATTGATGACTATCTATCTATTCATGTAATGTAGTGTACATTTAGTGGCGAACATCAATTATTTTACCGTACCAAACCAAAACCTTTCTGTTTGACCAATATTTTGATCATTCATCACCGTTATGTTTTAAAAAATAAACTTTCGTCGCTTTTGTGGTCAATATAATTTTTATTCTCCACTGTGTACGTTGGCTCTGGTCATATATGTGACTAGGACACTTGTCTATTTGATGAGTAGATAGTTAAAATCGTTCATATAGTTTATGGAGGTATATCCCCGATACTAGAATGATGGACTAACAGACTATATGATTAAAACTTCTCTATTCTGTTTCAAAATTGCGAATCTGCCATTTTAACACAAATTTGTGTTCTCAATATTCTACTGTAAAATCTTAATTAGTCATAAAATTGTTATTGCATTGCATGACATCATTTTTATTTCAAGATTATGTATTAAAATTATGACTACAACACAAAATTATAATTATGGAAACAAAATTTAAATCTCAATTTCACAACTAAACCACAATTGCGTGAGTCTACTATATGATTAGTGATTATATAATTTCTTACAAAAAAAAGTGTTTTAAAAATTTTCATCGCAAAATATTGATTTTTTTTTTTGAAGATAATGATTTCGTGATTTAATGGTATGAAAACAATAAAAATGTATTTATAAAAAAATATTAAAAGGAAAAGTGAAAATCTAGAGAAAACAATAATTCAAACGATAGCATCAATACAATATAGTTAATAGAAATAGTCAAATGAATAAATCGCAAAGTTCAAAAAAGTTTTATCTTTCGATTAGATGGTGAAAGAATAATTGAAATCATCCTACTCCTATCAAATCGCATTGTCGACTAAAACAAACTATAAGATTACCCGAATCCTATATGTATTATAATCGTTCAGTACTTTACGTGGTTATAAAATTAAATAGAGTTCATATTTAATTATTATACAAAAAATAAGCGAAGGAACTGTATACCTAAGCAAGTGGGGAGGCATGAACGTATAATATCTAAATCAGATCAAGAATCAAAATAATTGAGATACCAATTTAGTATGTTTCGTTTTATTGTATACTCTTGATACACATACGTGGGGTTATTGTTAAAGTCCAAATTAAGAATGAAATGAACAGTTAATAAGCTACTTGACTTGGGCCATCACATGAGCTGTTCCCACTTGTCTTTGCTTCATTTGGATGGAACAACTCGAACCGCAATATAGAAATGGGCCAACACCACTAGGATTTGAATAAAAATAATATAATATGAAAGATCAAATAATAATAGAATCAAAGTTTGGCATAATAAAGGTGAAAAATACTATGCGTGGGTGTGGTTTTAGAATGTAGCCTTAATGCAAACGGAAAGAAGTTTACGGCCGTGCTTAGATGTGATTAAGTTAATATCAGAATTTAAAGACGGTCATAACTCATAAGCACTAATGAGATTAAATAAAATACAAATTTAGCCTTTCCCAAGTGTACTTAATCTTATATTATAGCATTAAACACCTTAAATTAGTCTCGAAGTAAAAAGGAGCAATAACAGTTATTGTACAACTGGATTAGACAAATAATAATAATAATAGTAATGAAGAGCATATTTGCACGTGTACTCCAATTATTCTTATCCCCACACTAAGACTATATATCTTGGGTATAGAAAATTAGTAGAACCAAAGAGTAACGGGACAATTTCGCATTTCCTGTCCCCTCCTAAAAAACAAACACCACACACATTAACACATATATGACACATACTCTATTTTATTTGTTAGCCAACAAAGTTCGAGTTATAGTTCAAAACAAAAAAAAAGTTCCGAGTTTTTGGCTCATACTTCTCTTTAGACACATGATCGTTTTGTGAAAACATGCATCATTGTTAATCTATCTCAACTGAAAGTTCAAACTAGAAAACATAACTTAAAACTTCTCTTGAAAAACTTCTCGTGAATCAAGTGTATAATTCGCAATGGCTTCATATATAATGAATATTTCGTGTCATTTTGATAACGTCTCTTCCCTTAAATGCAATAAACCACTATTTTTTCTTTTGTTTTCCGACGTAGCTAACTAAGTTATTAGGTCATTCTTGTTCATGAAATAATTTCAAATTGTTAAATAGATAGCATATGCAGTTACTCTCAGTTTCTTACCATCTTATTTGGTCGAGAAATATGCCAACCCTCTTTATTTTATATCTCGGAATTGCTTTTAGTTTAGCTTTTTAAATTAAAAATATATATAACTATACAGCTTTGTTTCGTAAAACAATAATTAAGGAGCATGGATTGGAGAGATCAAAGAGACGTTGGAATTCAGATAGTTGGCCAAATTTGATGCGGACACATGCCAATTTGGCCAAGTGGTATACTATTAATTCTCCAATAGAATAAACGTTATTGATTCAAGGTTTGATGTTTAAACAAAATACACTTGTTCTAACTTTGAAGAGTATGTATATATGTGACCAATCACGCTGCTTTTTTATATATATAAAAATATATTCTTCGTAATCTCCTATGTTATTCAGCTTATGATAGAAAAATTACTACTGCTCATACCTTAGTTTCATTTGGCTTTATCGTTGATTCTAAATATCTCGATTCCATCTCCTAAAATGCAAATCTCTCACCCACATAAATTCACTGCAAATTTTGTAGTTTTTTTTCTTTCTCATTAAGTACTTTAGAAAAAAGAAGAAAAAAAACACAAGTCTTAGAATACATTTGATTTTCATTTCAAATATATCAAAACTTGTAAAATTTGAACCCTCGAAAAAACATCTAATATCACCACAACACACGAGAGAGTGATTAACATAGGTTAATTAACGCTCAATGCTTTAATATATGTATTACCCATCATAATCATATACAAACACATAGCAAACCACACATACTATATATATAATAACTATATAATGTATGTGAGAATATGGGGTTTTACACGGCGGCTGCAGCTCTCCCTCCTTTGCCGGATTTCACGGTGGCCGCCGCCGCAGATTCCTTCACCGATTTACCTCTCTCTTTCCTCTCGTCTTGTGCCATTTGCTGTTGCCTGCACTCTGAACTACAAAAGGCCGTATCTCCCCTGCCATTTTAATTACACCAAATCATTACTAAATTATTCAATATTCCAACTATATATTAACCACAAATTAAATAATAATAAATCATCCAAATTAGCGAACCCTGATTATCCTGTGAAGCTAATAACTTTTCTTGTGTTAGGATTTGGACTCCAAAAATCCGACTCTCATATATAAAACGATTAAACACACAATTTGTAGTGTTTCACGAATTTAATTTAAAGAGTTTACAGTATGTTTTCGAATGGTTTTTAATTATATAGATATACCTATACATATAGATGTCGCGGCCGGGAACAAGCAGGCGTTCGCAGAGGGAGCAGGATCTTAAGAAATGTCCAGCGTCGGAGAAATCGCCTGAGTGTCTCCTTAGGTTACCTCTCGGTGAGACCATAGCTAAGAACCGTTGATCTAATAGCCCACTGTGTTGATCTGCGGCTGCTATGACTTGACCGTTGGAACCGTACGGGCCTACCACGGGATTTTGGCTTGGATTCTGCTGATTTGATACCTCTGACTCGCCGGGAAGGTTCAGATCGAACTTTATCTCCGACAGACTCGTGGTTCTGTTAATCGGTGGTCGTTGTCTCTTTCCAAGCAACATCGTATTAGCTGTCGTGTGTGTTCTTTTTCTGGTCCTCTTTTTTTTTTTTTTTTTGGGCTCTGAACAGAGCAAATCTAGAGAGAGAGAGAGAGGAGGGAGTGAGGAAGGAGAAGGGGACAGTGAAGATAAAGAGAAGAACCATAAACTGAGGACTGAATCTAGACCGTTCATTTTTCTGATCTGATTATGTTAGTTTCACGATAATGCCACGTCAGGATTCTGGAATTTGAAAAAAAAAAAAAAAAACAAGAACATTTGGCATTTATTCTGTTTGTACTATGTGGTGTAACAAAAATTATTTTGTGTAGTAAAATATAAATCTTCTATGTTGTAATTTTCTCCGTAGAGAGGGTAAAAATAAGTTAGTTATTTTCTCCACGAGTGATATGGCGAAACTCTGTAAAAAAAAAAAAGCATTAGCCGCGTAGGATATTTCGAATGAAAGTACATTAACCATAAGAAAATTAATCTTAAGAATCTGATTTTCTGTAGAAAGTGATTGATTTTCATTGAAGAAAATTATAGAAACAAATTTAGGAACTTGCTAACTAAACAAATCTAGGAATCTGCAAATTTAAACGTAGAACTTTAAACAAACCGAAAAATCAAAATGTTAGTTCGAAACTCAAAACTAGTTTGTGTGCAAGGTTTCGATACATGTGTACACTGTACACACACTACATACACAGTATAAGCGTTTCGACGATTGATCGTAAAATCGAATAAACAACCATCCATTTCCTAAATGACACCCTTTTGTTTTTAATTATCTTACTGCAGTGCATCTAAAAATTTACAATCATTCGAGAAAGGGTCCATTGGGCTAAATGGGCCCACTAAGTTAACAATAATTAACTTTCTACATCAACGATAGTTCCCCTTGAGAATTAATTGTCCATTCCATCCGGTCATTTTCTTCACTCAAAATAAAGCCAAAAGAAACAATAATAATTCCAAACAAAAATTCATTTCAATTTCGAAAGTATACAATAAATTAAAAAAATATACGAAAAAATGCTGAAAATAATGAAAACTGAAAGGGAGATGTTGTTATTTGGTTCCTAACGTCTGGGCTATAAAAAATGGACCACCTTCCTTCTTGACAACAGTGTTTAATTTAATTTGCCCTTTGCAATTTTATAGAGCCTTTTCACGTTTCTCCACTTCACATGCCTCTCATATCTCTCACCAAATTTTCAATATTCACCTTAATTTTCGTTGATATGACGATTTGATGCCAAACAAAAATTAAGAGTATATTTTATCATGGGGAAGATACTCCTCAGAAGCTCTTGTTTCCTTAAATACTAATAATCTGTGATCGAAAATCACAACGAAAGCTTATGCTGATTGGTGCATTATGACCTCTTTACACAGAAAACTAGAGATAAAACAGAGTGGCACATTGTACCAAAATGGTCGGTCTCAACGTTGAAAGCCTCGAAGAGATTTTTCATTTTTTAAATGATTCTTTTAAGAAAAGTGTTAAGTTTTTTCTTTATTTTCACGGACGGGGATTTTTTTTTTTCCAACTGATAGATTATATTAATTTTCAAACCCAAAAAGGAATACAAACTGAAATACAAAAGCACAAAGGCGGAAGACTACTAAAACTTTGAAAAGAACCAACAGAAAAGGATTACGAGATCAACGTACTAAAACTAAGCCGAAACACCTGAGACAAAGCCACGAGCTCTCTCATTTTTTCATTTTTGCAAGGAGATGATCAGTTTCTAGTCTATAGGTGGCTGTTTCTGGTTTGCGAATGTCCGCGTTAAAATTTGGTAGTCTTCTTTGGCGTTTTCCCAGTTCGAAGTTAAGGTTTCTTCTCCTTGAGCCTTGGCTTTTCTCGAAGGCATCGTCTCTCGAAAGCGGATAAGTTGATTTATGCGATACTATAGACGGTAAAAAATAAAAATTAATCTGCTTCAATAGTTTATACATGTCAGAAAATTTTGAAGTTTTTTTTCTCTTTTTTGAACAATAAAATTTTGAAGTTTTAATACAAAAAACAACGCAGACATACTCTGGCATTCATTTAATAGTGCCACGAGATCAATTGAATGACTAGAAATGGAAAATCACGATTTTATTTGTAGATGTGATTAATTTGATTTTGTCTTTGTTAAATGAGTAGTAAATGACAATGAAGGGAAAGCTGAAGCTGACGTGGAAGTTTGGTGCTAATAGAGGATTTTTGGTATGATTGAGAGGACAAGTGGACACAACTCAAGTGAGTCAAAAAAGTGAAGAGACGTTATAAATTATATTTATTTATTTTTGATTCGTTTTCTGAACACAACAACAAAAAGGTCATTCTACAGTAACCAAACACAATTGGTCCCAACTCCAAATATCAAACAATTTCAGAAATTGAAAGTGGGCCATCTTCTCTTTCACTAGTGGGCTTCAACATCTGGTCCACACATTTCATTATTTTTTTTTTGTCGGGGGTAGGGTTCCTTTTCATTAGTCGCTTCCATTATTATTTTTTGACGTTGTTTGTCAATTAACGATAATTTACAATCAACAAAATCAATCAGGAGGACCTTTAAAACAGACGTTTACTACGTTAAAAAACAACAACGTAGTGTCTGTCATCTGAAGTTGAGCCTAATTATTGCACGTCAAAATAATATAAAAGAATCAATAAAAAAATAAAGTTATTTTAGATACTATTTTTCGTTTATTTGGTTTTCCAGAGTAAACTTAAGATTTATGTGGAAAAAAGGGTAAACAAGCATACTGTAAATTCTGATTTGTTTGGGGGGTTTTAATCAAATGGCAATAATTAATTTATTTACCAATACAAAACTTGGCAAAAATGGAGGATAAGACCTCTTCAGAGACATCTTGGCCACTGATCTGAGCAAGCGCCAAAGCAGCTTCTCTCAGCTCAATCGTCCAGAAATCAATCGGAATCTCATCTTCGATCGCTTCTCTCAGCCTCACGAGCGCCTCTTTCGTCCGCACGAGCTGTTCGCATTGTCTCTGATACAACACA
>JAHZTW010000101.1:97611-153500 GCA_020283515.1 Alliaria petiolata | reverse complement strand
GGGGGGGGGGGGGGGGGGGATAAACGCAACATTCAAAAGTTAATGGCCAGAAACAGAATTACATGTAGAACTGAGACATACCTGATTCACTGTCCATTGATGTCCTCCAGTGGGGACACGATCAAGACCAAGGATCTCCAATATCGCTTCTTCAAGCTCTTCGATTCCTTGACCAGTAACAGCAGATGTAAAGACAGATTTATGGAATACTTCTTCCTTCTTTCTCTTCGTATCTTCTAGTTGATCACAGCGATCAGAAGGAGCACAGTCGATCTTGTTCATCACAAGAATCATAGGCTGTTTCAAAATAAAGTAAGACCCAAAACAATCAGAAATATGAGTAGTTGGAAAAAAAAGGAAGTGAATGTCGAATCATTTTACCTTGTCCGATTGGATCTTGTGTAGAAGCTCAGTGTCTTCTTCAGTCCAGCCTTCGACAGCACTCACCGCCATGATTATGACATCAGCAACCTTAGCAGCTGTTTCTGATCTCTCAACTCCTGCAAAAATATTAAAACTCCCTCTCAAGATCTGAGCCAGGCCATTCTTGGCCAAAGATACTTGTTAAGAAACACTGACCTATTTTCTCGACAATGTCATTGGTTTCTCTGATACCAGCAGTGTCGAGAAGAGTGATAGGCACGCCACGGACTGTTACATTAGCTTCCACAACGTCTCGAGTAGTTCCAGCAACTTCTGTAACAATGGCTCTCTCACTCTGCACGCTAGAAATTAAATCACCAGTGGGAATGTGACTCTATTTGAATAAACAGTGTCAAAGATTTTAAGATTTTAGAACAAAAGCAAAGAAAATAAGGATCATTCTGTTCCATACTTTGCTCCAGGCATTTAAAAGACTTGATTTCCCGACGTTCGGACGCCCAACAATAGCTATCTGTAACGTTACATGTAAGAAAGATAATGGAAAAATGAAACACCATATACTTATTGTTAAAGCATTAACAAGAAGAAGAATATTTATTGTTAACATTTACCTGCAACCCGCTTCGAAGAAGCTTGTCATAGTTTGCTGTATCCAATGCACTCTCTACGTCTTGAGACATGCTGTTTATTTTGCTAATAACCAAGTCTATATCCAATGGTGGCATCTCGTCCTCGAAATCTAAACGAGCTTCGATTTCAGTGAGGAGCTCAATGCATTGCGCTCTTAATGATTTGACCAAAGATGAAAACCCTCCCTAAAGGAAAAGAGTAGAGAAGGACTTTGAACTGATTGAACAATGATCATAGAAAATCCCCATTAAGGTATTTATCGCAAGGGAGTGCAAAAATGTATGCCTGAATCCCTTCCAAAGCAGCATCTGCAGCAGCAGAAGACTTGGCCGAGATAAGTTTTTCAACATTTTCAGCTTGCGTGAGGTCTAAACGCCCATTTAGAAAGGCACGAAGTGTGAACTCTCCTGAATGCACCACAAATCCAGCCAAAAGAAAAAAAGATTCAAGAAACACCGATGAAGTCACACATCAATCAAGGAACCAAATAACCAAAAAGAAACTGTAATACAAGGATGGACACAGAATTTAAGGAAGGAGTTTGAGTTTCTGACCTGGTTCTGCTAATCTTGCTCCAGCTTCAACACATGTCCTCAAAACGCGCCGCAGACAAACTTCGCTCCCGTGACACTGGAGCTCAACTACATCTTCCCTTGTGTATGACCGAGGAGCCAACATGGGCACGGCTAAAACCTAACAAGCAGCCACACTTCAATGATCAATCACTCGAATTCCATAATCCACCTATCTAACCAAACGTGCCCAACAGAAGAGACGTCACATAAATTCTGAATCTTGCGAAGAAATCAAAACAGAGATGTGTGAATTAGCTTCAACGAAATCGAAATTTGAGAACTGTTTCAAAACTCTACCTCGTCAACAACATTGCCTTTTGAATCAACGACGACTCCATATTCCACGAAATGACTAGTGGGCCGCCATGGATCCGAATCCGAAACCTCAGAACAATCGCTCGCCTTCTTCCTCCTTTTCTTAGCCGAGCGAAAGACTCGTCTTGCAACTTCCACAGCCTTAGGTCCCGACAACCGCACGATTCCCACCGCACCAGGTGGCCCACCGATCGGCGTCACGATCGCTACAATCGTGCTTGAGCTCTGAAACCGATCGACGTTGTCGAATGCGTCATCTACCTTGCCCAGAAAACCCACCACACGCTCATCTCCCTTAAACACAAGAGAATTCTCTTCTGCAACAATCAGAATGATAGAAACCCATTAGCAATAGAGTAGATACCAAACTAAGAAACCTTCGGAATCGTTTCTATGGCTCTTAACCTGATGACGCGGCGCGAGGTTTAAGAAGAGGGGTTTTAGGAGAGGTGGAGAATAGGAGAACGAAGAGTTTCTTAGAGACGGGCCTCGAGATTCTTCCGCCTCGGGTTAAGATCGGAGTGGCTTGTCGGAGAATGTGAACGCCGACGGAGCGGAAGGAGAGGAGAAGCTCCATTGACGGCGGACGGAAAGACGAACGCTTACGGATAACGCCGGAGGCGGCAACGAATACAACAGAGAGATAAAACCAAAACGCAGCGTTTTCAATTCTCACAAAGAAATGGGTTTTCGTGGATTCACATATTTTGGGCCTTCATCCGATAAAGCCCACTAAGTAAATTAAAAAAAGACTTGCAAGAACGCAGCGTTTTGTTAATAAGGCTCTACAGTGTTAAGGCGCTTTAACAACTCTTTAGATGAATCTGGCTTTGTTTCTGGCTCAGGTTCATATAAATGTCTTGATCCAAGACAAATTATTCGCCAACCTATCCAATTGACTTATTGGACAGATAATGAAATTTAATATATGATTTCTTATTGCTAAGGATATGGATAGGATCATATTTTTTTCCTGTCAACGTATGGATATATGCTCATTTTATATACTAATATTCAGTGCGTTTAAAATTCCAACTTGTCACATTATGAAGTTCCCATTTGTTAATAAACTTATTCCAGAAGTATAGATCTCCACGTTGGATCCTTGATCATTGTTGTTAATTCATTTTGGGTTTTTTAAATTGATTTTGATATAAGAAATTTCGATTTGAAATGGTCTCATGTCAATTCGGTAAATCTATACTTATTACAAAAGTAGAACAACAAGGCGCTGGGGTGGGACCCAGAGGTCAACTTTACACTTGACCTCTTGTGTAACATAAAGAAAAGGGACCCAAATACAACAATTGAAAGCTAAAGCCACTTTCTTAACTCTCTACTGTACAACACTTGGAGCAATCTTCTTCTTCGTCATTATCTTCATCTTCTTTCTTGTAATTTCAGACCTCATCGGAGAGTTTTGGGCAGCAAGACTCAACGGCGTCAGCCACCGTGAGAAAGATATTGTCGTGTCCTAACATGTCAGCAAAGTGCGACAAGTGTAGCTTGCCTATCACCAACGGTCCAGGATTCGCTAGAATCAGCTGTTTTTATACACCAAAACAGAGTCAAAATTGAGAACTCTCCCCCCAAAAAAGGTAATTTTCTTCAACTAATTCACTTTGATTGCTTAAGATAGAATCCTTAAAATTAACTGTGTATATATGTTTACCTGAATGTCTCTCTTTTGGAGAGATTTGTATAAGTCTTCTAAGGCGTGGATACCACTTGTATCAATGTCCGTAACAGCTGAAAAATAATGGTGTTCGTTAGTCTTTGTTTATTAAGAAAAAAAATAGAGATAACAAAGAAGGGATTAGGAGTAAAAAGTTTAACTTACGTGACATTTCGATGATGAGAAACTGAATCCTGTGAAGGCTTGCTGCTTTCACCTTCTCTTCTTCCTCTAGTAACCATCTTTGGATCCTGAATATATATTTAAGGTTTCCGAATTAGGTTCTTGTGAACCAAGTAAGAGTTCTTGGTTAAGGTTAAACTGTTGTCTAAGGTTTACCTTTCTCTGACGTAATTTGAGTTGGAGAAGTAAATCGCGGAGTCAACACGAATCGTAAGAACACCTGGAACCATAGTGGCTTCAGGATACTGTTGGATATTCCGGTAAACCGAAGTTCTCGGAATATTTCCGAGAACCGCCGTTCTAGGTCTTGTTACTTGCAAGAGAATCTTAGCAAACGATATAGAGACCTGTCCAAAAACAAACACAAACAAAAAAATCAGCAAATTAAAGATTAAACGGAATTAGATTCATCATATGATTGCATATATAGGGTTTAAGTTTCTTTAGACGTACGGCAATAAGAAGACCAATCTCAACGGAAACAAAGATGACGCCAAAGAAAGCTCCCATACAAGCCACGAAATCGAGCTTATCGACCTTGAAGATCAATATCGCGGCTTGGAAATCGATCAAAGGAATCACGGCATTGATGATAATAGCTGCGAGGATGGCGTTTGGTGTGTACTTAAAGAGAGGAGTGAGGAAGAGCAATGTCAAGAGAACGACGATTGACATTATGATGTTTGAAACCGCTGTTTGACATCCAGCCATGAAATTGACGGCTGACCTCGAGAACGATCCTGTCGCTACATAGCAAGAAGACATCGATCCAACAACGTTCATCACACCTAATGCTACCATCTCTTTGTTGCCGTCTATTTGGTAGTCTTTCATTGCAGCAAACGTTCTTCCAATCGCTACAGCTTCCTGTGAAAACAGATTGAAAAAAATCGGGTTTCGATGAGGAAACTCATAGCGAATTGGTTTTGACATTGAAGTCTGAGTCATGGATTTGGAACTTACTGTTAATGCGACCATGCCAGCGACTACACCGATGCGGATGCCCTTAACGAGGTAATCGCCTGAGAAGTAGATTTTATGAAAAGAGGAAGGGTTGATGCCATCGTCAAGGTGTTTCACCTTCAATCGTCAAAACGGAAAACAGATTAACACAACGTCGAATCGCTTGAGGCGAAAGTAACCACTTAGAGTAGGTTTAGTTCTTACAATTTGGACTCCTTGTTTGTCGGCTCGGGTTATGTAGACAAAGAAGGTGGAAATGATAACTGATAACATTGGCGCGATTGCTGGAATCCAGAACAGTTTCTTGCTCTTCTTCCCCTGTTCCATCATCAAGAGTCAAGACAAGAGAGATCAGAATCAGATCAAAACAAAAGAAAAAAAACTATTTGATGTTTCCTTAATAGATTATATATGTCTTACAATGAGCTTAGAGGTGAGAAGGAAGGTCAAAAAGGATGCACCGATGAGTATAGTCTGCCAATTCCACTGCACAACCAAATAGATACGGATTAGTGAAGAAACAGAGTGTGTTTTTTTGAACTTTGAAACAGAGTGTTTAGATCAGAGAAAGCAAAACAAGGATTCTTACGCCGTGATGTGCTGAGCTGAAGACGGAGTCAAGAACAGCGACGATATCAGTTTTCTTGGTGAATTTCTTGATCCCAAGGAACCCTTTAAGCTGCTGAAGAGCGATTGTGATGGCTGCGCCGCCCATGAAGCCTACCACGGCCGCGTGGGAAAGAAAATCGATCAAGAATCCTAATCTGAGAGTAGTAAGGAAGCAAATGAGAACCTTCTGATCATCAAAGAAGAAAGAATTTTCCTATGAAAGAGATCAGTTTACCTGAAGAAGCCAAGGGCCGCTTCAGTCACACCGGCGAAAAAAGTGGCGGTGAAGGCAAGGCGGAGATATTCATCAGGATTTGTGTTTGGATCGATCTCAGCTCGAAGCAGAGTGCCTAGCAGCAGAGAAACCACAGCAACGGGTCCAATTGCTATATCCCTCGAGCTTCCCATACAAGCATACACCAAGGGAGGAACAAAACTCGAATCTGTAAAACCAGTTTCAAACATACTCGATTTTATGAGTTATCCCCTGTTTTTTAAACTAGGTCAAGTGTGATTAATCCGAATTAAGTCAAAATCAAACTTACATAAACCGTACTTAGGGTCCAGATTCGCGAGCTTAGCGTAACCAATATCCTGGAATCGTCATAGAATATACATAAGAAACAAAGCAAAGATAGGTAACTTGTGATACAAGTAATAGTGTACTTGAGATTTAAGTTTTTATTTTCACCTGAGGAATACAGAGACTGGCAATGGTTAAACCGGCAATGAGATCGCCACGAAACTTCTTGAGATTATAGTTACGTCCCCAATCGAAAACCGGGAAGACGGATTGTAGGCCGAGCATGAACTGCTTGGACTTAGGCTGGTCCTTAAAATGTCGAAGAGGATCATCGTGGAAGAAAGTTTCTTTGAAAGTGTACATGAAATCCTGGAACATGTTTTGCTTCGGTGGGACCCCAACTTTATGCCGGTGGGACGACAATTTGATCGGAAGATCTCCACCGTCCGTCGCCGGATTTACATCACCGTCCTCCACAGGGTGAGCTCTCGCCGACATAGCTATGTGTCTGCAAACAGAACAAGAAGCTATAGTTAGGATAATTTAGTTTGCAATTTTTGAGGTTCGGCTTAAAAATTGGTTGCACAGAGGAATAGCATCGAACCAGAGAGATAGATAGATAGCTGGAAAGGTGAGTAAAGTGCAACATTGATGGAGCTTATTTATAATGAAATAATTAGGAGATTGTTTTTATTTAATTATGAGAAGAGAGTGTCATCGTGTAAACTGATGAATCTGGATTGCTAAGAGACCAAGTGCGTGACGAGAGATGAAAAGTCCAAATACAGTAAGATTGCAAATTTTTAATTTGTGTCTATCGACATTAGATAAAAACAAATCAAGTCAATGGTTTGTGGCAAATTTTGTGTGCAAAACTGCAAACAAATCTCGTTTACTTTCTGCCATAAGGAGAGATCGTTGACCAAAAATGGCCACCGCCACGTGGCATACAGATTACAGATATTTAAAAATTAATACGGTAAATGTCAATAGTTTTTTTTGGGTGTTGTGACCATGTCAATAGCTTTTATATACCTGAATAAATGACACGAAAAATTAACGTTATTTTTTGGTTTTCCATTCAATTTTCTATCTAATACTACTGTTTAACTTTAGCTAGGAGCCTAGGAGTTAACGAGTACAGCATTATTCGAAAACATAATCTAATTTCTATTAACGTTTGATTTCCGGATTTTCTCATCGATTGCTTGAACCGAAATTTTAGAAACAAGACCTAAGAAACCTAGAAAACAAACCTAACTGAACATAAATTTAGAAAGATTACCTAAGAAACTAGTATAACAAAAACCTACAAAAACCTAACTCGTATGTTATATTTGGTAATTCTAACTACGATGGAGTCAACATCTTGTCCAAACTCAAACTATGTAGTTGTTATGTCAATTTCGTAAATATTTAATTTGTTTATTATAATTTGAAGGAAAACATATACATACATCAAATAATAACTAGAAAATGAAGACAATAACTTTTGTGAAGTGGCTGAATTTTCAACCAAAATGTTTTCAACTTAAATGCAAAAAAAATAAACAACTAATTAATGTTTCTCCTTTAACCAAATTTTAAATAACTACTTGAAAATGAAGACAATAACTTTTGTGCTGTGGCTGAATTTTCAACCAAAATGTTTTCAACTTAGATGCAAAAAAATTAAAAAAAAAAACTTTCTCCTTTAACCAAAATTGTGTTACCAGTTGGAGGCCGGAGCCAAAGTGAACACCACATGTTTTGACTTTGTGATCCATACAAGTACGCATTATTGATACAAACAGAGTTATAGTAGTATAATATATTATCGAAGTCCGAAGAGACGCTTTAATCGAAAACTCATGCACCAGATGATACCTTTTAAATACTATTTTTCTTAGTCTATGCATTCTTGTATATAATAGTCAGTTATTATTATTATAATATTTGGGTGATTATTCGGATCTTACGCAGAAAAGGAAAGAGAAATCACTATTGAAACTTTAACAACAAACAAAAATATGATTAAACATCGTACGCACGTTTGTAGGACACGTTCTAAAAATGAGCAAATTTTAAAATAAAAAAAATATAAAATGATCAAATAATTAGTGAGTGGGTCAAGTATGCATAAGCATAACCATTGATAGTTGGAAGGTGAAACCACCACTTACCGGGAAAAGAAGAAGAAGAAGAAATTCGATCTCGTTTTGTTTTTAGCCTTTTTCCTCCGGAAGATCTATCTTTCACGTGACTGATTTTATTTCTTTACGCCAAAAAGGGATTTTTTTAAAAAAGTCGAAAAAGAAAGAAAAATTTAAGAATTAGGAGAAAGTACACGAGACACAGTTACAGCCTCCCTTTTTTAGATTTGAAACCCCAGATTGTTTCACTGTTCTTTTCAAAGTTTAAAACAGTCAAATCAGCAAACCCGAATCGTGGTCCAGGTTCACTGAATCTCTTTCTCCCTCTCTCTCTCTCGCTCTCAAAATATCAAATACGAAATCCTAGTATTCAGAAAAAGGTAAATTTTCCTGAGAAAATATATTTTGCATGAAACTGGGAAATAATTCATGAAGAAAAACGAGGAATTAGCCACAAAAAAAAGAGAGAGAAAAGTATTTTCACAAAAGTGAGGAGAATCAAAAAAAAAAAAAAATCGACCTGGGTTTTTGTAAATAACCTCGTTTTTATATTTTAATTTTTTTAAAAAAACTTTAAATTTAAGAGAGATAAAAGTCGTGATAATGAAATTCCTTTTTTTTTCCAGGAAATATAAGATGATAATGACAGAAGTTACGGAAAGAAACTAGAAAGAGCAAATGAAGCGGTTAGATCAAAGTTGGTTTTACGAAAATGCCACTGGCTCAAAATCGAGAGAAACGAAAAGGTCAAAAGAAAGGAGCGATTTTTTGGGGGATAGAGTTGACTTTCTAGTAATTTTCGTGAACGAGTGGGTCCCGCGCCAGTGATCTGATCACGAACTTGAACTTGGACAATAGTGTGGCTAGGTTCTTCCTCGGTGCATTAGCTAGCCATTGACTCACGCGCTAGATAGTGCTTTGCTGGCTACGACCTATTGGCTCTCCATGTTGGTTCACGGCCGGCCACACATTATTGTATACTCTTTTTGTCAACAACTAGTTTTTTTTTTGTGTGGTGAGTTTTCTAAACAATAATTTGTTTTTTTTTTTGGAAAATACATACTCACTTTATTTCATAATTGTTTTAAAGTATTTTTCTATTTCAAAATATAAGTTATTTTCACGTTACATTTCTATGTAATTTTTTCATAATTAATTGAATTATATTTAATCTATATATTAAACGATACGTTTTGAAAGAAAAAAAATTATAATTTGTATGCTTTTAGATAAAACAACCTATATTATAATATATAGGAAATATATGTTTCGATTTGTATGCGTACCAATCAAACAATACGCAAAAGAAAAAGAAAACGAGAATTGAGGTATATGGAACAACTTACTGTTTGCTAAAATCTCAATTTTTGTTCTTTTGTCAACAAGACGCAATATACAAATTTAAATTCGGGGCGTTTGGATATTAGTAATACATAGTAATTCAGATACCGATTTACACACACAAAAAAAAAAAAAAAATCATGCCATGTAGCACCTATTATCTTAGTGAATATGGGAATGTACGTTCGTTTGGGAGTCGGTCGCTGTGATAGAAAAACATTTTGATTTTATTGTATCAGTGATCAAACGCATCAATCATTACAGCGTTTATCGATTCAAAAATATTAGTCGTTGTTTTTTTTTGGTTAGCGACGTTCAATAATAAATTGCAGCGATAGCAAAATAAACAACAATAATAACATAAATAACAACATTTGATTACTATTATTAGTCTTTGTTGTTACTTGTTAGTCACTATCACTAACGACTATCAAACAAAAAAGGCCATAACTCAAACAAATTGGTATGTTTGATATATAAAAAAGGAAATGTTAATTCGACAATTTACCGATTAAGAAAAAATAAATTGGTAATTGATATATTACCTTCTTATCTTATAAGTAAGTTATAAAAAACGAACCTTTCAAAAATTTCGGGGGCATATAATCAACTATAATTTCTTCTTAGTGATAAACTATACAAATAAATGAAATTATCAGATACCGCCCAAAAAATAATAAGATATTTAATTAGTCAACTGTTCTCAAATATCTAATATACATGAATTTTATTCATACATTTTTTTATTAAACTTTTTCCTTATTTTAATGATAATTTTTAATCATACATACATTAATATATGTAAGCACTTACGATTATCTGCTGACAAAAATTAATATTATTCATGTATATGTTTACTCATTATTATAACGTGTACATATGTTAACTTAGTTGTTATCCATAAATTAAGCATTATTGAATCAAGTGCGTTAACTGTAAGTCAATTTTTTAATTGGCTAGCTAACACCGAATAATGTATAGCGTTTGAGGGTAAATTATCAAACACTACATAATACGTATTTTAGATCGGGTTATCACATTGTTAAACGGTTTTGTGTGGAAAATTTGTTTTGTGTGGTATATTTTTTTTAAAAAACTTTTGATTTTATAAACGGTACAAAACGTAGTTCAAACGCGTGTAACCGCTTGGAATGCTATTTTTTTTTTGCGGACGATTGCTATTAAAACAACCAATTTTTTTAGTATTAGTTTTTTACTTAGGATTCGAAATTTATGATTGATATTCTATATCCATCAAAAAATATCTTGCAAATAAAGTTCTCAAGGCACTGTTGATGGTCTCCCGTAAGCGTCGGACGCGGCCACACGTTTAATTGCCTTTAAGCTAAAGGTGTTATCATGGGGGGTTATCTTATCTCGGTTAACAGATTGGTTTAGTTCTGAACAGTTTTTATTTCTTTCTTTTCAAAGACATGCATCATGCAGCTTTAGAGCAAGGCATACTACATCAACAACACTAGCAGTCGGTCTATCATACACACAATTACAAGGGTTTATGTTTTAATCGTTCGGTTCAGAACATTTATTAATATATTTTTGTCTTGCGATAATTAAAAGATATTAAAAACTTATTTAACTCATGAGTTATTTAGGTTGAATCTTATTGTTATATGTTGACTTTTGTTTTTAGATATTATATATGTATAGTTGCTAATAGATGATTTATTAATCCGATTATTTTATCAATTTATTAATTTTTATAACATATCACCAGCACATTTTAACATTATTATTTTAAAATTATTTTATTTTTTTTTTTTTATTTTTATTATTATTATTATATATGTGAGTCAATTGCCCAAATTATTTAGTTTCATTTAATCCAACGAGTTAAATAAGTTTTTCAGTCAAGTTTGTGATTTTCATCAATACGTGAAATTAAGAGTTGGGTTAAAGCAAACAGTCCTTTTTAAAAATTTTTTTTTATAATTGGTCAAGCGTTAAAGCGTTTGCTAAAAAACGTATTTTGGTTTAATACAAATTGTATTTTGACGATTCCTTTTAATGATTTTGGTTTTCTCATGTAGATTTGAAGAGTATATTCATTACAAAAATAAGAAACAGAAAGATCAAATGCTTATAGGTTCTTGTCATTCTGGCGGTAACCAAAAACAACTATGAATATATACAAAAATGGTTATAGTTTTTTGTAATGGACACCACACATCCGTTGCCATCAAAAAATGGCGCCGTCCAATAGTTTTAAAATAATTTGAAGCCATATTTTTCCATTTGTAAATTATTGATCGACAAACTTTACATAAAAAAAGGTTGCCATTGTTGAGATCCGTTGGCCCAAAGAATTAAACGTACGAGACTATGACTATGACCTTACGATAGCTAGTTTGGAGGATTCTGGTAGATGAGAAAGATTAGTGGAGAAGTGAATAAGAATGGTTCATAGTGGAAAGATTAGATAGTGAAAAGATTAGATAGTGAAACATATACGAGCCATGCTTAGATCATAACCGAATGATGAATATATTCCATTAGTTTTGATTAGTATAGTAACCAAAAATTCGAAAATGGAAAGAGAATGTGGACCGAACATGCCCAAAGACTACATCTCCTCCGTTCAATTCCATATTCTTCCATATAAAGATAAGGAAAAGGAGACAAACAAAAAGAAAAGCACAACCATATATGAATAATGAAATTATCATTAGCATTTCTTTTTCATCTTCTTTTTCCTTTAAAATCAGTTATTGGTATAGTGCCTTCTTTCTCCATCGAACCAATTTTGTTTGATTTGGAAACCCGAGCGTCTCCACTTAAATTATTCGCTTTGGATCAGAATTCGTATGTTAACTATCGCATGAGTATGTTCTAATGTAGATAACTTGGACATTGATTTGTTTGTTAATTTCTGGAAATTTCTATGAAGTATATTACTGATAAAATTTTGTTTTGGCCAGCGAGTATATTCTGAAAATTAACTGTCAAACTATATATGAAATTATCTGACCATCCAAGGTTGGTATGCTACAATCGCATATTTTAATTCATTTATGTTGCGCTGATCAAGTTTTTTTTTCAAAGTTGATCAAAAATTCTTAAGAAAAAAGTTATGATGCATGATTCATGTGGTCTCATAGATCATCGCCAATTGATAATAGAATTTTGGTTATGTAAAATCTTTTTTTTAAAGGTTAATAATACTGCTGATCAGTCTATTTTTTTTTTTTTTGAACAAATATACTGCTGAGTCTAATTAATGGCATATATTAGTCATGCATTTCTTTTCTTTATATGTACGAGTAAATGAGTAATCCATGTATAAAATCTTGAATTTCTCTTTTATTTTTATTTAGTCATCAATACGTACGTGTTTGCGGTTTCAATAATTGTCAACACAAGGTAGTACTTGTCTTTCACATGACTAATATTCTTGATATTATGCACGACCGTGATAAATTCCGAAAAAAAATATCATGTATTGCATCAAGCCCTCTTGTTGGTATGTTAATTTTTTATATGTTCAAAAAGAAATACAGTCGGATAATAACATTTGATTTACTCACATGTTGTTTTATACATATATACGCTAAATAAATAAAAAATTCACCAAGGAAAAATATGTTTTTTGATAACTCAACATGATTCGGCTATTAGGTCTAGAATGGGTCAGAACTCTATGGATGGTGGATACGGTCGAGAGGACTAGATTTTCGTACGGGATGAATGAAAAAAAAATGTGTGATCTCTGACGAAGGGTCAAAACACATGATTTACCGCGACGAAGAGATTTCGTTATTCATCCATTTCCCTTTACTAGAAAAAAAATGAGAGAAATAATTTTATTGATAAATTCTCGACTTGGGTCCGGGCTTTTTGTGAACATGGTTCATATCTGTTCAGCCGTAGCCCGTAGGTCATAGGAAACCAAATGTGATGCGCCTTCGGTGGTAGTGAATTTATATACCGGATATATTGTTATGGTGCATTCTACCAACTTCAAATTTGGTGAGTTTTGTTCGAACGAACGTCACATACCATTTGCGTTACTGACGTGTGTTGTTCATACGGATGCATTAAATGTGTTACCGGTTTTGGATGATTGTATTGTGGCTTCACTAATCCGGAAATCCGGAAAGTGACTAAGAAACTCCTCTTCCAGAGTTGCTTCTATAGTTCATATTTTGTCGACTTGTTCCAGCGTAGTTTCGACGCTCAAATTAGGTGTTGGAAAATCCCCACAAAACTGTAGTTTTTTTTAGAAAGCCCCAAAACTTTAGTTTCACTAAAAAAATATTAAGAATTGTGATATTCTATAAATTTTGCGTATTGAACGTATATGCTATTTTATTAATATAATATAAAATAGTGTATTTTTATTTAATTTACTCTAAAGTTCAATTATTAATGCAGATGAAGCATATATATTCAAAAATCAGGACCGAAGTATGGAAATACTTTATTATGGTTTTAAAAGAAAAAATATATATATATGTGTGCCTATATGGAGTGTCGAAAACAAAGTTAGTTCTCCATCACACACTTCAAAAACCCACAAAGATAACAAAAATGGGCATAGAGCTTCAGAACCACCAGAGCCACCAGGCGGAAGTCGGCCCTGCGGAAGAGCCTCTGTCGCGGTGGCTGATAAATACGCCGGCGCCACCGACCATGTGGCAAGAGCTTGTTGGGTACGTAAAAACAAATGTGTTGTCCAAGAAGAAGAATCATGGAAGGAGCAAGAAGAAGAACTCATCATCAAACCCGGTTTACTCTTGTCTTAAATCGATTTTCCCTATTATAAGTTGGGGAAGACAATACAGACTAAACATGTTCAAGAAAGATTTAATGGCTGGTCTCACTCTCGCTAGCCTTTGCATTCCTCAGGTAACTTTACTCACCAATTATAGTCGATATATGATCAGTGATGGTTTCTTAATTAGACACATTTTCAATTTCATTTTTGCAGAGCATAGGATATGCTAATTTGGCTGGACTTGATCCAGAATACGGTCTATGTAAGTCCAAATTCCCAACTTAAGTTTGCATATATTCATTTAATTTTTGGAGCGGATTTAATTAAATTTCATTTTAAAAATCATATATAAAACAGATACAAGTGTGGTACCACCTCTGATATATTCGACGATGGGAAGTTCGAAAGAATTAGCTATTGGTCCTGTGGCTGTAGTTTCGCTTCTGCTTTCGTCAATGGTTCGTGACCTTCAAGATCCGGTCACCGACCCAATTGCTTACCGGAAAATTGTCTTCACGGTCACGTTTTTTGCTGGCGCGTTTCAAGCCATCTTTGGACTCTTCAGGCAAATTGCATAGAGATTCGTTATTAATTCATATATAATTAATGTTTTATTCAATATATTATAATCGTGGACCGACGACGACGACAAATGGTCTATTGATCTAATAAAAATAAAATGTTTTTTTATTAATGTATATCAGGTTAGGGTTTTTGGTGGATTTTCTGTCACATGCTGCACTCGTTGGGTTCATGGCCGGTGCTGCCATTGTCATTGGTTTACAACAACTCAAAGGTTTATTTGGTTTGTCTCATTTAACCAACAAAACCGATGTGGTTTCGGTTTTATCTTCGGTTTTCCACTCACTTCATCATCCGGTACGCACCGGTTAATTTGTTCTTTTTCTTCCCAAATATATATATATATATATATATATTTTTGGGTTAAAGCCGAATATCGAATATTTTCATCTTTTAATTACTTTGCAGTGGCAACCTCTGAACTTTGTCATTGGTAGCTCATTTCTCATCTTCATCCTCCTAGCTAGATTTATTGTAAGTAAGCCAAATTTGCCGTGCATATTCATATTTCATTTATAATTCCACGTCACAATTTTTATACTTTTAATTCATTTTGCTTGGTTTTCATAAATTCAGGGGAAAAGAAACAAAAAACTGTTTTGGATTCCGGCGATGGCACCGCTAATATCAGTGGTATTAGCAACGCTAATCGTGTATTTAACCAATGCTGAGACACGAGGTGTTAAGATCGTTAAACACATTAAACCAGGGTTTAACCGACCTTCGGCTAACCAATTACAGTTTAACAGTCCACATCTCGGTCAAGTCGCCAAAATTGGTCTTATTTCTGCAATCATCGCTCTCACGGTTTATTCCCTTCTCTCTCTCTCTATATATATATATTTTATATAAAGCTAAAACCAATTAATCATTGATTAACCTGGATAACGGATTGAATAATTTAAATAAAATAATACAGGAAGCAATTGCAGTGGGGAGATCTTTTGCGACGATCAAAGGATATCGTCTAGATGGTAACAAAGAGATGATGGCAATGGGATTTAGCAACATCGCTGGTTCTTTAACTTCTTGCTATGTAGCTACCGGTATAATATGTTCTTCTTTTATTTAATTAAACCCGGTTCATTCAAAATTCCAAACCGAAACCGACCGGTACAAATGTTGAAAACGTGAGGACGGCGGGTGAATTTGACCGGTTCATTTTGGTGTGGAATTTACATAATAGGATCATTTTCGAGGACGGCGGTGAATTTTAGCGCCGGCTGCGAGACGGTGGTGTCGAACATTGTAATGGCGATCACGGTGATGATATCGCTTCAAGTTTTGACAAAGTTTCTCTACTTTACACCGACCGCGATTCTTGCGTCCATCATTCTTTCGGCGCTTCCTGGCCTTTTCGATATCTCCGGCGCTTTGCACATTTGGAAACTCGACAAGCTCGATTTTCTCGTCCTCATCGCCGCCTTCTTCGGCGTCCTCTTTGCCTCCGTCGAGATCGGTCTTCTCCTAGCTGTTAGTCTTTCTCCTTCACTGCTTTTTTTATTTTTATTTTCTTGATTTTTTTTTAACCCTCCAAATTCTTATCCGGAAAAAAGTAAAGATGCCGACGAGATGTTTAACTAGACGCATTATAATTAAGATGTTGTTGCTATTCAGATTTGATTGATTGGTGACCTGATGGGGTCGAGTCAACTATAAGCTCTCTATATCAAATCATGTGAATTAAAACTAACTATAGGACCAAAAGCGGCAACATCTCATATAATCAAATAAATTTGTTATAAATGAAGCTAGTAGGCCGACCAAATTTGTTGTGCATGGACCCTGAATGACAAAACAGTAATAATGTTATTTAACGTTTCATTTCATTCAAGTGGTAGTATTCAGTACATATAAATTCAAATACACATGTTTGGTGGGTCACAAAAATATGAAGTCAAGTTGTGTAGATGAACAAAGACAAAAATACCTTTTGACAGCTTTCATCGATTCTCATAATTGAGTCCTCGCAACACCATCTATTGTGAGGACAAGTCTCTTTATTTATCCTTTTGCCTAACCTTATAATTTTGATCTACTTACTCAGTTGATCTTGCGGTCCAATTTAAACAAGATCTAATTGATTGGTATAGCATATAGTTTAATATGATTATTTGTATATATGTAGGTGGGTATATCGTTTACGAGAATAATGTTGAGTTCAATAAGACCAAACATTGAGGCTTTAGGGAGGCTGTCAAGATCAGATATATTCGGTGACATAAATCAGTACCCAATGGCTATTAAGACTCAAGGATTATTGACTCTTCGAATCAGCTCTCCATTGCTATGCTTTGCCAATGCTAATTTTATTAGAGACCGGTTAATTTCTATTTCACTAATCAAGTTCTTTTTTTTTTTATGAAACTCTCATTTGTTACTCTTATGAAACTCTAGAATTTCACGATACTTTTTCTTTTTTACTTTCAGAATATTGAATTCAGTTCGAGAAGTAGAAGAAGAGGAAGATGAACAAGAACAAGAAGTTAAAAAGGAAAAAGTTCTTCAAGTTGTAATTCTCGACATGTCTTGTAAGTATCTATCTACATTTATATGGTACTAGTTACTAATAAAGAATTGTTTATACTGTATATTGTAAAATTATTTAAAATTACATAATTAACAAAAGATTCAAATTACTAATATATTTCCTTTTCCCACTCCCAAAAATAAATGTGAAGGTGTGATGGGCGTAGATACATCAGGAGTAGTCGCACTTGAAGAATTACATCAAGAGCTGGCTTCTAATGACATCCGGGTACATTTTAATAATTTTCCATTAAATTTATAACATATGCGCAAATGTTATATTTTTCACTGATTATATGTGTGCATTGTATTGGTTATTCAACTTAACAATATTATTTTATCTTTGGGCGTGCAGTTAGTGATCGCTAGTCCGAGATGGAGGGTACTTCACAAATTGAAGCGAGCAAAATTGGAGGAGAAAATGAAAACTGAAAATATATTTATGACAGTAGGAGAAGCCGTTGATGTTTATGTTAGATCAAGATCTACGTCGCAGGATATGTGCTGATAAATGAGAACATCAAGCCTATGTAGCAATATAATGCTGTGTAGAGAAAGAGCAGTGGATTGGAATCAGAACTTACTTTGCAGATCGAATCTGCTGACTGCTGAGTTAACAATTCACAATATTTAATCATAAATATCTTAAGATAGCCGTCGAAGAAAAATCAAATATTTAACCGTTATATAAAGATATATCGCTGAAGCCTCCGTGTGCATGAGAGATATTCTGGTAATCCGATTATGAATAATCTTCTTCGATTTTTAATACCGTTTTTTTTTTAATCACATATCAATAGTACCGAGATACACACGATTAACCAAAGGATAATGGAATTAGAAACACGATGATCAGCAAGGCCTAAAAAAATGTTATTTTGTATGCCGAGATGAAGAAATGATCGAGGACTAATTTCTGGTTTTGCATGTGCATTGTTTTGTATACCAGAGTTGACCAATTAATACATAATTCGATTTCACATACTCCTATATAGATTTTGCGTGCCAAACTATAACATCATTCTTAATTCGTTCAAAGAACAAAGCCCTTCAATCTCTCACATACATTTATAACCAAATCTCTTTCTTATACCTAACCTCTCCTTCTTTCGTGCTTCTCTTTTCTCTCGTCCATACATTTTTTTTAATACATATACGCGTTTTTGCCTCCAATGATCAGATTTTCGCATTCCCCAAAAAAGGAGAAGAGTCTTTGAATTTGTTCGTTGCATTGATCGGGTTAGAGAGACATGGGTCGAGTGAAATTGGAGATAAAGCGGATAGAGAACACAACGAATCGACAAGTTACGTTCTCGAAACGACGAAATGGTTTGATAAAGAAAGCTTATGAATTGTCCATTCTTTGTGACATCGACATTGCTCTCCTCATGTTCTCTCCCTCTGATCGCGCGCCTTAGCCTCTTTTCCGGCAAAACAAGGTTCCTTATTGTTATTTTTACACTTTTTTGGGGGTTAGTTAATGTACAAACAAAATATTGAAAGAAATATTTCATTTTCGTATAACTTTGGTCAGGATCGAAGACGTTTTCACAAGATTCATCAATCTTCCTGACCAAGAACGAGAGAAGTAAGCTGAGCAAATCTCCTTTGATTCTTTTTCTAATATTTTTCCTATTTATTGTCTTATTTTGTTTGTTCGTTATTATATTTTCTTCAATTTTATTGCAGTGCTCTATCATTCCCCGATCAGAGCCGACGCCCGTTCGTAACTTACTCCTATTATTCCTCATACTCCTTCTTATTAATAATTTAATATTAATCATTTGTTGATATATAATTATAATCTAATTGGGATTTTCATGTTTTGACCACTTTTTATTTTTTTGCAGAGATTTCCAGAGCAAAGAGGTAATTAGACTAAACATAATTAAGAGACTGAGAAAATATATATATTCATTATGAAATACTATAATAGAACCTATCTTGGCAGACTTGATCATTTTACACAGCAGACTTCTGATTTTCAACAGCAGACTTCTGATTTTCAATAGCAGACTTCTCAACACTATTAAAGGATTTAACGTTAGTCGAAACATGATATCCAAAGAAAAAAAATATAGTTAACGAAAATGAAAGTTGATGATTAGAATAACCGATTTTAAAGTATATATTTTAAAAAGTGTCTACTTTCTTTTATAAAGTCCACCAACTTGTCAAACTATATTTATTTATTTTTAATTAAGTGAGTTTTTTAATATGCGTGAATTATGTTAAAACAACAAATAATATGGAACAGAGGGAGTAGCTATTTTCTTTTATGATATGGGGTTGAAACTTGAAACGTACCTTAGCTCCAACGTAGGAAAAAGATACTCCATATAAAGAGATGCACAATGTTATATTTTATATTATTAAATCTGAAAAAATTCTTGTCACGTGACAGTATCTACTGCGGACTTTGCAGCAACTCAAGACTGAGAATGATATTGCTCTTCAACTCACCAAGGCTCTCTACTTCTTCCTCTTTTTCTTTCGTTATAATATATATCTTTTTTTAATATATACATTATTTTTCCAAGAATATGGACGTTAACTTTCTTAATTTTTTTTCTTTTCTTATCGGATGGTTTTGAAAAGCCCTGCAGCTATCAACTCCGACGTCGATGTGATTCTTCTAATCTTTTTTTTTTTTTAAACTAATAATGTAAATTTATTTCTCCCCAACATCGATTTGATTCTATTATTGTATATTTGAATCCAAAAATTGAAGGAACTTGAGCAAGAAGTTTATAAGTTACAACAACAGCTGCATATGGCAGAGGAAGAACTAAGGTCATTATTCTAATCACTTTTATAACTAAAAACCAAAATTCTGATACAATTTATGAAAATGTAACTAACAGTTAGTGACTAATAGTTATATGAAAATATACAATTAGGAAATACGAACCAGATCCAAACAGGTTTACAACAATGGAAGAGTACGAAACTTGTGAGAAGCAGCTCATGGACACCTTAGCACGTGTCACTCAACGACGGGTCAATAACTTAAACTCCTCTTAGTTTTTTCTTATCATAAATATATTCTACAATATTAGCAGCTAAATCAAAATTTTTTTTTTTTTTTGGATACCCAGGAACATATTATAAGTGACCAGCTATCTTCATACGAAGCATCTGCTATACAGCAGCAAAATATAGGTGGGCCTTTCGTAAACGACGTCATTGGAGGCTGGCTGGCTGATAATGGGCCTAATCAAGCCCATCTATTCGACGCATCGGCCCATTCAGCAATGTATGAAACGTTGTTGCAAGGAAGTAGCTCAAGCTCGAACCAAAACAACACCATGGGTGAATGCCACATGTCAAATCCTAATGGTGTGTTCCAAGAATGGGCCCAAGCCTATACTTCTACTACGGGCCTCAATCCCTCGGCCTTGTTTCCCCCTATGCATCATGGAGTGGTGAGTCCCAAAATGGAGGAAACTGAAATACAGGTTATGAAGAGGGAGCCAGAAGCAGACCACGAGGTCTCCGACTATGATATTCGAATGCCTCAGCTCAGTAGCCAATAATCTCCACACTATTTTAATTTAATTTATCTTATTGCACATTTATAAGGTTTATTGTTTATAATACTATATAAAACTAAAAATTTACATTGACACTGTCTTGTTACATTGACACAAGATAGTGTATCAAGCTATTTTAAAAAAAACAAAAAACAAAAAAAAGCTATATTCCGTATAATATTGTAACAAAATAATTATTTGTTGCTCCTTACAAAAATATATGTGATTTTTTTTTTCAAAATGTAAATTTATAATAAAAATATGAAAAATGAGCATATCACAAAAATGATGTAAATGAGTAGTTAGATATTTATTTGACAGTTTTTGTGATAAATAATTTTAAATCAACTAAAATAAATTTAACCAGACACGTCAGATTTTTTAGATTTAGGTTATCTTTTTTTCAGCCTTTCATTTAATATTTAAAAAAATATTGCTTATCTACTTAAAAAGGTAAGCAACCATATTTTCTCAAAAAATACGCTAGAGCAAGATATTGGAACGCCGATGTAGAATCCTTTACAGTTTCTCGAATCGTCGGAAGATCTGGAACTAAGTATTCCGTTAATGGTATATATCTATCTTTTCCTGTTAAATTCTCTTTAGAAATTGTTTTGTTTAGATTTATTAATCATAAAACTGTTGGATATGAGTGATGTATAGGATAGTATGCAAAATTCATCAACAGTAAAAATTGAGAAAACGTATGATGAGTTGGTTGGATTGATTTGTCTCTACAGTAGACAAAAAACAACTTTTTAGTGTCATCTCAACAATCATATATAAGTTACATATCGTTTTCACAAAAGCACTTAAAGTGGTATGTTGCACCTTTTTGACATAGATAAAAAAAATCTATGCCTAGCTACTCGCAGCGATATGGTATGCTAATAATTCAAATTTTGTATTTATTGTTAGGAGCAACAACAACACCAACACCGTGTGTATCAGCAGCTGCAACAACAACACCAACACCGTGTGTATCAGCAACTGCAACAACAACACCAACACCATGTCTATCAGCAGCTGCAACAACAACACCAACACCATATCTATCAGCAGCAGCCGCAACAACAACAACAACACCATATCTATCAGCAACCGCAACAACGACATCAGCAACATCGTCCCTACGATCATACTCTTTCAATTAGGTACATTATTCAAAATTTAATTTTATATTAATTTTAATTACTGAATTTACTTGTTATATTTTTTTTAATAGTTTAGAGAACACATGTTAAACAACCAATACCATAATTCTTATGGTTTGGATCAAATTATGGTGGTGAATTCAGAGCATTCTAGGCCAATAGCACTCAACAATCCCATTTCAAATTGGTATGTACTACTACTCAAACGTAAAGTTATGTATACATATAACACTCATAAAAATATTATTTTCATGAAATGTAGGTCACAAAATGATGTGTCGTATCGACATGTCCCATTCACTTTTTCTGCTAACATGTATGGTCAGGAGCTGTCCCCATCGGTTTTGACCAATTGGCAAAATGAGCTTCACAATTCAAGGATGGTTAACAATTCAGCTAGGTATAATCACCCTTCCTCATCGGTTTTATCCACTTGTATATGTTTTAGAAATATTTTTTACATGTAAAATCTATTGGGTTTGTGCAGGACATATCCTCTACAAAATCAAAGTTATGTGATCCGTACCTTTAATAATGCTCCACAACATAACATTTCATTTATACCCAGATTTCAAATGTCCTCGATTCTTAACATGTAAGCAAGTTGTGAACTATTAAATTTATCACAAGAGAAAAAAACTGTAAAACTCTAAATCTGTTTTGTAAACCTCATTTCTATAGTCATCATGGCAGTATGCAAAGATCGGTGCATCAGCCTTCATCGAGTTTTCGGTTTTCAAACCTTAACACTCATGCGCGTAGACATCCATACGCAAACTCAATCATACCTCCACAGGTACATTTTCTTTTATGCAATGAATGAAATTATGGTTATTTCTAAACATTTATAACTAATGACCTCCAAATGTAAAATTCAAAGTTAGATTAATTGGCCGGTCATTATTGCTATTAGAATGCCAACAAGCAACATATATTCACTAAAAAGTAAAAACATACAATTAGGGAACTAGACACATTCAGCTAGACAATCATCCACTCATTATTTCGTCGTTGTTGGAGGACCAACTACGGCAATAATACTATATATTATCAATTCAGTATTGTACAAATGATTATATGCACTAAAAACACTTTATTGATCATATAAACGTTACAGAATGGAGTTTTGGGATCTCGGCGACGAAGTTACCAACGTATATTTAATTTTGAAGAATCGTCATCTTCTACTCAACGCAGGGTATAAGTTCTTGTAATTAGCACACAAGAAAAATAATGAAAGATAACGATAACAAAAATTAGTTAAATATTGCAGAGAATTATATCAAGAGATGGAAATGTTGGTCCAGCTGCAATCAATCTTGGTGAAGAAAGGTTGGTTTTTTTTTCATTGACTATCCACGCTTTTATATTCGTGTGAGTCTTTCAATCTAAATTATCTAAGTAATTAGAAACAAAATTTCCTTAAAAACATAACAAATACATATTTTTCAGGCTAGAATATAAGATTTACGATCCAAGATACGAAAGCATCGGTCAATACGTTGATCCTCATATGAGAAATTTTCTCATGATAAACGGTAATTCATTATTAATTTTTGTTTTACTAGTTAATTTATGAGTTTTAGTTAATTTATTGGTTAATTCATGAATTTAATTGATTTTCTATTAACTTTTGTTATGAATTTTGGTAAGAGTTAATATTCACATCTTACTAATTCATAATTTGTTCATTTTAATTTATAGGTCGTTGATCTATCCTCAAACCTTGAATAAGCGAAGGTTTCTATCGTCATCTCTTTTTCTTTTGTAACATCGTCATGTGTTCATGTTTTTTTACAGATTAATATATACATTATGGTATTGTAACTTGTCTTATACAATCAAGATTTGTTTTCCTTCTTAAAGTTTTTACTCATATCGCTTTATGATCACATCTCTGATTGCTAATGAAGTATCATAGATTCATATTGCCATAGCAGCCCGTATTCTTATTTATTTTCACTCTAATCGATTTGGATTTTTCGATTGTGTCTGAAAATTACAAACTGCACAATGTGATATGACTCTAGCTATTCACAGATTCACACATGTTACATCAACATTTCTAATCTCAGTATGGTTTTGACGTCTGATCAAAGTGTTTCATGTATTTTTTATTTCCTGGTTGGAAAAATAAAAGAACCGATTATGGTTATAATTAAGAATATTATCAAAATTTTATTAAACAATAGTTCAGAATTATTATTTTTCAATACAGAGAAACAAAAAAAAAAACCTCTCAAATTTAAAAGAGAGAAGCGGTAGTAGACCTACTTATGAAACAGCTCGCCGTTTTATTTTTGACAACAATTATACATTTTTGAGAGTAGAACAAGTTACGGTTCACCCAACAAACATCATTTTTGATTTTGGTTTGCACTTGAATTACTTGCTCCTTCGCAACAGCAGATCGCAACTGGCGGAGGGGGAAAAAAAATCAAAAATATAACTATTATCGAATATATAAAGTCACGAACAAATTAGGTTGAACTAGAAAGACCACCTTAGCTGATTGGATTGATGGGCTGAATTGGCTATTATATGGGCTTGTTTGAGCTCAGCCTCTGGTCCCCAGCCCTTCACGACGTCATTTAGAATGATCTTTTCCATGCTTTGTTGGGTACGTTGAGCCTCGCAGGTTTTGCTCAACAAATGTTCCTTCGATTATCAATCACATGCTTAATTATTAGTATTTTCCTCTTAACAACGTAGTTAAATAGCAGAGATGTAGTATGTGTTACCCTTCTCTGAACGACACGTGTCAGAGTATCGATTAGATGAGTTTCACATGCTTCGATCTCCTCTATTGATGTAAACCTTACTGGATCTGGTTCGAATTTCCTATGTTATATTAGATCACAAGAATCTCAGTCTTTACGCAACATGATATTGTTTTTTTTTTTGTATATTTTAAATCAAATAGGACAAATTAAAGAAAAAATACCTCAGTTCTTCCTCTGAAATCTGAAGCTGTTGTTGCAATCTACAAACCTCTTGCTCAAGTTCCTGTAAATTTGCAAATATAACTAGGCGAATTGTTATATAGTTATTAGTAAACCGAGAAAATTGGGAAATTAATAACCTCGACATCGGAGTGGATAGCTTCGGGGCTTTTTCCCAGAGTCACGAGATAAAAAGTCAGTGTACAGATTTGGATTTTTAAAACATATATACCAACAGAATGTATATATTATATCACTATATCAAATAGTAATAAGATGAAGAAGTTTGTTATAAAGGACATAGAGAAATAAACCGAGGTTCGTTGATTTGGAGGGCCATGTCGTTCTCAGTTTTGAGTTGTTCAAGAGTCCTTAACAAATACTGTCACAAAAAGAAAATGCTGATAAAAAAAAAAAAGAACATATACATATGTAAAACAAATACTTAAGATTCGAAATTTGATCGTTGTAATTAGAATAACGAGCACACATACTTGTAAAGAGCTTATGAACGCAATAAACTAATATTGTTTTTATTGATTATTCTCACCTCTTTGTTTTGGATACCTCTGCAAAACAGAGAAGGAAGTTCAATTAATTAGTAACAAAATATATATATGAAATTAAGTATTATATACTATATCAAATTGAAGTATATTATACTCACTGGCGTTTGCTTTGATCGGGTAAAACTATAGCGCTGAAAATGTAAAAATTACCCAAAAGAAAAAATGTGAATATATAAATTAGTCAACCAATTAGATGAATGCGAGAAACATACATACTTCTCTCTTTCTTGGTCAGGGAGATTGATGTACCTCGCGAAAACGTCCTCAATCCTGAAATCATCTCATAAATTAAGATAATGGAGATAAAAACACCATGCATGTATGTATATTACATATATTTTTTCACAAATGCATCGTTGAAGGCTCGGAACATACTTAAGTTGTAGAGAGCGAGTGAAGGATGGAAGAATCTAATTTATAACTAAACTACAAACTAAAGTAATTCTTTCGTTTTGTTAAAAATGACAGTTTTTATATTATCATATTTTTATCATTCTCATCGTAACTTACAATTTAAAGATATTTGAATTATTGTGCATTAACAAAAGTATTATCTATTTGTTAGAACTTAGAACAAATGTTGACCAAAGCTTCAGTAATATGCAAAAACGTGTCAACGTTCGGTTGCACTTCTAATAGATTCGAAGTGACAAAGCGATAGACAGTATACGCAAACGTACGTGATCACACTTTCATGTATAACTTGGAAAACCGTAGCGGGAAGATTCCAAAAGGGCGTGGAATATTCTTGAAGAAGAAACAGAAATACCTTGTTTGACCGGAAAAGAGACAAAGGCGATCGGAGGGTGAGAACATGAGGAGAGCAAGATCGATATCACAAAGGGTTGCCAGTTCATAAGCCTTTTTTATTAGACCCTTTTTACGTTTTGAGAAGGTAATTTGTCTGTTCGCGCTCTTCTCTATCCGCTTTAGCTCCAATTTAACCCGACCCATATCCAGTGATCACTGCAAAAAAAAAAAAAAACAAAAGTAATCTATAAAAAGTTGGTGCGAGAGAATTTGATTGACTTCAAAAGAAAATGAGCCGACGAAAGGAGA
Organism: Alliaria petiolata; assembly: GCA_020283515.1. Taxonomy (NCBI): domain Eukaryota; kingdom Viridiplantae; phylum Streptophyta; class Magnoliopsida; order Brassicales; family Brassicaceae; genus Alliaria; species Alliaria petiolata. The sequence goes on along the minus strand of JAHZTW010000101.1, from coordinate 127,070 downwards.
GTTCTCTATGTTTTGTGTGTTTGTATAAGAGAGAGGAAAGGAGAGTTACAAATGGGTGAGCGGATAGATTTTTTTGTTTTTAATTTGGACGAATCGGTGTCATATGGCTAGGTTTACATTATATATACCCATATTTATTTAGTCTTGTTTTATAAGCAAGTAGTTTACTCAAATTTTTAATATTTTTTTTTGTTACTTTTACCCCTCATATTTAACATTAGTTCTCTCGATCGGCATTTGCTTATATTTCGTAGCCTGCCACTAGTAATAATATATGTGCATCGAGAAAATAAAGAAAAATGACCCAAGTGTGAGACATGAATATGATAATATAGCGAGTGAAATTAAGGCTTGTTATATAGATGCCTCTTGATGAAGGAATTTCAAAAGAAAGGCAAAAGGTTTAGGGTTCGTATAAGGAATATTCTTGGATGTTACTATGTTAGAAATATCAAATGTGCATCATGACGACCACTTAGTCTCAGGCTGTGACACGTGGAGCTCTGTTTTGTGTTGTCTCGGTTGTCGTTGGTACGCGCCGACAGGAAGAGAAGACAAAAGAGAGAGAGAGAGAAAGAGATCCTCAACGCGAAGTTTGCTCATGAGTATTTACATATGTAAGGGCTAAGGCTAAGAGTGAGGTTTAATATCACCACAAGGTCTACAACACTCTCGTGTAATCGTGTTCCACTTCTATTTCATTCTGTTGTATTTTACGGATAACCTCGGGTTAATTCACGTCATCACGTGACTATTTTTGATTTAAAAACCCCATGAAATATGTATACCAGCTTGCAAAACCCGCATAAACCGAACAACAACGCAATATACTACTCTTAACTATATTTTTATACGTGTGATGATGTCCCTTTGGTCCAAGTTAAAACGATACAATCATACAAATAATGTTAACGGGGTCCATCTAAAGATAAAAGATTGATACGCACACATTTTTAAATAGTCTAAATTTTATTAAACGTGGTAAGTTTAACCAGTTAATTAAAAGAGTGTTTGTTTTGATGTTATCCGCCCGGAATTCGAATCGTAGATATTACATTAGAAGAGGAGATGGTTTAAGCATCTGGATCTGCTAGGTATCATCAACGATTGGTCTCTAATTTAGGAAAATTATGGGTTAAAGATTCAAAACTTCCTGACTGAGAAAAATATATATGTATATTTGAGTAAAAAAAAGGTGACACGTTTGTGAATTTGGCTTTGGTTGGAAGTGTGGAATGAAAAGTTAAAGATGGCCTCTCACAAGGGAAGCCTCATTATATTCTGATTTTTTAGAGGAAAAGTGGCAAGTACCAAAACGATATATATCTTTTTCTGTGGCAATGCTCAGAACTTAGATTAATCATGTTCGGTCCAAGTTCCCTAGAATCTGATTCATACATTGTATCCGACCAACTGGAGTTCGTATTTTACAGCACAAGATAGTAAATGTTAATATGGACTTGATGCATGCGGACGTAAACGGGTTTAGTGTAATTTTCTCGGCTTGCGATCCGTTTAATGGTATGTAAGAATAGTGTGTAAAAATAAACGGGTCCGAACAGATGCTGAATCGATTGAAAAATATTTCTCAAGTTTTAGATTTTACGTTATTTTTTTTTGTTTACTATTATTATGATATGCATATTTTGTGGTTTTTCTTCGGACATTATATATGTAACATTGTACCTTTAGACATTAAATCGATTTTTTTTGTTGGAATTTGATTAGATATGTATGATTTCTTTTGAAATGCAACACCTATTTTTTTTTATGTAATTGTAATTGAATTTTGCATTAGTATTTTCTATGTAATTGCAAAAGGGTTTATTTTGCTATTAATTACTTTATATAGAATGTTTTGTTCATGAAAATTCCACAAATTAAAAATGTAACGTGTGATTAAATTCATAACATACAAATTATTACAACAACTAAAATATAATTTGAAAGATAAAATGTTCAAAAAAAAAATTAATCTAACAAAACTAAACGGGTTTAAACGTACCTATACGGGCAATACTTAAATGGGTAAGACCTAAACAGATTCGAACCGCCCGTTTTAACACACTAGCACCAGAAAACAAAAAATTGTTGAAACTTGAAGCATGAACGAAAACCTTACCCTGTTTGTGTATTTATTTTTTTCTTATAATAAAAAGTATTTAAAAAATATTTCGCATACATTTCATGTCATCTGGCAAAAAATGTAGAAAATTAATGGTGATGAGAAGAAAAAAAAAAGTTAGGGAAATTAAGGGTATAAATGGAATTTCATATCAAATTGAAAAGGCAAAACCCTAGCAAAATTGACAGACGGAATATAAAAGGTTAATAAGCGGCGTTTTTTTAGTTTTGGTCATCGTGCTGCTCCTCTTCCTCTCGATATCTCTCGGCCGCACAGATCCAAGACATTTTGATCTCTCCTTTCATCGCCGGTGAAAATGGTGACGGCCAAGAAAACGGTTCGTAACGTTCTCTCTCATAAAAAGTTTTATTCTTTCATCGTCTGGGTTCGCGTTTTTGATCTCAGTGTGCTTCACCCAACGATATCTAAATAGTTTCTGGGGTTTATGATTAATTGCAGAAGAAGTCTCACGAGGGTATCAACAGCAGGTTGGCTCTTGTAATGAAGAGTGGTAAATACACTCTTGGTTACAAGTCTGTCCTCAAATCCCTCCGCGGCTCCAGAGGTAATTTAGTCGAACAGTTGGTGTGCATACCAAAGTGCTTTAGCTTTTTTTACAGCCGTTGTCTAAGTTTATTCTGGGTTTTGCTTGTGTTCGCAGGAAAGCTAATTCTCATCTCCTCCAATTGCCCACCGTTGAGAAGATCAGAGATTGAGTACTACGCAATGCTCGCTAAAGTTGGTGTCCACCACTACAATGGAAGTGAGTTCCTTTCTTCTTCTGAACAACCTTCTTTATCCCCTATAGATTCAGAGATTATTTGTCCCCTTGTTTATGTTTAGGTTTCGTTAGGTTTCGTAACTGAGAATCTGCTTCTATGGACCATTAATCTGATGATAAAAGTTTGATCCTAAGTAGAGGAATCTAGTAAGGACTTGCTAGTGTGAATTGATTTTGGTGTTTCTGTGATGTGTCTATTACAAATTAAGCTGATGATAAAAGTATGATCCTAAGTAGAGGAAGCTAGTATGGACTTGCTAGTGTAAATTGCAACTGGTGTTTGTGCGATGTGTCTATTACAAATTACTGTGGTTATGCATCCTTACATTCTGGGTTTGAACAGCAGGATTATAGTCTCGTTTTCACTCTTGAAAAGAACTTTGATCTTACCTCATTGATATTACCCGAAATAGCCTTTAATATCATATCATGAAAGGAAGTAGATGAATGAATATCTATTCTATTCAGCATTGTTTCATGCTTTAGTCTCATTCATCCATTGTTTACTGCTGTATCACTTTTGCTTGACTGTGTGTTTCATCTCTTCATTTGGATTTCAGATAACGTTGATTTGGGTACAGCCTGTGGAAAGTACTTCCGCGTTTCTTGTCTGAGCATCGTTGATCCTGGTAAAAGATCATCACTAACTAGCTTACATGCTCGCCAACATTAGTATATATTGTCGATTCTTCATTGATACCTTTACTAATGATTTTGTCTTTTGGCTGGTTTCAGGTGATTCTGACATTATCAAGTCGATTCCTGGTGACCAGTGATACAATTTCCGATTTTACTTTATCCAGTTTTGTATTTGAGCCTCTCGAATTTTATGAGCAAAAGACATTGTGTTTCCAAGTTTTCTTATATTAAGGACCGGATAAGATTTTTTTTTTTAAAGCAGGAAAGAACAAACGCCTTTTATGAGAATTAATCTCAGTAACATTGATGGTTCTTTCCCTCTTTTACCGCTTTAACATTAAACTCAGAGTAACCGAAGATCTGGTAATTATCAAATTTGATGCCTACATCATGTATCATGTATGTTACTACTACAAGAGAGAGAGAGAGAGAGAGAGAGAGCAAGTACCAAATAATTACTTGTAAGATACAGAAGGTGAAGCTTCCAAAACGGCTTTACTTGGCTGCTTCTTCCTCTTCTTCTTCGGTATCGAGCTCTAGACCTTCTGCTGCTAACAGCTGAGTGATGAGCTTTTTCTTATCCTCCTCTGCTTTCTTTCGCATCAGATCTCTTTTCTTCAGTACCAGCGTGTGTCGCTTTAGAGTGCTGTTGAATAACTCTCTCGATGCTTTCTTCTCCTTCTCCAATATCTTTCTCTCTTCTTCCGGATCCACCTTAATAAGTTTTTCCAGATTCAAAAACATAGCAAAAGAAAATCACTACCTCGGGAGAACAAAGCTCAAAAACACTTGTTGTTCTTACCTTGGAACGAGAGAGACGACGAGCACGCAGGTTTATCTCAAGCTGTTGTTGCTCAGCCCAAGCTGCAATCGCCATGTCGCCTCTCTGATCAAATGCTTTACGCTTTTTTATCAGCCATTCCATCCAAGCTTGTGATGCCTACACAAACCCAACACCTCATCCTTCAAAATTCTGATTCCCTTGGGAAAAAAGAAAATTCCAAAGTCGTGATTTCTAATATACATACCTTCATTGGATTCACTCGGTTGTCCATATCGTATTGTCTTTTCTTCTCCGTGTCCATGAGCAGCTCGTATGCAGCCTGAATCTTGATGAATCTACCTTCTGCTGTCTCTCCTTCTTCAAGAGTCCCTTTTCCATCATAAACTACAGACAAAACACAATTCACGCACGCAATAAACAAGAATCAAAAACAGAGTTACAACTTCGTGAGAACAAAAAAAAAAGAATTGTAAAAAATCACAAATCCTGACTTTAAATTGGCTCTAAAGATCCAGAAAAGTACCATCAGGATGATAGAATTTGGCTAATCGTCTGTATGCGACCTTGATCTGCTCTTCCTCTGCATCTCGATCCAACTCTGTACTCAAATCAGACAACGTAGAAACCATATCTTAGACTGAAAACACACAAAGCACTTGCTCAAATCTTCTGACACAAGTCACAAAACAGTAGAATCTTATTTCCAAGAATCACTAACTGCCACAAAGCTCCTACGAACACGATCCAACTATATCAAAAACCCACGTCGAACATAGTCATGTTGGTATTGAATAATCATCATTTTAAGCTAAAAATATTGACACCTACAAGAGAGAGAGCAAGCAACGAATGAAAGAAGTTTACCGAGAGTGTCGTAAGGAGACTTCTCTTGGCTCCAATTCGATGCTGCCCTGACGAGAGTCTTCCTCTGACTCGCACGAAACCAAAGATTCGTATCTCTAGACCTAAACCAAGACGAAGACGGAGACGGATTCGACACCCGAGTTCTACGGCCGACGTTTCGGATCGAAACCCTAACGATCGATCGAGTTTGGTTTCTACTACAACACACAATCGAAGAGAATAATACCGTGTGTGGTCTGCAGATAGCTCGCAGGTTGCTCATAACTTCAATTTCCGATCCAGAATCTCGCAGACCCAGAAATCAGAATTCATATACTGACTCGAATTCCCCTTCTCATCAACATGAACAAATTGCTTCGCGGATGAAAATTTATTGATTCCCAAGAGAACAAACTCTGGAAATGAGAAAATCCAATCGAACACGAGACTTTTTTTTCCTTTACTCTTCTTCTTCAACTGATTTTTTTCTCATTTTCCTCAGAAAATTACGAGAAAAAAAATATAAATTCCCGGGAAATTTTGTGGACGATTGAAGCGCAACAAAGGTAAATTACGATCATACCCTTTTACATTTTAGCTACATTGGAATTTAGATCTTATGTGTTACACATAATAATAGTATCACATTGCTCAGATTTCAAACATTGCACTAATGAGCAGAGAGACTTATTTTGTATCTAATAAGAGATATATTACAAAGATTCCACCCAAATTTACATCCTCTTCTTGTTTGAAAATATATGGAGCGAGATACTTCATAAAGTTGTAATCAAGACTCAAGAGCATCACTCTACTTAGCAAAGATCCTTTGACATATCATGGATGAGTCTGCTTTAAGCTTCGATTCCTGTCTCTTTGTTTTCCCTTTTAAGTGGGTTCTCGTGGACGAGCTGCCCATAGAGAACTAAGAGCACGAAGCCTATGAAGATACTCTCCCAAAGCAAGCAACCCTCGAGCCGCTTGTCTTGTCGTCAGGATCTTGGCCATTTGCTGCAAAGTTTGCTGCCTCAGATGATCCGCCTGTTTATCAAAAACAGATTCTTGAATCTTGACATATAAAAGAAAGACACAAACTTTCTTGAAGAATCAAAATTTTGTGTTGACTCACTTGGTTCACAAACCCCTCTAATGCTTGAAGAATCTCTATCGCTGCAGCCATGTGAGGAGGATAATCAGTGGACTCGATAACCGCATCGATCACAATGCTCTCTGCTAAACTCTGTTGAAGTTTATCGATCCCTTGAGACAGAGCATCCTCTGCTTGTTGTGATGACTGTTGTAGGTTTCTCACTTCCAAGATCTGCTGGTCGGTTAATGGCTGAAGATAAGGCATCACAACCTGCAAAAGCAAAGGGAGGAAAAGAAGATTTACAACTTATGAAATTACAAATGTTTGGATTTTCAAAAAGACTGCAACTTTTGTGGGACTTTTACGTTTAGAAGCTCGGATGGTCGGAACCCTCCAATCCATTGGAAGAATCTTTCAGTCGAAGTCCGCCACATCCCCGATATCAAGTAGAAAACATCGGCTTTGGCTGCGTCTGATTTCATTCGAAAGAGATTCGCGTAATGGTTCAAGCAACTCTCAACAAGCATCCTGAGTTCTACGTCGCTTATATGAGCTTGAAGCGCCGTTCGGATTTCGCTGACCCTCCTGCTTTGTTCTTCAAGCCAATGTGAATATTCCATCTCAAATGCAGCAATCCCTGTGTTTATGCTCCCTGATGATCCTAAATAGCCAGAATCTGACGAGTTGCGTCCGCATAATCCCTTTCTCAGAAAGACAAAACAGTACCGAGTCAATTATGAAAACAGAGCATTTTAAAACAATCATTTTTTTTTCACCTAGCTCACCTGCTGCTTAGCCTTTTCGAGTTCTTGCTCTAACTGCGATAACTTTAACCGACTTTCTTCTAACTGCTGAACATAAGCCTAAAGAAACAAAACAGAGTTAGTAATTAAGTAACTTAGTTATATGAAGATTCAATTAAAAAAAGGGATTGGCTTTTACCTTCTTTCTCAAACGACTTTTGCGAGCAGCTTCTCTGTTCTGCGCTAAACGCCGTTTCGTCTATTGCCAATATTTGAGAAACGAATATCAATCAATATCACAATTTTTCTACGCACGATAGAAACATAATTAAGCAGCATTTTTTGGGGGGGTCTTAAACCTTATTATCATGAATCATGCCATCATCATCCTGATGATCAGTGCTAGAAGGTTCTGCTTCGATCTGGTTGTGCGAAGTAGCGTAATTCGCCTGCGCGAGCGTAATTCAAACCATTAGCAAAAACACTAGTAAGTAACATACTTTTCAAGATCAATAAATCTGAAAGAGAGAAAAATCTAAGACCTTGATGCTGTTGTTGTTGTTGTTGTTGTTGTTGTGATCATCAATTCTAGCATCCACTTGAATGATTGAAGAAGAAGCAGTATTGGGACTATGATCGTTGATATCGGATTTGAAAACATTTCCCCAAGAGACAATTTGTTGAAATGGCTCATAGATTCCCATGTCTCTTAAAGATGCAAGTTGAGTTGGAGAAGAAGAACTCATCATCTCTCTAATCTCTTTTAACATATCAACCAATTATATATATTAAAATTTACAATCTCTCAAAAGCCACTAGTTAAAATCAAAGGAGAAAGAAAGAAAGAAACTGTTTTTCTTTTGTACTCTACCTTCAGTTATAGATCCAATAGCTTGCTCTTCAAAACTACGTTTGCTCACTTGATACACATCCATAAACAGAATAAATTCTTCATCATTTCGAAAATTTCAAACTTATAAAAGATTAGACCTTTGATAAAAAAAACAGAACAACACTCGAACACTCCAAGATCTAACCTTTCAAGTGTAAAACAGAGAGGAAAATTTAAACACTCCTCAATCGATAAGCAGAGGAATTGATGACGAAGTTGAGAGATGAGTTAGAAAAAAAATTATTCTCGAAATACATTTCTGGGTAATCAAACAGAGATATTTTTCATTCCGGCCACAGAAAATCTAATGGAAGGAGAAGTTTTTCGAGTTGCTTTGGACAACACTTACAGTCCAAAAAAACTTAAAGGTCAAGCGTTCCCATCATGGAAAGAGATGATAAAAAGGATTTTTTTTTTTTTTTTTTTGGGGGCCTTTTTCTCTTTCCTTTATTTGTGTCCATCGCCATTAGAATAATAACCAAGTTACCGAAATAGTAATCATAATCAATTGATTATTAAAGAAATAATAATAATCAATTTAAAGCAACGAAACGTTTAACGACAAAACGCTGGGGAAAAGGGGGAAAAAAAAAAAAAGATGAGTCTTTCACAGAGTCGAAGGGTGACCTTATCGTGCGCTGGCATCTCTCAAGTACGCACGACATGATGTCATCAACCGGAAACTCTTGAAGAGCCCGATACCCTCCGGTGTCGACACGCGGCATGGTCACTCGATTATTTTGCATCGTTTCTGCTTTCCAGAATTAGAAAGAGTCAGTCTTATGTTTTTGGGGATCAGATGATAAATAGTTTTGAGAGAAAAAATAATATCTTATTTTGAGAGAACTAGAATTTACATCTGTTTTTTAAGACTGTTTTGAAATTTTCACTTACTTTAGTTATTTACGGTACTAAATCTAACTTCATTCTATTATTGAATTTATTAGTTTAATTAAAATCTACAGTTTCAAATGTCATTATTAGATGAACACAGAAAATTAAAATTATAAAACTTCTTACATAATATATATTTGAAAATCAGAAATAGTAATTTATATTAAAATTTTGAATTTATTTTTTAAAATATTCATATATATATATATATATATATATCCTTAATTACATATTGACAAACCAACCAGTAGAGGTGTTAATTGGGAGAGCTATCTTTAAGCTATCTCAATTCAAATCATTACGCACTGGTCATGGTCACGTCCAAATACAAAGCAGTCTAAATGGGTTAAAGATCAATTTCGTCCACGGTCAAAATGAGTTAGAGCACATGGTCAATAGACATGCCTAAATACTTCAAAATTTAAAGCTTAATCAATTTTAGAGAAAATTAGAATCTAATTTTAAATATAACAAAAAAGCAAAAAACAAATAAGTTTTATTTTGATTATTCTTATTAAATGATATATTTTACTATTATTTCGCAAAAACTCATAAAATCATATTTTTTCCCTCAAAACCGCAAAATCATATTTTCCAACTAGAATTTTTTTCGTAATTATTCGAAACCATTTTCACATCTTTAATTATGTATAATTTTTAAAAAATATATTCATATGTCCTGTGTATATGCATACTAATGGGTCTGCAAAAGAATCAATGTCTTTTTCCTTATAAATTAGGTTCATTTAGGTGGAACAAAGATGTATGATTTTTTTCTTCTAGTTCTAGTTTTCTTTTATTAATGTTTTGTATTCTTTTTCTTTTACAACTTTGGGTTTATTTTGGGGTGGTCCATAAGGTTATGCAGTGGCATCTTTGTGCTTAGTCTTCTTCCCTGACTTAGTGACAAATAATTGGAGTTTTAATGGCCTACCAAACACAAAAGATAACATTTTAAAGTCTCTCGTTTATTATTAAACTATGGATCTTAATTAGTTTGGCACCACTTGTGTAATAAAATCTGTGTGTTCGACAAAGACAAGCATGTCTGCTTATTTTTTTTATTTAGCTTTAGTTTCTGTCTTGGTTTTACTTTAATGAAGAGTCCATCTATTAATATTTTCCAATCCATATAATATGATAAATATGAATCGGTGCGGTGATACGCAAGTTCAAAAAATAAAAGAAAAAAAACAATATTGTATGACTATGATCATGTCAGAAAATCATTTGGTTTCGCGAAAGATCATATATATGCATTTTTGCTTGATTCATTCAGTAGTGTATCGAAGTTTTTCAAAGCCTTTTTTTACCATCGAGAGTCATTTTTGTATTACCGATAGATTAGTCCGATCAAGATCCTAGTTAGCTATAATTTTAGATATATGAGGATATATTATATATAGATTAGATTAATAATAAAAAAAAAACAATCATGCGAAAATTTGTTACAAAAAAAAAACAATCATGTGGAATATTTTAGTAATTCACTTATACTGAGCTCAGATTATCAATATTAAATATCGTTTATAACTTTAAAAAAAAACATTATTTATATCGATTCTAATGTATATGCATGCAATATAGATATCATTGTTACGTGTTGTAGTTGAGGAAGAAAAAGATAGTATGATCACAAAAGTTACGTACACACACATTTCTACTTTAATTCATCACGAAGACACCGATTTTCCACTATTTTCATTATCTTCTCTCTCTCTTTTTCGTTTATGACTACAAAAATTACGCATTTTATTGCTTTTTCCCCTTATCTTCTCTGTACTTTTTTTTCCCCCTCTGATTTCTTACATTCTTCAAGTACACCTGAAAATATCTATCTTTCGACTTGCAAGTTTAATAGGGAAAAAAACAAGTTTAATAGGAATTGCATCTTTTAAATTTTTTGCAGTAGAAATACTTTGCTGGCTCCTTTCTTGAAAATTTCGAATATAACATTAGAGTAATTATTCACTTTATATACTTTAGCAAAAAAAAAACTATTTACTTTATATATTGAAAACGAATAACCCAATTAATGGTTTTTTCTAGGATTTTCTTCAAAAAAATCCAGTCACCTGAATCCAAATTGCAAGTTAACATTTCATTTCGAAAAAATACATGTCAATTTTTTAGTTTATCGCCTGCTCACAATATAACTTTTATATATTTTACCGTATAAAATATTGTATATTTTTAACAGATTTTTTAAAATGACATTGTTTTGATAACAAATTAAACCAATAAATAACAAAATAAAAATTCGAATCTTTAACCTCACAAATTAAAAATAACTACTTAACTAATTGGACTAAATGTTTTATATATTTTTGGATTCGTGTACATATAGTATTATGGGAGATTACATAAAATGTAGATAATAGTAGTTAGAAAATAACTATATAAAACAATCGAGTTAAAAAGAAAATTTAAAATGTTTTTACATTTTACGCGTCGGAAGAAGAATCAAAGAAATATCGTATACTGAGCAAATCAAAATTGCGAATCTATCATGCCTTGAGATTCTTGTGGACGAATGATCATCAAACGTTCAAAAAAGGGAAAAAAAAAAGGATTCGAATATTAGTAACATTGCTCCACGAAGAATACTTAATTAATATTCTCTATATATTACAAAACAAAAGGGGGAATATAAGAAATAATATTAAAGGAGGCATAAATAGACATAGTTATATACTAATTCCTTTTATATAAACCGCATGTCGTTCAAAGATTCGAACTTTGAACTGAACTGAGAGACTGATTCTCCTTCTCTTGCATACCAAAAAAATGAGATTAGATTCTTTTCTGTTGGTTAAGTATACAGTACTCATAAGTACAATCACATATGATTAATTGATTATTAAATTTTTACAGGGAAATCATAATTAACTCAGAATTAAAATGATTATCCAAATTTACCTCAATATTTCTTCAGTTTTAAAATAATAAAATACATATATCTTTATCAAATGTTTTCGTCTAATCGTTCAAAATCCCCAATTTATTACAACATAATTTAAAATGAAATAATTGACATACTCTTCTAAATATTGCGTATAATCCGGTATTTTTATGATTTTTTCTGATATGGATTAATAGATAATTTAATATAAACATATCGATTTAATAACCTAAAAGGGTAATAAAGCTTAAAATAAAAACTTTAGTGTGAAAGTTAGAACGCTGATCTTTTTAAAAAAAAAATGTACACAAAATTTAACAAATTTTTTTAATTCAAATATTTTGTCTCGTTTTTTATGTCAACATAAATGAAATGCTCAAGTTTTTCTTAGTACAAAAATTAAGTAGTTGTGAAAAATCAGGATCGTATATATTATTAAAAAACAAAAGAACACATACTGTACGAGAAGCACTTACAAATAAAAAAAGATTATATATATATTTTTTCCAACAATTATGTAAACTTGAAAAGCAAAGGAGGTGATGATGTCTCATATAATTGCTTTTGTTCCCATCGTGTGGAATGAAAAAAAGGGGTTGATTCTTTTTTTGGTTGAGTGATTGAAATAAAAGAGTGTTAGATATAAATAATTGTTATGGTGGTTTCCTTTTCTTTCCTTTTCAAGCCCAAACAAGCCGGAGGATATTCTCTCAGGTCACAAGTGCACAGGACCTTCATTGTTGTATCTACAATGACACAAGGCAGATGAGTGACTCCTCTTTCATAATATTAACTCCACTTAGAAGGTCATAAAAAGAAAAACAACGAAGAATTGCTAATTTGCTATTATATATATATATATATATATGTTACATAAATTACAGCAGAAGGTTGCAAGGATTAGATCAAATGCACCACTAGATTTGGGGATGCTTTGGGTATGAACATATCGACAATCTGGGTTCCTGCGAAGACGTATCTTCCTTTTTTTAGTGGATTCTCTTTGGGTATATTAATATAAATTTATCAACATGAATTAAAAGAAAGTAGATCTTGTTTACCTCGAGATGGATGATCAATACTTGTTGGGACGGCTAAAAATCACAGGTTGATGTGAAGAATGAGGATGCTCAACCAAATTCCATTCGCCAATAGAGTTTTTATCCCTTTGCACATCAGAAAACTCCACCACATAGCTTGGATCTCGATTTGGAACATTATAATAGCTATTGTTCCACTACAAGACAGACAGGAAAGATCAGGACTTGACCCATTTTACTATTTTCGTTTGAAGCAAGTTAGTCTTTTTAGACAAACTTTAGTGATCCAAAAGACATACCGACGTTGGCTGAGTATGAGAGCTGTTCAGCAAGGTGCTGGAACTTGAGGAGTTCAAATTCCACACGGATTTGTTCGGCTCGTGTCTTTGCTTGTTGGAACTGTGAACGTCAGAGATGTAGGTATCAAGTGTCTAAATTTGGATACAAGTTCACATTGTCATATGAAAAATTCGAAGCTTTATACCTTGTCAAACCAAGGGAAAGAGCAGACTGAACTTCCTTGATTGAAGATAATGTGGCCAGCAATTTTCCAAATGTTTCAAAAGTCGAGGCTCCAGAAGGAACTTCCATAGACAAGGAACTGTAGCCATACACTGTTAAGTGAGCCACGCTTTGCTTGAGATGTGCAATTCCTCTCTGCAGATTTCTGAATGTTTCAACTGAATGAGGAGAGGCAGAGGAAAGGTTGACCACGTCAAGGTCATGGTAATCTTCTTCTACACTTCCATCTGATTTCAGTGAAGTGACACCAAAATTGGTTGTATCTCTACCTGTCCATGAACTTTTCCCTTCAATGGAGTAGTAATCATGGGATGGTACAAAAAGGGGATACTCTTCGCTGCTAAAAAAAACACACATCATTCTAATCTCCAAATCTAATGGAGAAACAAACAATCCTGCCATGTGAAACATGGTTTACCTTGGAGAAGACGGATGAGAGTTCCAATAAGAATCTCGTTGCCATATTCTTGAACAAGAACCCTGTGACAAAATAATGCAAATTTCTAATCCTAGTTAATCAATCAATTTCCATATGAAAAAGTAACATATAGTTGATATAAACGAAATATCTCCAAAAATTATTTCCTAGTGACTGTGAGTAATGTGTTCGTGCGTGTAATCTTCCAAGACTGAGGCAACTGTTTAGCAAAAAATTGAGTTTAAGGATATGTTGGCATCTACCCCAAAACCCAGATTATGGAGTGCAGGCACTGCGAGCTTATGGACAACAAGATTCAGAAGCTGCACCATGTACCTGATCCAACCACCAACCATGGGAATGTTAATTTAATATATACAATGGTCTACAGGAGTATGAGATGCACTTAAGAGATGAGTCTCCATATTTCTTAAGTTGCTTTTGTGCCACAAAATGACAGTTTTAAAAGAACATGTTACCCTAACGAGGCTGCGAGCTCTTTTGGCGGAACAGAGAGTGGGTTGAGGCCTTGTGGTAAGAGAGCATTGCAGATTTGGTCATACTGTCCACTACACCCATCTTTGTTATGTCCCTCTAGTGTCACCTGAACAGACTTATATTTAGTAAAACCAACGTAGATAACGTGTTCGATAACACAGCAGCCTGGAAAGAGTCCAAGATTGCCTCAAGAATAAACAAGATGTGTTTTACCAAACTTCTTTTTGGCAAAGAACTCTATGCTCTATGAAATCCGTATTTTAACAATTTTATAGTAAGAACCTCAAAATTTGATCTCCTTACCCTGGATAGAGGGAATAATTTGCATATCTGTTTCATGACCAGAGCCTGTTTATAAAGGCGTTCTGAAGTAAGCTCGATCTGTAAATCACAAAAGCTGCCTTAGTGTTGTTCATACACATGACATTGGATTAAAAAAAAAAACCGCAGGACGAGTTCAAGCATACAACTAAAGGTATTATGAGACGCAGATCTTACATATACCAAGTAGTGATTGCCAATAGTATCTGAATAGTGGTTCCCCAAGTGGCGAACACGGCTCTTTTCCAACTGTAGAAATGAAAGAGAGATGTGACTGTTTGTATTAGCCATGGCAAAATCAGCTTAACACATTTACAAAAAAAAAAAAAAGTGTCACATTACAGCAACGTTAGTTGATTCGATGATGCCAAATCTCTCTTTCAGATTGTGAGACAGTCTCCGAAATGTGCTTTTGCCTGAATCATGAAGTAGGTAATTTAGAATTTGGTAGTTTGAAGGCGGTGCCAAAGGAGTAAAATTCTTAAGAATGAGTAAATATCTTCAACAGACTTTTCTGTAATTTCTCAACTTGTAGCTGGAGCTTCTCCCGCAGCCTAGCAAGCTTCTCACTCTGAAGCTCCACCCAACAACGTTGACTAATTGCTCTCTCCTGGTCAACAGTGGAGAAAACGAGCATCAGACACCATTTCAGATCAGAGACTTCAACTCTCCAATGAGCACAAAACCAAACCTTTGTGACAAGCAGACCACTTAATCTCGAGTACGAAATCTCCCGACGGCACTTCAACGAGTCCAAAACAATTTTGTATTCATTTAACCTGCAAAAATTTGCCAAGGAAATGCACAAGTAAGTAGCCACATAATCTGCTTTTACTGTAAGATCCGTATCGACGAACACCAACCAAGTAAGAGATCATGTGAAATTGTCATACAACGATTTCAACAAAAATCCCAACATACCCGCGATTAACACAAGCTACGCAGATCGAAGCACGAAACGAAGCGTGGCAAACAGCGCATTTACTGGGTTTCTCCATCGATTCCTAGGTTTCACCCACAAATCTGACGCAATCAATCTGTTAGTTGGACAATAATTCTCTAATCAGAAACACTAATATAAACCAAACCTGAAATTCGAGTTTGTATGTAGCTACACAAAGAATGACTTGAATCGATGAAATTCCAAGAGCTATTATTGAGCATAAGAAAGTTAGACGGAGAAAAAAGAGAGAGAGAGAGAGAGAATTACCTGCGATTAGAGACGACCGGGGAGAACTGGCCGGTGGATTTGACAGAAAAGATTCCGCTCGGCCGACGCCGGAGAAGCGTAGCGTCCGATATAAGTTTGGGGATGAAGCGGGAAGATTTGAGAAGCGAGGAAGGAGGAATGAATTTGAAGGTTGGCGTCATTGCGTGAAGGTGTGTGGGGCTTTACGAGAGGAAGGAGAGAAAGGAAGGTGTGTGGGACTTTTTTTTTTTTTTTTTTTTTTTTTTTTTTTAAGGAATTCAATTCAATTGCGTGCACAGCACCTCCCCGTCTTTTCTTATTTTCTACGTTTTTACACTTTTTGGTCATTCTCTTTTTACTTTTTACGTCTGATCCTTTTCGTTTTTTACTTCCTTACTTTTAGTCTATAACTCTTTTCGTTTTGGCTAACGACCCATAACTCTTTAAATTGCTAACTCACCCCCATGAGTGCCCCATGAGTGTAAGAGCAGCTCCAACGCTGTCTCTTAAAACAGTTTTTAAAAAATAAAAAATTAAAAAAAATTGAAAAAAAAAGAAAGAGAAAAAAAAAACGTTTCTAAAAGGAGAGACTTTAGAAACCGTCTCTTACAGATGTCAATTAATAACTAACTCTTTTTATATAATTTTAATTTTAATTAAATAAATAATTTATATTAATATTATATATGAGAGAGATTCTGAGAAGATCATCTGTCGTTGGAGGTGGTGTAAGTGACGGGAATCCTTGTAAACTTCACTTTATCCATAACTCTATTATATTTACAATTGTGGTCCTTTTCTTTTTTTGTGGAATTTTCACGATTTCTAGCTGTAAGAAAGTTTCTATTGGTATTTTGTTAGGGTTTCAGTTTCAGCTATTCTTCGAAGACGGAGCATGTGAGTGTATTGTCACGTGGAGAAGCCGTTGGTTTGTTGCAAACTTACAACAATCTAAAGGTAAGAAAGGGTCGTTTTGCGTTGTTGTGTTGTTTTTATTCTTCTTAATTCGTTTTAAGGCTTTATTCGAAACAGACAAGTATAGAGAGAAAGTGAAGCAATCAACTACATCAAGAGAGAGATAAGCAACGTAACCAATATGTCAACTTACTTATAAGATTTTGTTTAATCTGTAAAAATTCAAGAAATGTGAAGTATGTTATAAATTAATACAAGAAATCACCTAATTTTGATGATATAACTTTATCCACAAGTTATTAATTCAATATGTCAACTTGCTTCGAGAGAATAATTAAGGTAATATTGTTGTCGTTTACTTTTTCTTTATATTGTTTTCGTTTTCGTTTTCTTCACTACAAATGATAAAATAAAAATATACTTTGGTTGTTATTTAAAAAGTTAAAGTACTTTATTTTGTTTGTTCATGAGTGGTTTTAGAAAAACAAAAGCTCATACGGCTGCAACAAACAGGAAAGAGGGGGGAAAAATCGAGAACAACTAAAAAAAGTAGCTGCAAGTGAAATCTAGTAAAAGTAACTGTTTTTAGCGGTTTGTATTTTGAAAGCCACAACAACATTCTGATTGGCTGCAAAATAAATCTTTAAATAATGTGACCCTTCTCCCAGTCACCCTCATAGATTTATTTATTTATTTATTTATATATTATCATACTCAGGGCCGGCCCTGAGCCCAAGCAGGTCAAGCCCATGCTTGCGGCCCTATTTTTATATATACAATTTTCGGCCCTCAATTTATAAAAATTGTCTTTAGTCTAGTGGTAGGTGATGTTCTTTTAGACCTATAGTTCATGGGTTCAAACCTCAAATATGCAAAATAAGTTTTTTTAATAAACCAAATTATCCCATTTTTAATTTGGGCTTGCGCCCTTTAAAATCTCAGGGCCGGCTCTGATCATACTTTTGAGCATCCACCAATTTTTCTTTCTTTTCTTTATCCCACTACTTTTCCTTTTAAAAGTGTTTTCCTATATTTTTTTTTTTTGATATTTGTGTGTCTTTAAATGTATAATGAATGTGTGACTCGTCTTGACGTATAAGAGGAGTTCAAAATAGTATATTTTTAAATGTATATTGCGTTGCGCCGAATTTGGATTTGGGATATGTTTTGTTAATGACTTAGGTCTTTTTTACATCCTTTGTATATATTCTGATAAGTGACATCTTTTTGGCACACACATGTTTAGTCTTGTTGGGCATAAAACTCATCAACCAGCTTCGGTATTTAGGGAAACTCAGTGCAGTTTTTCCAAAAGTTCCATTCTACAAATATATTTTGCTCATATTTTAAGTTCATACTTTACAACGTTTACCAAACTATATATATATATGAAATCACACCCCAAAAAAAAAAAAAAAAAAAAAAGAGAAGAGAAGAAACTAGAAACGGCGAGGAAAAAAAAGAAACATGCATGAAAAAACTGAAAATAAAGCAAAAGAAAAAAGAAAAGAAAATAAAAAGGAAGATAAGAGAAAACTTTCACTCAATCGTCATGGGATCCGAAACTTTAGCAGTGCTTTTCTTCATTCCCGGCTTTCCAACAAACCACCGTCCGAATCTTCTAGAACCACTCTGTTTCACCGGTGATTTAATGGTCCTCCGGAGTCCACCTCCGGCGATCTTTTCGTCTCCGTCGCCGGTAACCGCCGGTTTCGCCTGTTTCTTCATACTCTCTCTGTGTAACTTCCTGACCGTGTAAACCTCTGCAATAGCTAGCGACATCTTTGATCAACTTGGAAAATAAAAAAAAAGGCAATTAGGTTTTCTTTAAATATCTGAAGAAGCGGAAGGAAAACAAAACTAGTTTTGTATTTTTTAGATTGGGAAAGATGAGTGTTGTTGCATTTTGGGGGGAGAGGTTCGGGGCGTTATTTATAGATAAAAACTGGTGGGGTCCATTTTACTGTATTTATTGTCTGCCACGTATTAATATACGTTTGTACTTTGTATACTTCTCTTTTCCAAGAAAAATACGTATACGGTATATGCATCGCATCTGCTGTTGAGTTTTTTTTGTTTGGTTGAAAAAAGTAAAAAAAAAAAAAAAGTATTTTGTATGTTTTGTAAATAAATGGATTGTTCCGGATCTAGATTATGTCAAAAACTTTAAATTTTTAGAACTTGTAAATAAGATCAAATCTAAACTAAACATGGTTTATGATGACAAAACTAGTCTGAGTTGGCAAGATAATGACTAGGACCTCAACTATATAGTTGGTCAGGAGTCAGAGAAGAAAATCACTAGCTAGTTAATTCATAACTTTTCTGTTAAATGCGTTAATTATTAAACTTAAAATCTATATTTTAATTGAAAAGCGCATCCACATTTAAAAAAAGAACAAAAACAGTTGATCGCAAAATCATTTAGATATAAGCATAATCGACAAACGTTTATTTGGATCCCGGCCATAAGTTTTAGATTTGTATTCCTATTTTAGACTATTTGCTTTTAGATTTTAGATTTTGGTCCAATAGTTTTCTTGATAATGGATTTACATAAAGAGAAAATAGAAATACAGATTGATTTTTTTATAACTAAGCAAACGCTAGGGGAAAGTGGATTCATAACATTAACTAAAATATAATTGATCGTAGTAAAGTATGATGTGTCACAAGCAAAGTACGAAAACAATTTATATAAATAAATCTCGAGATTCGAGAAATAATCCACGAATATATTGGAGAAGGCCTGAGAGGAATCTGACTCGGCCGCCATTTAGCTTCCAAAATGACAATCAAATCGTTATCGACTACAGTATCCATAAACGTGTCCCTATTAACAAGCCAAGAATTCAAGAACATACAGTTTTAAGTATATAAATATGCCAAATTTATAATTGATTTTGTTTCGCGCATTCTGCGATTGTTGGTAAGTGGACTTCACAGTCATCTAATTTAAATATATAATAATTATTTCTTATTTTTTTGTTTTGTTTTTAATTTGTCTGGGTTCTGTTTCTTTTTTTAGTCACGTTTCTTACTGTTGTGTTCCTCTGTTGGATAATGTTCGATATATTCCTGATTCGTTGTTTGTTTTGTTTTATAAAAAACTATATTTCTCGAAAAATGCATCAAATTTCGATATCTCAATGATATTCACCACGTTTGTCAGGTGACCATTATTGATTCACTCGAAAGTCTCGGAGAACAAATAAAACCCATAGTCATTTTTCACGCGAACAAAAGCAAATAACAGGCAAGATGTTTTTAAAAAAAATATAAAGTGAACATGCAAAATAATAAGATCCATACAAAAAAATACAGTTATACATAATACATATAGTATATTTTTCCAATACTTATTGGAAACTATGCGAATGCGAGCATACGAAACCTAGTTCAAAAAAAAAAATATGCGAGCATACATACGACTGCGTAGTCGAGCTGATTTTTATTGTGTATAAAAAAAACAATATTCTCTGTGGGTTTCTATATATTTAATGAGCTAAACCGATAATGTGTAGTATTTCACATACATGTTATGTTGGGACACAAATTGAGTGTAGTTTGCGAAAAAGTCAATTTGAATATAAGCAAATTAAGCATAACAACATAAAACAAAAAGTTATACAAATGTAGGGGAAAAAATAACAAAGGGAATTGCTCATTTTAGGTCTTATTGTTGTTTAAATAAACTGATGTTTATCATGTTAAGTTTTCTTGTTTAAAACATTAACTGTATAACATGTATTCATTACTGAATACTGACGTATTGGTTGGTTTGTTTGCTTTTTAAAAATTGTTGAAGATCAATGAATGCGCTTTAAACTATTTCAAGTTCGAACTTTGGTATATTTTAATATAGAGTCCACTTTCCAATATATATATTTTTAAAAATGTATATACAAACAAAAATTAAAGGCCGAGGGAAGAATATTGGCATATATAAAGTGCTAGTGTGGAATAAAACGAGGAGGCTGCATTTTTTTGATACATTATATACATATATAGCAATTAAAACATAGTATATTTTATTGGAAGTGAATCGATTAAAGTAAAATATAATCCGTCCAAGTTCATTACCCCCATGGCTGCCTCTGAAACGGGTAACAACACACTAATTAATCAACTTGCATTTTTAATCTCATCTGTCACCGCAATCAAAATATTAAATTGATCAAAAGTAGAAAACTTTCTGACTTTAGTGCATTTGAGTTGGATTCTCATTAAGAATTAAATTACTTCGTTTGGATCTTTGAGATCCAGTCTAGCTAGGTGTTGAATCCGTAATGGGCTTGCGAAAAACTCTTGAAAAGCTTATTCACCCCTGAAAGTAATCGGTGCTGCCCTTAATTTCGGTTTCGACTACAAGTGATGGGAGTTAGAGGTAGCCAACAAAGGCAACAATCCTCCTCCATTCAGCTACTACCACAAGTGACGGGAGTTAGAGGTAGCCAACACAGGCAACAATCCTCCTCCGTTCAGCTTCGACTACAAATGACGGTGCTTCAAGTCCGTTTTCAAACCCAACCTTTTGGGTGTTTTAACGTCGGGTTTCTTCTCGACTACGTGATGCTCTTTCGAGCAACAGCTTCGGGTTATGAGTGAAGCTTCTCCATAAGTTTCTTCACATTGCTGAGCAAGTCTCGCCCCTAAATGCTCATATCTTTCATTTTATTGCTCTAGCCTACTGTATTCGTGTCACCGTTGATCTTACTTCCGGTTGAAATCATCTAAGCCTTTCCAGCTTCTAGTTTCTAATGAAATTAATCGTTGTTCAAAAAAAAAAAAAAAAAAAGAGTTAGATATACTCTTTGTGTATAAAACATGTAATGGCTCCTTTCTTCAATGATAGAGAAATTTCCCCATCTTCATCTTCTACTTTGATCAATTGTTATATGGTATCACAGCCTGAAACAATTTCTTCTGATTTTTTTTTTTTTTTTTCGCAAAAAGAGTACTTAACTTTAAAGATTTCATTGTACAAACATTAGACAAGACATAGGTACTTAAACTTAAATAGTTAAATAGTTCAGACAAGACATAGGCTGAGAATACATTAGGTCGTCTAGCCTTGCTTTTTCCATTTCGGCACCTCATTGTATATGAGGTCATTTGTTTTTTCTTCTTCAAGGGAATTTACGTGGTTCCCGTTCATGATGGTTCTGCCTTGCCGCATCGCCTTCACCAATTGCCTAGTCTTATTGGCAAGATCTTTCCGGAGATCAGAGTAGTCACACCAAGTCTTACTATCCTTTGGAGGGACAACCGGAATCTGCCAAAGAAGATTCCAAAAGCGAAGGCTAACATCATTAATCCAGCCTGCAATATTATTACGGGACGCATACGTAGGATTGAAAAACGTAACAATGGTTGTTTCTTGTAGATAGCCAGTGATCATTTCCAACTCAAATAGAAGGTTGGGGAGTGTTGGATGATTTGCAAAAGCATGAATTTTTCTGATTTTTTTTTGTTTTTCGAAAACTTTTAACAATGACGAATAAGAACACGAACCATTTTTTTTTTTTTTTTTTCAAAACCTTTTAACAATGACGAATAAGAACACGAACCAGAAGACATTGGTGACTGATCATGATATGATGTTATTATAGAAACAAGGAATTTTTTTGTGAATATACTTACTATAAACACCTTGTGTCAATCAAACACATTGCTAAAGTTGACTGTGGAAAACGTTGGCGGTATCCACCAACGGTTTTTGTCAACGACAAGTGTGTTTGAAACATTAGAACTTGACTATATGGGCTTAGTTCAGGCCCGAACTAAATTTAAGGCCCAAACGTTTGCTCTTAAATATACACGAAAGAAGAAGAGTTATAACCCAAACCAGAAAAATAATAATTAAGGTGAAGATTATAAAACCTAGCAGTCGCTCTTGTCAATTTCTCCATGGATGAAAACGCCATCAACGTAATGTTCTTCTTTATCCTTCTGGGTTTCTTCTTTGTTGTTCTTCTTACTTAATCTTTAACCTCTGTGCTCTCCATTAATGGTTTCTTCACACACAAGTTTTTACTTATGTAAGAAAATTACTTGAAAAGCAGTAGAGTTTCTGATTAGATATTTTGAACAACATTAGGGGCTACAATTGCTGGAACTGAAGGATAGTGATGCATCCATTCCAGAAATCCCAAAATTCAGGTAAATTATTTTTTTGGTTATGAGTTTTGAGATTTGCGTCTGTAAGAAGAATTAATTGATAATATTATGTTATTAGGATTCGCGTTGAGGGATATGACACTTGGCTTCCTGCCGAGGTTCTCGCGAAGGCGTTGATAAAACATTTCTCTTCATGTGGAGAGATCACAGAAGTTTCTATTCTAACATTCCCTGAAAGCGATGTTTTCCTGCCTACTCTCCACAGGTTTGTGACTGAAACATTTTCTCTTCAACGCCTCCAGTTTTCCCCAACTCAAGTTAAAGTGCTAACTATAAAACTTGTTTTCTTTCACAGCAATGCTACTTTCGATATTCAGGGAGAATGTGCAGCAGAGAAGGTGTTGAAACTTAGTGGAACTGACGTGGGAGGATGGACTGTAGTCGCTACGGCTACTCCGTGGTATCCGGAACCTATCCCTAAAGAGGAATCGGAGTCGGAGGCTAAAAGAGCCAAAACCATCAATTATGAGTGGTATAAGTGCGAATTATTGCACTTAGCACTCTGATTAAAGTTGAGGGATATGACACTTGGCTTCCTCCCAATGTTATCGAGAGCGCCCTGAGATAACATTTCGCTTCATGTGGTGAGGTCGATCAGGTTTTAATCGGTGATCCTGGCAGACAAAGGTTTGTGGCTTCTTCCTCCAGTTTGTGTTTTGAATTTGTTCTTAAATGCTACACTGAGACTTGTCTTGTTTTGTTGTTTTTTACAGCTGGGGTGTGGTTATAATAAATGGAGAAGGCGCACAAGAGAAGGCTCTGGCACTTAGTGGAAACGACATGGGAGGATGCAGACTAGTTACCTCTCTAGCAAAGAAGCCAGATCCCCCAGGAGAACCGGTAGAAAACAAGAAACGCATTGTTCATGGCGGTCCTCACCTAGGTACATCTTGTGTTCCCGATTCTTGATCCTCTGTAACAAAGTAAAATTTCTCATTGAATTCATGGTTTATTTCAGTTCCTTTGGTTAAGAAGGCTAAGATGGTGTGGGGAGCTGAGATGGCTAAGAGCTTTAAGAATACTGAGAAGGCTAAGATGGCGTGGGAAGATCAGATGGGTAGTGATATGACTGCGGAGGTTAAGAAGATGTTGTGGGAAGCTGAGATGGCTAGGAGGTCTATGAAGACGACGACCACTACGGAGTAGAAAAGCCATGTTTTTTTTTAACTTGTCACTTCTGCTTATAAACTAAACTAAATAATCATCGTTTGCCTTTATTATCACTTTTATCTGGATGTTAAAAGCAAGCCCAATAATCAATTATTATTTGCCTTCATTATTACTCTTATCTTCTGAGCAAGATCAAAATGATAGAAAATGCCCAAATCACAGAACTTTTGATAAACTCCAAAGCAAGTAACATTTCATACTATTTGCTCCATAGGCACAAAGACAGAAAACAAAAGAAATGTCCACGGACATTTCTTGAGCGTGGTGGATACCTTGAGGTTTGGAAGATTTCTGGAGCACTGCTATGAAGAAGGTTTCAGCCATGTTGCTATGTTGCAGCCATGCCCGACCCCAAAAAGAATCATATTCACTCGCCACCAATCGGGAAGTGACCGCAGATATAACATTCTTTTTGTCTTGATGGTAGTGCAGACCAACGTCCTCTCAAAGACTTTTTGTGCATACATATATATGTCTACAAAGTAGGAAACAAGCTATTAACACCACACGAAACACATCAAAACCCTCCACCGAAACATAACAAAACCCCTGAATTTCAAAACATAAGCTTACTTGCTCCACAAGCATCCCACAATCTTTTGTCAACCGGGGCACGGAAAAACATAATGCAGAGCAAGGGTAAGCTAGGGTTCACAGGCTTTTGGGTCTTCCATAGTACAGAAAGAAACTCCGTACCAAGCTAATTGCTTCAACCATCTTCATTAACTTGAAGCCCTTTTGAGCTTCATTCAACTGCATTTGGCATAAGAACATCAGGACTTTACCTTTGCACTCAAATTCTGATAACATGGTCCTCTGCACACATTTGTATAAAACCCCCAATCTTCAAGAAACATATTATATTTTTCTTAAGCCATTTTTGATAAACAATGAAGGCAAAAAGAAAAGAAAAAAAAAATCCAAAATCAATATGAAGCAAGAGGAAATTGAGTTCTGTAATGGAGATTCCATGTTTTCATGCGTATTCCAATCATCCTTATGCTGAAGGAACTTTTAAAAGAAGCTCGTTGAGGCTATGGATCAAATAGCATAAATTATGTAAAAGGAACAAAAATCTCTAATGGAGTTACAAAATGCAGCATACACAACGGTTCTTCACTGGAGGTTCATTCTGCAGTTTCTCTGAACAATAACAAAAACCAAAACTTTGAGATATTTAATAATACACACAAAAACACTTGATAATTCAAGAGGAGAATGTAACTTCAGAATCTGAGGTTCACATTTGTTCCCTTGAACTAAGATGTAAATTTAATGGCTTAATTTTTAGATGTTCGCATCAAGAAAAGCAAATCCAGCAATATGCCAATAACTTATTTAATTTGACCCAAGTTCAATATCCATCACACTCACTCGGATGATAAGGTTTGTTTTATTTTATCCAAGCATTCATAGCTCAGCCGGTTAGGGAGATGTTTTTTCAACATTACTTACTCGATCCAAATTTGAATGTGTGAAGATTTTTTTTTTTAATCAGAATAAATCATAAATCTACATTTTATAAGAATTATATAAAATAAATGTCATCCGAACTTAAAAAACGATGAACTATTGTAGTAGATTAAAACAAACCCAAGTACAAACCGGATTCGTTGGCGTTCGGTTTGCTCTCAAAAGCATTTTCCCGCCACTTTAGAAAACCACTTTCTAGAAACAACAAATCCGTCTCCGATCCCTAATTTCTCGCTTCCCCTTTCCAATGGAGGTCCCTACGGAGCCAAAGACGCAGATCGGTGAAATCTCTCGCAATCTCTCGTTTTCTACTTCCATCGCCGGCGACACAAGCTGGGACAAATTCCCCTTCTTCCGTCACCGATCCCGGCAAATCACGCGCGACACTTGGCTCGTCTCCGTCTTCGTGCTTCTTCAAATCGTCATCTTCGCTGTAACTATGGGCGTCAACGACTGCTCCAGGAACTCTAACGGCCACTGCGCCGCCAAATTACTCGGCCGATTCTCTTTTCAGCCTCTCTCCGAGAATCCTATGCTCGGCCCCTCCGCTTCCACGTGAGTCGCTCTCTTCCGTTTTTTTTTTTGGTTTTTGTTTCTGGAATCGACCTCTAATTGGATGCGGAAGCTCTTTTGAGAGATTGATTCTTGGAGGCTTCTTCCTTATCCGCCTCTGATTTCATTTTTCGTATCAGTAAATGATTGCTTATTGGAGCATGTTGATTTGAATAGTACCGGTTTCCGCGATCCTTTTAAGAAATCTACTTTCTGTTTGATGAAGCAATCTGAATTTGAGTTACTACTAATAGAAGTGCTTCTTCGATTTGTAGCTTATAGACGACTGATTCAAGTTCTGCGATTGTTATTTTCTTGTGAGTTTGCAGATTCGAACACATGGGAGGTCTTTTCTGGAATGCTCTGGTGGAGAAGCATGAGATTTGGCGTATCTTGACATCCCCGTGGCTGCACAGCGGATTGTTTCATCTTTTCATAAATCTCGGGAGTTTGATTTTCGTAGGGATCTACATGGAGCAGCAATACGGACCATGTAAATTAGACTGCTTGACTTTGGTTATTTCACCTATTCTGCTTTCGATGGAACTTGTCACCTTTATAATCAGCCTTTCTTTTGCCTTTGCTTTGGTCCTGTAGTGAGGATTGCAGTAATATACTTCCTCTCTGGCATTGTGGGTAGTCTCTTTGCTGTGTTGTTTGTTCGAAACATCCCATCAATCTGCTCTGGTGCTGCTTTCTTTGGCTTGATTGGAGCCATGCTTTCTGCACTTGCAAGGAACTGGAATCTATATAGCTGCAAGGTCAAGGCTTTCTTGTGTTTATTTTGTGTCCCTGGTTATCTTCTTCTCATACCTTTGCTGATTTTGTTCGTGTCATTTCTTGTTTGCTACAGGTTTCTGCGTTAGTGATGATATTCACTATCTCCACTGTCAATTTCCTGATAGGGTTTCTCCCTTACATAGACAACTTTGCAAATATTGGCGGTTTCGTATCAGGGTTCCTTCTTG
This sequence comes from Alliaria petiolata, assembly GCA_020283515.1. Classification (NCBI taxonomy): domain Eukaryota; kingdom Viridiplantae; phylum Streptophyta; class Magnoliopsida; order Brassicales; family Brassicaceae; genus Alliaria; species Alliaria petiolata. The sequence continues at coordinate 100,131 of JAHZTW010000101.1, read as the reverse complement.
GATTTGTGCTATTATTCACCCCACAGCTGAGACAGGACACTCCACCTCACAAGGGAAAGTTGTTTGAAGATGATATGAAAAGTTCCACAAGGCTTAAAGAAATGTTTGACAGACCGGTATTAAGGATTGTATGCCTCGTCTTGTTTTGTGGAATGTGAGAATCTTACTTAATCCCCTTTTTTGATCTAGCTTTATCTCTCTGAGTTCTTGCGACATGAAAAAGCTTACACATCTTTGCTTTGTTTAGGCTTGCTGGGGTTCTGATAGCAGCGAGCTGGGGCATCAATCTGAACCGCCATTGCAATTGGTGTCGCTATGTCGACTGTGTTCCAACTAGAAAATGGAGCTGCAGTGACATGACTACTTCCTGCGAGGTATATCATCTAATCCTTAAGTTTTGCTGTGACCCTGTTTCTAGAATTCGAGTCTTTAAATACGCAGATCGTAGTTGGGTTAGTGATACAGCACTGTAAAATACATGTGAACTGAACAGGCAATGGTGAGTGATGCTCAGCTAACACTGACCTGCATGGCCAATGGAAAGTTCCGGATATTTCCTTACACCAACATCTCACAAGCAAGGACACAAGACCTCTGCACACTCGTGTGCTCTTAAACATGACCAGGTGTCAACTCCTTTATCACTCCCATCCATAGATAGTTGCATATAATACCAAAACTCTCACTAAAAATAATAATCCCTAGTCAAAGTCTTGGCATTTTCTTGTGGCATAGGCTTAATAGATAAGAGGGTATGACTTGTAATGAGACGATTGTCTTGGTTCTTGATACTACGAATCTGAATACTAAAGTCTACCAAGTTTGGTCCCATATGATGAGGACCCAGTAGCCGCATTAGTTGCATACATAAACTTTACAGAATCCACATCATACGGCATACCTACGCACACATGACAGATGACACGCACCAGTAATGTCAGCTTCTTTTTACTTAAATGTATAGTATATTTTTCTTTTTTTCTTTCTTTTATATGCTTTAAGAAGAGGTGATGATGATGAAAAATAGGTGTGGCCTTGTGGGTGTAGTAGAATGAGAAGAAAAGGGCCGACCTTGACACAGATAGAGAGAGATAGGGCCACTAAAATTGATTATTTATTTATTAAGGGGAATTTCGAAAAAAATATGATTTTGCGGAATAGAATTGAGAATGTTACTCATCATATTAAAATAGACGTTATAGCAGAAGAAGCCCATACTGTGGTCCTAAATCTCATTAAGCTACTCAATTGCCTACATCTTTATTGGTTAATTAATTACTCCTATCCTCTCTAAATATGCACTTTACATACGCTAAGTCATGCTTTTTGTTTCCTCTATCCAAATACTCTTTTCTTTTTTTTCCTATTTTATTACATATAGTCAAGTCACTCGATTTCTGTCAGATTTACTTTAATTTTAACCATCTCTGATTTGTGATTTTGTTTGATTAGTTACATTTTCTCAGAATTAATCTGTTGCAACTCGTTTTGGCTTTCAATTAATTACTTTGGTTTGGTGTAAAAAAGAAAAGCGAAGGACCCCACTCTATTTTGTAATCAGTTGACTTTATAACTTTATTCGTTTAAGACGGATAGGGAATTTGGTTTGACAGTTTTATTTATATGTGTTGTATTTTGGAATTAACCCACAAACCAACACACAATTTTGGAATTCTTCTTATTTCAGATTTTTAGCATTTGCACAAAGTAAAACAACCAAAATTCTTTGCATTGTTGAAACAAGTTTGTAATATTATTTATTTCCTAGATAGATAAAACACTCGTCACGATCAGTGTATAAGAGCAACCCCAATAGAGACACCTTAATATGGTGTCTTATTGATTAAATATTATTATTTTGTGTATTTTATAGATTTAAGACACTTTGTAATTTTTTGTTGTTTTTTTAGCATACAATGGAGAGATTTTGATAGGTGTTTTAAAAAAAAAAAAATTAAAAATTTAAGTAAAAACTTGTGTTAACAATTTTTAAAACATAATATATTTTCAAAAATATAATACATGGAAACATATAAATTAGAGAGATGCAATTTAAAAACTGGAAAAATTGATACTACTTCAATCCTTTCATAGCACATTAGTTCATCATTTTCTTGTGTTGGACTGTGAATTTTATTTATTTTACATCAAAATTGTAAGGAGAGGAGCAAACAGTTGTTATTTAACAAACGAAAAAAAAGAAAAGCAAATAAAAAGTGTTATATTTTAGGAATGATAAATTATGATCCCTTGGTGTAGCTTTCTTTTGTTAATAAATTGGGTGTGATTTGCAGTAGTGGTTTCTTGACACCATACAGTACTTATTTTGGAGTATGGCAGCAAATCGGAACACAGTGTAGAAACAAGAAGATGAAAATAAGAAGATGAAATATTCTTAAATATGAAATCGTTTGATCAAGATCCCAAATCGATTAAAGCGTCAAAACTTCATTAAAGATAGAGAAATCTTCTGAAACATATCCAAAACTAATGAAAACAGCACAATAAAAAACTCCTTTG
>JAHZTW010000101.1:73189-83491 GCA_020283515.1 Alliaria petiolata | reverse complement strand
GTAGCATTTCGAATCAAAGCTTCAATAATTGAGCAGACCTGTTTCTTACTCCTGACATGGTTAATGATTCCCGGGTTCAGTTCCGTCAGCAATCCACTTGGCGCGGTAACATTCGAGAACCTATCTACCTGCTGTTGTTCCCTCCTAGGGACCTCGTTTCTCTTCTTGAAAGAATCGCCTCTCCTCTTATTCTTTTGTTGCTTTTGCGCAGGTATTTCAACAGGAGTAGTCGATACCGTAGAGCTCGGGGCTGATACTCCACCCAAAGGGCCTGAGAGAAAACCATTTTTCTTCATTTCCATCCATCTCCTCATCGAATCTGACTTTTCCAACGAACCTGCTGCACTACACATCTGAAAGGGACCTACTTTTTCGCTATTAGGATTTGAAGGGGAAGGATCTCGTCGAAGTAAATCCGACTCTGCTGCTCCGCGTGGACTTGCAACAGATTCAGAAATCTCCCTCGGTTTCAAGAGGCTGCTACTCTTTGAAACGCCATCAACACGGTTACTATCATGTTTCACAGTGTGCTTCTCAAGCAAAGCCTGTTTTCCGGAATTAGCAACGCATCTATCGTTATCTGTAGAAGTAGACTTAGCTTTAGGCAAGCATGTGCTCGGCTTAAGAGCTGTGGGAGGTTTTATATCTTTAGCCAAAACTTCTTTTTCTCTCACTACCCTTCCTAAACCTTCAGCATCAGGAGCCACAAGCATCTCAGACACTCCAGAAATCTCTTCACTATTAAGATTCGGTTGCTGAACAGTTCCAATGTCTTTACCGGGTCGCAGATTACTGGTTTTGTTATCTGTAGCATAGGTATAAAAGAGGCAGGAATATTTTTTAACAAATCATCCGAAAATTCAGTGATAAGATCATTTCTAATAATCTGAATTTGAGCATATTCGCTCTTCGAGTTAACCAAATCCGAAGAATTACCAGAATCCAGATCTTGCACTTTCGCACGTTTAGACCCTAATTCGTTTTTCTCTGTCAGTCCATTTCCGTTACGCTTCTCGCCCGAGAGCTGAAAAATTGGAAAAACCCAGAGACCAAGAACAAACCCCATAAACAAATTGCAATAATAAACAGGAGAATCTGACGAAGAACAAAAAAGTCATCGGGGAAGCTAAAAGAACCAAACCCCAGAATTCGATGCCGGTTCCGACGAAACCCCAGAGGAAATTCCTCTCTTTTCCTCCATTTCCACACCAGAAGGAGATCTCTGTCCAAAAACCCAGATGCCGAATTACGCAGGAAGAATCCACCCAGAACGAAAACGAAGGGTTTCTTCGAAAAAACGGGTAACAAAAAGGGGGGATTTGGGAACAGAGAGTGAGATTTTGAAGAAATGATTAGGGTTTGGAATCGTGTGTAGAGTGAGTGAGATGCAGATAATTTGGGGATAAATCGATGGAGACGGAAGAAAAGATTTTGAATTCAAATGGAAGTGAAAGGTTTTTGTTATAAAGGAGGGCCTCCTCGCGTTTTCCGCCGCTCACCTTCGAGCCTTTTATAGTCTCGGAACACCAAGTAGGGCTCTATTGTCTAAATCGCATTAGCAAATGCCAAATTTAGCTTAATTGTCTAATTAGTGAAGTGTGTTTTCTCCACCAACCAACTCAATTGCTGCAACATATCCACATTTGCAAACCCTCTTACTCTTTAACTGTAACATCTTTTCAATTTACTGTATCAGAAGTTTACAATAGATCTATATACCATTGCATAACAGATTTAGTATAACTAAAAATGCTAAGAAGAGAAAGGTTTCAAACTTTGATTCGATCATATTTTGTCTTTTTTTCAACATCGATTTCATTCCACTATATTAAAAACACCATTTTCCAGTCTTGAATAAGTTTTTCATTCATTTAAAGTATGACAGATCTAATTTATTTTGTTGTCGCATTCAACAAATTTAGATATTTAGAATATAATTTAGAGTGATCTTATTTTTTATTATGAGAAAGTATTTTATATAAAAAATTCTATTTTAAGTTTTAAGTTTAAAATTTAATGTTATTTAAAATAAAAATAGTTAGCATATTATACGTAACAATAACGACAACATAGTATGTTAATGTTACATGTTAGTTTTAGTTTTAGTTTTATGTGTGCAAATAGATTGATTGAATCGGCTACGAAAATTGATCAAAGTAAGTATATGTGTTAATATGGTGTGGAATGAATTACAAAATGTGTGTAACCAAGAAGAAATATAAGTAACTTAACGTTAAAATGGTACTCTAATTCAGAGAGAGCAAATTGGATTTATCGCATCTTACATTATTGCCAACTTGTTGAAAACTGAAAACTGCTAGGCTGTTTTTTTTTAGTTACTAGAAAGAATGTTAACATAACTTTAAAAACATCGGATACAAAAATCAAATTTTTTTTTTGCAGTGGGAGTATTGCAATATGGTTTCCTTTGCCCGTCCGTTTCGATGTAAGACAATAAACTTATGTATTACTCCCTCCGTTCCTGATATTTTGATGTTTTTGATTTTATTTTTGTTCCTAATAGATTGATTTTCTAGATTAGATTTAATATATTACTTTTTTCAAGACAATTAACAAACAAAAAGTAATAGAAAAAGTAAATTTAAATTCAAAAACAAACAAAAAAGTAATAAAGAAAAGTAAACAATGATTGTTTTTTAAAATCTGTGAAAAATCTAAAAAATCAATCTATAAGAAACGGAGGAAGTATTTTTTTTCTGAAAAAGATTGTTTGTCGATCTTGTTTATACATAATGACCATTGGTTTGGACGTATAGTTCCTTTTCGGAACAACACATAATTACGTGAAGGCATAGCTTTTTCTAATAATAAATATCAACATCACATAATGAGTACATCACAAGGTTTATCGGCCTCCACATGAGACCTTAACCAACGATCGGGTTACAATTCCAATTTAGTGTTAATTTAGTTTATATATCTATCCAAATAAATGATTAAATTTGGAAATGATACTTGTCTTTTTGTGCGCGATTTTGTACGGTTACGTTATTTAGTAAAAATATATAACAAAATAAATATTGTTGAATTTTGTATGATTAACATGCATATAAACATACAAATTACAGTTTCATAGATTTTAATTCCTTATATATGTGTAATAAAAAAAAAAGTGCTGCGCAAGCAAACGACGCCGTTTGGGAGCCTGTTTCGGGGTTTTTTTTTGGGCCATCACCTTAGGGACAGAAAACGTGAAATCTGAATCTCTCTCTTTCGCTGTCCGATTCCGACAGATAGACAAGGGAGAGAGAGAGGGCGCGAAACAGAGAGAGAAGGACGATCCAAGATATGGAGGATCCTTCGAACGCGAAATCTAACCAATGCCCGTCTTTGGTCATCCCAGCTCCGGCTCCGACGCCGGCGCCGTTCCGGGGTCCGTACCATCGGCGAGCGCATTCGGAGGTTCAATTCCGTCTCCCTGAAGATCTGGATCTCTCGGAACCCTTCGGCGGATTCGACGATCTTGGATCCGAAGATGACATCTTCTGCTCATACATGGACATTGAGAAACTCGGATCCGGATCCGGATCCGCTTCCGATTCGGCTGGACCATCCGCTCCCAGGTCCGATAACCCGTTTTCCGCTGAAAATGGAGGCGAGCCTGGGAATTCGAGACCTAGGCATAGGCACAGCCTCTCCGTTGATGGCTCTTCGACACTGGAATCAATCGAGGCCAAGAAAGCCATGGCTCCCGATAAACTCGCCGAGCTTTGGATCGTCGACCCCAAGAGAGCTAAAAGGTTTCATCTTTCACCCCACAATTCGAGAATTTTGTCTTCATTTCTTGCAATTGTTTTTCCCCCCTAAAATCTTGTTCCTCTCTCAGATCGTTAAGAACAGTTTTATACAATTCGCGGGAAAAAGGCGGTTTCTTTATGACCTTTTTTTGGCTGGTGTTATATATCTTTTGATGTTGATGTGATGCGTTAGTTGTTCTTTTTGAGATCCCTTTTTTTTTCCTTGGTTACGTGTAACAATCACCTTTGTTTGAGTCTGATCTCGAAACTCTTCGATAACTGAATTTTAACTGAAATTTAGTTAGCTTCTACTATGCTGTTTTTCTAGACCATGAGGGACCCATAAGTATGCTACTTTTTTGTGTGTGTTTAAATCCCATGACGAATTTCTGTGGCAATGCGTCTCTTTCATGATGATGCGATGGCCCCCAAATTTTTTTTTTTTTGGGACTAGCTTTTTGTTTGATTTGGTCGGTTCAAGCTTGTTGTTCAACCTTGTTTGGTTTATGATCCTATCTAGTTGATGACTTTTTCTTTTTTTTTATGTGTGGTACTTCTCGTATTGGCTTGAATAAGTTTCAAGTCGTAACATTCAAATTTTCTAGATGATCACTTTCTCACATTCCCTTTTAGTAGTCAACTGTTTGTACTTGAAAGTTATAGTTTCAAAGTGGATTTGGTTCGGAAAACTTTGGGAATTAGCTTTGTGTGGAATTTGATCTGTCTCAATAGGGTTAAAGGCGATCCATTTATCTTTAACTGTGGGATGAACCAACCTCTGGTATTTGACTGTTCTTGTGACTTATTGTAACAAAAATGTCCTCGGTTAGAAAACTTTCTCTATCTTATCCTAAACTCTTCCACAGAAATTGGAAACACTCACCATTCTCTATTACTTGATGCTCCAGTTGTCTAATCCTGTCTGGTGCTGTGCAGGATAATCGCTAATCGACAGTCTGCTGCTCGTTCGAAAGAGAGGAAGGCTCGGTATATACTGGAGCTCGAGAGGAAAGTTCAGACCTTGCAAACCGAAGCTACTACCCTTTCAGCACAACTCTCTTTGTTCCAGGTTTCTTATATACAAACTCCAATGTTACATTTGCAGTAACATTTTCTTCTTTGCACGATTTCCAGTTACGGAAATAGCACTCAGTTTCTCTCATCTACTGCCTAATAACTTGCTTCTTAACAGAGAGACACAACTGGTTTGTCATCTGAGAATACAGAGCTCAAGCTTCGTTTACAGGTCATGGAACAACAAGCTAAGTTGCGAGATGGTATGTATATCCGTCCCCTCCCTCCTTTTATGTAATTTGTTTCGGTTTTAAGGTCGTTTATCGATGATTCTTCCCATACGCAGCACTGAACGACCAGCTGAAAAAGGAAGTTGAGAGGCTGAAATTCGCAACGGGAGAAGTCTCTCCCGCTGATGCCTATAACCTCGGAATGGCACACATGCAATACTCTCAACACCAAACACAACAATCCTTCTTTCAACATCATCAGCAACAGCAAACCGATGCTCAAAACCTGCAACAGATGACACATCAGTTTCATCTCTTCCAGCCCAACAACAACCAAAACCCGAACATGACATCATCGTCCTCTCGCCAAAACCATCCCACCGCTCATCAGCTTATGCATCACGCTACTTCTAATGCCTCGGCTCAATCTCACTCCTTTTCAGAGGCAATGCATGAAGACCCTCTTGGCCGGTTACAGGGGCTTGACATTAGCAGCTGCGGCAGGGGCTCAAACTTTGGTAGGTCTGACACCGTCAGTGAAAGCAGCAGCACCATGTGAGGCTGCCTTTTCCAGATTCCGCTTTGTCGATAAAACCTATTCTTTTGCTCTCCCTTGATATATTTAGCTAAAAAGGTAACATCTTCGTGACCGTCTGATTCATTTTTTATTCTGTAAAACTGGTTTCTTTTCGGGGGGGTTTTTGGGTTTCAACTTAGAGACCACAGGTGTTTTAACTTGTCTGATTTCTCTGTTTCCTGATTCATCTTGTTCTTTGGGTACCAAAGTCGAACCAGATTTGTTTCTTCTGTTTCTTTATGTTCTCTTGCTTCCCTAGTTGCTTCAGTAAATGGTGGTTGGATTTGGATTTGGCTTTGCCTTAAAACCAGGCAAGAAATTGATTTTATTTTGCAGGTCTCTTAAATCACTTTCTGCTCTTTTGTTGTTTCAGTAAATTTAAATTGTTAAGAATTTTGTTTGTTGGCTACTTCCACAGTTCCATTGCTTCATGTACAAGTTTTTTCGTAGGACTCCCATAAGAACCCTAATGTCTGAAATCACATCTTTCTTTTTTTTTCACTTTTCTTAAAACCGCACTAGGATTCACCTACTACGGACCAACATAATTTCATCAGAATATATAAAGATTTTGAAAAGCGCATCAGAATATATTAAGCTTTAGAAACTATAATAGGGTTACGTGTTAAACCGAGTCAAGACACAAATTACATGAACCGAACTAGTCATGTTGAGGCCACTTAAACGGTGCCCTAACTACTAAACAACAAAATTAAATACTCACATGAGAATCTCTGGACTATATCTTCAGAAAAGCTTAACTGCACTTAAGTTTATATATCTTGTGTCGGCTCAGAAGTTGGGTCATTGAAATGACGTTCTCTTTGGACAGTGACCATTCTTCAGGCACGGAGTTATGACCAGTCCCAATAGTTTTGGGGCAACTAAGAGACAAACACCTTGTGATGGTTGCTTAAAGTGTGGTCCCTTTTGTTTTCTTTTGGTACATTTTGGATAGATCTCACGTGACCTTTTTGTGGATGCAATTCAACAGTTTTCTTTCTTTCTTTTTTTTTTTTTTTTGCTTCGATCGAATTCTTGCTCTTATCCAGCTTCAATATAGCCGAGTGTCTAATTGGCAATGAATTTCATCGAAATTTTTATTTTGGATTTTATGTTGTTCTTTCGTAGATAACATGATTGTAAGTTTTTCTTTTGTAAAACGTAAGTCATTCGATTAATAGTAGCTAAACGTGTAACACTGAGAGTGGCTCAAAAAGAGTAATCGCTATAAGATGAGAGGTAATCGACACAACTATATAAATATATCTATAACGACTCGACGTCTATTACCTAACAGCATGTCCAATCCTAATTTTAATGTACAAAAACATGTATAATAACTATTAAAATAAACGAACTCAACCACTTAAAGATTCTTTGTCAAGAACATCTTACCCAAAAGCGGTGGTAGTTTTCAAAAGCAAGCTAATCCCATTATCTACGTAAACTAGTATATCTATCTATTCTAATATGATAAGGTTTTTTTTAATGAACTTTGAAATGTTGTCATGTGCCATCCTAGACATTGACATGTGTCACCTATATTTAAAAAAAAAAAAACATAAACACAAAAAAGAGTGTAACACTTAATTCTTTTATATTTTTATTTTGTTGTTCTTAATTTAATGATAGGGTTATATGAATTAATAACCCAAAAAACTATAATTAATTACATAACTATAGAAAAAACAAAGAGTCTTGAAAATTTTGGGACGGGTTTCCGTTTCCTCCCGTATCCGTCCCGAATTTTTTGTCCCATTCCCTATCCCGTTCAAAACAATTATCCATTCGAGACTATTTATTTTATTTAAACAGGTATGAGAAGAGTACGAGAAGAGAATGAGTATTAGATCGGGTACCCAAATTACCTACTTAAATATTAGAAACTTAAAAGTTCTCTATTTTTTTCAAATTATTCTGAAATTTCTCGGGACGTTCTTATCAGATTTCCTTTTAGTAATTATTTTCCAATTCACAAATTTCATGTTCGTATCCCATAGGCGTAGATTTCTGCCCTGAGTCCCAAAATTTTAAGGGCTGACATACCTTCATTCTACACATTTACATTTGAAGGAAAAACTGATCAACAAAAGAGAATTAAAAATTCAACTACACTAAATAATTAAATACAATCCACAAAAAAAAACAAAAAATTGCAATAGAGATTCTACAACAATCTATAAATAGCAAAAATAATACAACAACCTACAAACACAACTCACTTTTATTACCACACAACTAACTTTTATTACCATACAAAATTCCAATAGAATATATACCCGTCCTGAGTCTCAAAATTTTCAGGGCTGACATACATTCATTCTACATATTTACATTTGAATGAAAAACTGATCAATAAAAGAGAATTAAAAATTTAACTACACTAAATAATTAAATACAATCCACAAAATAAACAAAAACAAAAAACTGCAATAGATATTCTACAACAATCTATAAACAGCAAGAACAATACAACAACTTACAAACACAACTCACTATCATATAATTTCTTTCACCCAATCAACCGGAAACAAATTCCGTCTCAAAATCACATGTTCACTCCATCAAAAATACAACATCAACTACACAATCCATTTTAGTACTGATCAAATACTACAAGCAAATAACTCTACCTTCAAATATGTGATTAATTTTTACCTCACTTATCATGATATGTATGATACAACATCAAGTAGATTAACCGAAAGTTTAATAAACTTTATTTAGACATCTATACTATCATGTCGACCACATAAGACACAATGCCTCGAAGTCTCTTTCGAAATTGAAGATTTCAACTCAAATGCATCAAGAAAACTATATGTTGATTTTGTAATTGGAGACATAGAGAGAACACAAATCCAATATACACAAGAATAATATGACAATTGTGATATATGTCTTGATAATCTACAAGTGCCGAAAAATATGTTAACATTTTATTTTGCAGTCACAAATTTCATCACAAATGTATTTCATATTAGTTATACTACAAAACAATATGTCTTTAATTATTGTCAAAAATAAATAATTTGATATTTCATATGCTTACGATGAATAAAAAAAATTCTCATTCACTATTAATATTATTATTCCACCACTCTTTCAATACAAAATTATAAAACTACATTATATTCACAAATTAGAAATTAATATTTATCCACAAATTTTTAATAACACATATTACAAAATAAATTGTAGAATTAAAACATTTAAATTATCACAAAATCTGCGCAACGCGCGGATCTTCTCCTAGTATATATATATATCATATATGTACCAGCTTGTGTTGACTAATCACGTAGAGGGTGTTAAATTGGTAGATGAAGTTTTATTGTTAATTTTTTAAAAAATTTTATTGTTATTGGTTAATATTTTTATTAAAAAATTTTGTTATTGGTTTGATTATTTTTAAATTTTATATAAAATCAATTATTATTTAAAAATTTTGGTTTTTAATAATTTTATTATTTTATTAAAATCTTGTGTTATTGAAACATGGATTGTTAACAATTTAATTTATAAAACAAAACTTTCAAAATTCTACACCTATCTCTTAGATTCTTAAAACTATTATAGTAAAATCTTTTGAAAGATTTCATAAATACACAAAACTCTTTGCACATCTAATAAAACTTTTTACAAATTTAGTACGCATGGGCATTTATTACAAACATAGCAATTTTCGTAATTTCAGATATGCAAATTTGCATGGCCACTCGATTGAATTAAAACAAAACTCCATAGTTGGTGATCCAGATCAGTGGAGAAGAATACACAAAATTTTTTTAACAAATCTAGAACGAATTAGACAGGTTAAATAGTGAAACCTTACAATTTAAACTAAGGAGAAAGAGAACTACAAAACCTATCTTATAAGGAGCTACACTCGGTTAGCAACTTGGAGAAAGTTTTAGTCAACAAAACGAAAAAAAAAAACTTGGAGAAAGTTGGTCATTAGTATGGGACAGCGTCATCTTTACCAGCCAAGACCAATTTTCTCAAAATTCAAGCATACTAAATATAATGAGAGGATATTTGAAGTGACCTAGATTAATTAGGGTTTCTATTGCGAGCAATCTACATTTTTAATGTTGTGAGTTACTGAATTACCGTAATTTTGCTATCATTTTATTTTGAGACAAAATCTTCGTAAACAAGCTTGAATTTGCCACATCGTCTAATTTTCTCGTAACACGATCCTATTTTTTCTGTTAAACCCTTGTTTTTATGCCGAATATCAAAAAATATTTTTTTTTCTACATTTCTAGGGAGTCATGAAGTAAACCTGGTTAAAACCAAACCATATATGGCTGTGTTAAGTTGATTGCATTTTAGCATAGGAGAGAAGAGTAACTAAAGGGGCCACGAAAATGAGATATCGTAAAAATGCATGAGAGAAGCGTCACACGTCGAGGGCCTCTAGCTTGCATGTGCTTGTAACATGGTAGGACCATCTACTGACCCATCTACTATTTTTTTAAAAAAAAATAGCTAAGCAAAATAACATTCGTAATCAATCCCCAAAATTAACATTATTGGAATATTTCTTAGGGTTTAACAAAAAATAATTCTAAAAAATATTAAACAAGACATAAGATAATCTTTTGTTTTGTTTTTGAAAATAATCTAATTAGTTCTAACTTGACTGAGACTGATGTTTTTAAAATTGTGTTTACGCGTGTATGACGGATTGTCTCATCTAGTTTGGAAAAAAAAA
>JAHZTW010000100.1:137124-147314 GCA_020283515.1 Alliaria petiolata | reverse complement strand
TTGTCCGGATTTAGATTTAGATTTTCTAAAATTAGTAGTTCAGTCTTTTAAAATATTGTTCATGTTTAACCCCTCTGTAGAAATTTTAAAATAGTTTTGGTAGTGATTTAGTATCTGGAAGTAGTTCTTAAAGATTTTCTCCCAAAATTATCTGGGTTTCACTTAGCTTCACTTTGAGCTCTTGTATTCTTGATATCTTTCAACTGCCTGAATTGGATTGATTCCTAATGTACTAAAATGACATTAACATGGTCTAGGCTTTGATAATCACTGAAAAAGCTAGTTATCAAATGTCACCGTTGCCAAATTTGGATTAGTTTGAAAGTATTAGGATTTGGAGCTTAGTGGAGACTAAGCTATTGATTTTTATGTATCTTTGTTACTAATCTCTCTACCTTTCTATTTGTGTTTTCAGGTACATGAATCTGAGGTCTAGAGGTGACAACAACTTACTACAGCCTCTAGATAACATTCATCTACTTGGAAGTGCAAGATTAAGAAGTGAAAGGGAACAAGAACAAGATTTTGAGGAAGTAGATCGAGCAGGTATGGCCGATCAGGACAACGTTCAGCCTCAACATGGACCAGCTGGTAGGGGTAATGGAAACTCCAACCATCCTCCTAGGCTGCCAAGGATCATTGGAGCTGGCGATGCACCAAACAGTCACCACAGTAGGTTCAGCATCACTCCTCCTCCGGTGCAGAACAATAACTTCGAGATCAAACCAGGATTTGTGCCATGGTCCAAAACAATAAATTCCATGGCTTAGCAATGGAAGATCCCTTGGAGCATTGGATAACTTCGAGCAAGTGTGCGGCATGATCAAGATCAATGGGATCTCGGAAGATAGCTTCAAGCTTAGGCTTTTCCCTTTTTCCTTTTGGGACAAAGCAAAGCATTGGGAGAAGACCTTACCTCAAGGGACAATAAACTCATGGGCTGATTGCAAGAAGACATTTCTGTCCAAGTTCTGCTCAAGTACACAAAGGCGGAATGAGACCTTTAGCGAAGCAATGAAGAGGTTCAAGGACTACACCATTGCATGTTCTCATTATGGTTTCACTGAGGAGATACTCTTGAACACCATCTATAGAGGAGCTCTTCCAAAAATCCGAATGCTTCTAGACACGGCAAGTAAAGGGAATTTTCTTGGCCAAAATGTAGAAGAAGGTATGAAGGTTATTGAGAAGCTTGCTTTGAGTGATGGCAACTATAATGAAGACTATGATAGAGCACCTCGAGGGTCTGATCTTGAGGCTCACAAGAAGGAGATGAAGTCACTCCGTGAAAAGATTGACAAGTTGGTACTTGCAAATCAAAAGCAAGTACACTTTGTGAGAGAGGCTACGAATGTTCTAGAAGAGTTGGAGCAATGCCAGGAGGAAGCAAATTGGGTAGGAGGCCAAGACTACACTAAGTAACAAGTCTATGTTCCACGGTATCAAGGCAACAACAATCTGTCTTACCGAAGTAACAATGTGGAAAACCCCAAAGACCAAGTGTATCCTCCAAAGAAAGGCAACCAAGGAAAACCATTTTTTCCTTACAACTAAGGTGGTTTTGTGCAAAACATTGGCTACCAAGCTCAAAGACAAGGAAATTACCAAGCCCAACAGCAGCAAGGAAACAAAATCTACCCCCTGGTTTCGTGCCACAGCAGTAACAAGTTCAACTCCCACCTCAAGATCGGGTACAAGCTATGTTCCAAAAAATACTTCAAGCACAAGCATCTACAAATCAGAAATTTCTGGATATGAACAATATGCTCGACTCTTCTGTCACTGAGGTATCCACACAGATCACCAACATGAACAACAAGATTAGGCAGCTAGAGAAAGGCAAGGCAAGTTCAAGCGGCCAAGCTAGCTTACCCGACAAGTGTGAGATAAACCCTAAGAAGTATGCAAATGCGATTACCTTAAGGAGTGGAAAAGAGCTACCACCAAGGTCTATACCTGAATACAATGAGGACATTGTGGTTCAAGAGGGGGAGAGTAATTTCTCAAATGATCAAGAGATCACATTTGACAATGTCTAAATTGCACGGCTAGAGAAAGGGGGTAAAGCGGTTTTGGAGAAAAAAGTGAAGAAAGTTAGCAAAGTGAAAGAAGTTTCCGTGCCTCCACCATACAAACCAAAGCTTTCCTTCCCTGGACGTTTCAAGAAGCAGCTGGTTGAGAAGCATAAAGCATTGTTTGAGAAGCACTTGAGGAATGTTTACCTGAAATTGCTTTTGCTTGATCGTTGGCTATGGTACCAAAGTATGCAAAGTTTTTGAAGGATACTCTTTCTAAGAGAGTGAAAGAGATTGAAGAAGTCTTGGTATTGAGTCAAGAATGAAGTGCAATAATTCACAAGGAGATAGCCCCAAAGAAGCTTGGAGATCCGGGGTCATTCACTATCCCTTGTGCTCTAGGTCCATTGAAGTTTGATAATTGTTTGTGTGATCTTGGAGAGAGTATAAACTTCATGCCTCATTCCATTGCCAAGAAGCTCGACTTACAGGGTTTAAGGAGTGTAGGATATCACTCATCCTCGCTGACCGAAGTATAAGACTCCTGGTAGACTTTATAACGACCCCGGCCCGACCCATTTGAATAAGTTTAAATGGATTGATTTGGCTACCTATGTCATCAAAGTGCACTTACCTTTTCTGGTCACTTACCCTAAGAGAACTCCAGAGTTAAGCGTGCTTATGTTAGAGTAGCACTAGGATGGTGACCTTCCGGGAAGTCCTCTGCAGAACCGTGTGAGTGAGGTCAAAACACGGGAAAATGTCATGTGGTGATTGCAGGGACGAGTAAATTATTCGGTCGGGACCACGAAAAAAATAACGCACAGACCGTCGGACAGGGGCGGGGCCCACGAGCCCGACGGTGGGATGGGTGAGTAGCCGGTAGGGGCGGTCGGTGCGGTCGGGGTGTTACAAGTGGTATCAGAACCAAGGGAAGTCAAACTGGTTCTGTCCCAGGAGACTGTCTTGGGGTTTGGGGGTTTGGTTCACACTAGCGGGATCAGAATTCGGGGACGGACTTCCGTTAAGTGGATGAGAATTTTAACGATCCGGGACCGGCCCATTTGAATAAGTTTAAATGGATTGATTTGGCTACCTATTTCATCAAAGTGCACTTACCTTTTCCGGTCACTTGCCCTAAGATAACTCCAGAGTTAAGCGTGCTTATGCTGGAGTAGCACTAGGATGGGTGACCTTCCGGGAAGTTCTATGCGGAACCGTGTGAGTGAGGTCAAAACACGGGAAAAGGTCATGTGGTGATTGCAGGGACGAGTAAATTAGTCGGTCGGGCCCATGAGAAAAATAACGCCCCGATCGTCGGATAGGGGCAGGGCCCACTAGCCCGACGGAGGGATGAGTGATTCGCCGGTAGGGGCGGTCGGGGTGTTACAAACTTGCTTGAAGACCTACCCGTGAGGATTAGCAACGTGAATGTGCCAACAGATTTTGTGGTTTTGGAAATGGATGAAGAGCCTAAGGATCCTCTTATCCTTGGTAGACCATTTTTGGCAATTGCTGGAGCCATCATATACTTGAAGAAGGGCAAGATTTCTCTGCACTTGGGTAAGGACATCAAGCTAAACTTTGACATCAATGAAGTTTTGAAGAAACCAACAATCGGTGGACAAGTTTTCTACATTAAAGCTTTGGATTCATTGGCTGATGAGTTGCTTGAGGAATTGGGACAAGAGGATCATCTGCACCTGGCTTTGACAAAGGATTGTTGGGAGTATGGGTTCCTTAGTGAACAAACCCAAGACTATGTTCATATCCTTGATTCTCGCAAGATTGTGAAAGAAGATGAAGGTCCGTGCCTATAGATCGACAGCTAGATCAACCAGATGACTCGATCTACGAGGGAGATCGACAGTATAATCGATATAGAGAACTCGAACAATTTAGAGAACAACCTTGTCACTCGATCTCCTACCCGATCTTTTTCAGAACGACCAAAGAATTAAGAGAGAGTACTCGATCTAGCCTAGATCGACAGAGCGATCGACAATATGGCTCGATCTCAGCGGTAGGAACGGTTGAAGAAGGTACCCTTGTGGCACATGACTTATATCTCTGTATATTGCATGTTTTTAGCACTCGTTTCATGCTAGTTAGGACCTTGTTCTTGCACTTTCATTTTTGTTTTCATCACGTTTTCACTCATGATAGGATTAGACGCATTAGGTTAGGTTTTTGCATAGTCTTGCATGTCTGGAGTGTTTTCTCAGGTGCTTTGAGAATGAGGATGGTCCGAAGAAGAAAAAAAGAAGGGAGACTTTAAATGGAGGACGAGCAGATGATATCAGGCATGGATAACGACCCTGACGCCGATATGGTCAAGCGCACGGTGAACCTCAATTTGTAGCAGCGACTTGATCCCGAAAGAAGTACCACAGAACAAAGATCCAGCAAGAGGATTCCATGAAGACAGATATCGTAGCAAGGCAACGGGAAGTCCCCGATTCAAGTAACAAAGAAAGCGAGCCTTCGCGATATGATCCCGAAACACTTCCCTGATATGGAGACTGCCCGAAGAATCAAGAGAGTTAGCATATCGGCTTGCTCATCATGACGCAAAGCCGATATGCTACAATCCAAAAAAGTACCATTTCGGGAAAGTGGTCCCAACGTTTTAGGTTTTTCCTCTTTTGTGTATAAATACTCTTGTCCTCCACGCCTATCTTTATCTTGAATTTCCAGTTTTATTTTCTGTCTTCTTTTTGAACCTGAGAACTACTTGTATTTTCCACCATTGAAACTTGTTGAAAGCTTTGATTTTTATGCTATTTGAAGTTTTTTAGAAGTATCGCTTAGTGTTATTTCAAAAAATCTTCTTTCTTTTCTTATTTTCGACTATTCTGCTACCCATGAGTAATCTTCTTATCCTTTTGGATCTTGAGATTTCTCAAATGGGGCGTGAGTAGACTTTTTAGGATTTTGATGGGTTAAAAGGACCAAGGGACTCTCGGGTTTAGATTTCTTGCTTAGGTAAAACATAAAGTTAGATTCTTTCTTGTTTATTATTCACAAAGCTTAGTCTAGTTTGGCCATATAGCCTAAAGTCCTCAGGCGGCTTGACACAAAAACCACGTGCTTGCTTAGCCGGATCCATGAACAAGAGTTCGACTCCTTAGGCTCAGACGATCAATCTGTCTAAGGGTCTTACGGTTCAATAGGGACGTTGTACATGCTTGTTTCTTCTATTGTACCGCTATACGAGAGCTAGTCTATGGTGAGAGAGATTGAAAGAGTTTACACCCAAAAACCATGGGCTAAACGATTTAAAATCCCTTTACCTAAGAATCACCATCTAAGACCAAGTCTTGATGTGAACCAAAAGCTTTAGCTTGATAAAACAAAACCCGAGAGTCACCTAGTTCATAAAACCCATATTGATCCTCCTTTTACCTTGAAAGCTTATCTTTTTACCACTCCAATCTTTATTTCCTGTTTAATAGTTTTAAAGTTCATATATTTATGGTCTTGAGTGACACAAGATCTAATCTTTAGTCGTTTTTAGTAGTTAAGTCTCAAACTTTATCCATTTTAAACTTGGCTTATAACGCTGATAAACAGGATTTTAACCAGTTTGATAATCAAAACCTAAAGGTCTTTTTGCAGTTGTGGTACTTTAGGTGTTAATCCAATCTTGGGGTGAAAGCTACTAAGATTATCAGAGTTCTATGAAGCTAAGAAACATTCGGGTTAATTGGGGAAGATTTCTAAAACAATTACTTGCGGTTATTGGACAGGCATGAAAACAATCTTAAAATCCCCACATAAGTGTTATAAAACTACAAGATGACAAGTAAATAATAAAACAACCGATCTACTAATTTAATAAATTCAAAATGTAAAACCGGATTAACTAGTAGATTTGATGGTGAGTAGCAAGATATTTTAAAAACTATTTATAAAAATCAAAAGACTACAAACTCAAGTACAGACAGTAAAATAAGACTCTAAGCAATTTCTAAAATATTAAAAAGCGCAAGAACTCTATTTTACAGATTTATGAAACTATATTGCCTAAATAAACAAGTTTAATAAGGAATTTAAATAAACACAAAATTAGAGGAAAATGGTTGGTTCTGGTGGCCTACATCTCTGAAGAACTCCTCCCTTGAAGGACCTTGACTTTTATCTCCAGCTTCTTGATCATCTTGCCTTGCCATTTGTTTACTTTGCGCTGAATCTCCACCACCGAGGCAAGGAACTTTTCTGTTTTTGTGCGTGGCTCAAAGTCTATCTTTGGGAGATCATAACTTGATGGCATTTCAGCATCAGTGGGAGGAGATTCAGGTGATGATTGGTCAAGTTGTGGTGTTGCTGCTGTTGCTGGAACACCCCCAGGAGGTGCATAACATTCCTCATCGGTTGGCAAGAATTCGATGTTGCCAACGCTATTTGGTAGCGTTTGTCGTGTGGTAAGATGCACGTCTTCTCCTCATGTTTGTCATTGTAGAACAGGTATGCAAAGTAACCTGTAGCTGGAGTAGGTCCCAAGGAATCGGTGTTGATCATGTAAGCTTGATCCATGTAGGCACGTTCAGCGCATGGTGTGAACTCGGTAAGTGGCACTCCCGGTTGCACAAACAGTGGCGTGAGAAAGCTACCAATAAGTGCGGATCTTGCCCTGCACTTGATGGCCCCAGCTTTGTATCTGAGCAAGGATCAAGCCAAGATGCATCCATAGTTGACATTATCCCCAAGATCATCCTCCATTGGTTCATCACTCCTTTCACTATCGCATAGAACATGTTTAACTCCTTGGAAAAGGAAGCACAGCTCGTTCTTTGTCACTGTTGGCGTCGTGGATCTCCCACTGAATGTGTTGGCTAGCAACTTCAGAGTGTATCTTAGCAGAGGGTTTCGCACCTTCTTGATTTTTTCGGTATTAGACTTGTAGTCTCCATCGCTAATCAAATCCCATAGCTTGCTTGCGGATTTGAATTCTGGGAACTCCACCATGTCTGCTGCTGCATTAAGTCCATAAGCTTGGCATAACTCAGGTATGGAGAGACTGTAGGCTTGCTTGCGGATTTTGAATGTGATAAGGCCCTCGGTTGGAGTTGGAATGTTGGGGTCTTCATATTCGCACTCCAAGGTGGAGAGAAAGTGAAGCGTTGCTTCAGGGTAGGTGGGACAGTCCATTCGTGAAAGACATGCAAGCCCCATGTTAGTGAGCAGTTCATCAAACCCTTCCAACAATCCTAGCTTTTGCAAGAACTCCCTACTTGCAAATTTTGTGGGCTCAAAACGCAACCTCTCTAGCCCTCTCCTTGTTTTCTTTTCCTCCTTTCTCCACTTAGCAGTTTCTTCAACCTCTTGCTGTGTTTCTTCTTGTGCAGCCATAGCTCTACTTCTTTTCTGTGTTGCCATAGTACCTGAAAATCAAAACATCAAAGAGGAAATTAGTGAAGATCACGGCAAGGAGAAAACACAAGTTTAGATGCTTAGACGTTTAAAGAGATTTTTGCTCAAGCTTTTTATTTTGGGAAAAGTTTCAGATTTATCAATAAACATTAGAGGAAAAATCTCTTGACATAAAAATAAATCAAGAAAATTCCCTAATATTTAGATATTTCTTAAAAATAAAACCGTTTCCTTAGCAAATTATGCAACCATCCAACTAAAAAGGAAATTTTCAAAAACCCAAATATGGCAATATAAAAATTTCGAATTACCCTTGAAATTTGATGGAAACTAGTTGCTCTTATTCTTTTAAAAAAAAAACAGAAAAAACTCACACTCTCTTTTAATATGTAGAAATCGTTTCTTATGATGTGAGGAAAAGAGAGAGTGAATGTGTGGTATTTATAAAGAAGGGAAGCTTGGACTTATGCATGCAAGTGGGGAATCAAATTTGAAATAGGCTCAAATAACAAAGCTCAGAGGAGCCTGGTTAACCAAATTCAAATTCAAATTCAAATTCAAAAGTAGGAGGGAATGAGAAAGAGGGAGAAATTTGAAAAACGTCCCTTGGCAGACGATCGAGTGGTTTGGTTGATCTACCACTCGATCTCTTGCCTAACTTACTCTGATCGAGTTATCAACTCGATTGGTCTGTCGATCTGGTTTGAATCGAGTAGCTGATCGACTTAAGTCCTCGTTTTTAGCTTGTTTTGTTTGTATTCAGTCGATCTCTTGATCGATCTTGGCTTACGATCGAGTGGTTGATCGATTGCTTGATCGATCTTCGCCCATGATCGAGTGGCATCACTCGATCTTACACCCGATCTTCTCTCCCTACCCCTTCTTTTCCTTGGTTTGTAGAACCCATTAGCTTGCTTCTTGGCTCCTGTTTTCTTGTACATACACACTTAAAGTAGAAAGCATAAAATTGAAACAAAATATATACAATGATAGTCATGGGATTGCCTCCCAAGTGCGCTTGTTTTAAGTCTCTAAGCTTGACTTTACCGTATTTAGGCTGGTTGTGGGTCTTGGAGAGGCAACGTGGTGCTCTCTTTGTTGCAGTTACTCGCCATGTAGGGCTTGACTCTATGCCCATTCACTGTAAAGTTCTCTCCATTCTTTCCAAGCAAGGTAATGGCTCCATATGGTAGTACTTCTTTAATCTCATATGGCCCGGACCATCTAGATTTTAGCTTCCCGGGGAAAAGTTTCAATCTTGAGTTATAGAGGAGAACCATGCTTCTTTCTTGCAATTACTTGCGCACCAGCTTCTTGTCATGAACGGCTTTGGTCCTTTCCTTGTAAATCTTGGCGCTCTCATAAGCATTCATCCTTATTTCATCAAGCTCTTGAAGTTGTACCAGCCGTTTCTCTTGAGCTGTTTTGAGATTGTAGTTGAGCTGCTTCACGACCCAAAGAGCCTTGTGCTCTAATTCCACAGAAAGGTGACAAGACTTGCCATAGAGGAGGTTGAAAGGCGTGGTCCCAATTGGAATCTTGTATGCCGTTCTATACGCCCAAAGAGAGTCATCTAACTTGCTAGACCAATCCTTTCTAGTGATCCCCACGGTCTTCTGTAGTATGGCCTTGATTTGTCTATTTGAAACCTCCACTTGGCCGCTTGTTTGAGGGTGATAGGGTGTGGCCACCTTGTGGTTAACACCATGTTTTCTCAAAAGGCTTTCAAAGATTTTGTTGATGAAGTGGCTGCCTCCATCGCTGATCACCACCTTAGGAACTCCAAATCTTGGAAAGATGATTGTTTTAAAGAGTTTAAGTACCACCTTTGAATCGTTTGTTGGTGAGGCCATGGCTTCCACACACTTAGACACATAGTCTACTGCTACATAAATGTAGTTGTTGCCATATGATGATTGAAACGGCCCCATAAAATCGATCCCCCATACGTCGAAAATCTCTACTTCAAAGATTGGTGATTGTGGCATCTCGTTTCTCTTGGTGATGTTTCCGGTTCTTTGGCATGCTTCACATGATTTGATGAATTCATGGGCATCTTTGAAGAGTGTAGGCCACCAGAACCAAGCTTGGAGAACCTTTGTAGCAGTCTTGAAACTCGCAAAATGTCCCCATAGGTCATACCGTGTCAATGTAGAAGTTTGTCCCTTACTTCCTCTCTTGTGACACATCTTCGGTACAAACTGTCCACACACCTTTTGTATAGGTAAGGTTCATCCCAGAAGTAGTGTGTGACGTCTCTCATGAATTTCTTCTTGTGGTACTGGTCCAAATGAGTAGGCTCTTCTCCACAAGCCAAGAAATTGACAATATCAGCATACCATGGGAGATCTTCCTCTTTTAGGCTCAAAACTTCTTCAAGCTTGTCTTCTAGCTTTGCACATACCACGGTATTGATCATCATGAGCTGCTCTTCAGGGAGTGAGTCGTCCAAAGGTAAGACTTCATCCACTCTCATCCTAGAAAGATGATCCGCTACACCATTCTCTATGCCCTTCTTATCCTTGATCTCCATATCGAATTCTTGCAAGAGGAGGATCCACCTTAAGAGTCTCGGCTTTGTGTCCTTCTTAGAGTATATGTACCTCAGTGCTGCGTGATCAGTGTATACAATCACCTCAGAGCCCACCAAGTGTTGTCGGAATTTCTCGAACGCAAAGACAGCGGCTAAAAGCTCCTTCTCGGTGGTAGCATATCTCACTTGTGTATCATCCAAGGTGCGGCTGGCATAGTAGATTACATGCAACTTCTTGTCTTTACTCTGCCTCAAGACAGCTCCTACAG